>OY735248.1:38369275-38969275 GCA_963457695.1 Neria commutata
TCACAACAAAAACACATACTGATTTGCAAATGCAACACTGTCGCTAGTTTCGTAGGCGAAAGCCTATTGCATAAAGGGCAAAATTTGTTATGCAAAGTTATGAGCATAGTTACCAGCTTAAAAAGTTGCACTTATTGGTGTCTTAAATATTTACTCATCACTTCATTTGCTACGTTTTCGCTGATGAAGTCGCAATTTTGTAAAATATGTTGTTTTTCGCTTTTACGTGGCATTTCTCAAATAAATCAGCTGTTTGGCATAGCCTTATGCAAGTATATCGCAGCTTTGTAAGTCAAAGGTCATACGTGATTATAAACATGCATATACAACAGTATGCATTTGCTAATGCATTTGCAGCAGATCGTGTATGCCCCTTATGTGCTACAATTGTGAATGAAAGTTGCTATATTATATCTTGGTTCCTTTTTTCAATTTGTTCCATTATAATTTATTGCCAAAAACACATTTTCTCTACCAATCTCTTCCATCTCCGCTAAATCTTACAATTTTTCACACATTACCACATCATTTCCACTTAACGATTACGTCAAAATTTATTTGCCTTTCACAAACTGATCTCCAAATCGACACCCTTTACTAGCTAAGCGAAATGCCATGAAATGCGCAAATATTTAGCTAGCCTAAAAAACAGTCGCGAAAGCAGCGCAACGATTTTGAATGTTAATAAACTGCGTCGTTCAAGCCAAAAATACGTTAGTTAAAATAGTTAAGCAAGTAGTATAAAATATAGAACGTCTGGCTTAAAGCAGAATATTACAAAATATACCGCTAACTTGCAGATAATTAATGGCTTGCATAATTAAAGCAAAAAAGATTGGCACGTCCCAACAGACTGGCAGTTAGTCAGGCCAACAGACAATAATAACAGCACATTGCAAAGAAAAACCGAAACAGAACAAAAGCAACAATGCATACGAGTAAAAAAAACTTCTCACGTAATAATTGGTTTACGAGATACTCGCACTCGTATTTATAAAACAGTGTATGCTGTTAGGGGGGAACATAATAAAGATGGCATTACTTCAAAGCGCTTCGCATGGGAAAATCGAGAGAAAATTGCATAAAATTTGCACTGAGAACAATGCATGTGCAAATTTATTGCCAAAAGGCGAATATTTTAATTGTAATTATGAAAAATTTGTAATGGGAATTGCTAGTGAGAAAGAGAACTTGAAGAAAATCTGATTTTACTAGGAAAGCTGTATAGGCCTTTTGAAAACTGCAGAAAATAGTTGAAGAGTGATATAGACTTATCTGGTTGCAAAACCTGAGAACAGCCTAAAACATAGTAGGTACTCTCCTCAATTTCATAGTAACTTTCGATAAAAAATGTAATATTCTTGAAAAAACGGCGAAATTTTCACTACATATTCAGCCCAATTCTGAATATTCCCTGAGAGTTTTGTTCTCAAGAATTTTATTTTTCCTGTAAGACAATTCCGCCTATTCTAATCCCCCTGGGAGCAAAATTTGGGAGAAGAAGTTTCCAATGGGAGATTTTTCCCTTTTCGAACATTATGCAGAATAACGAAATGGGAAAAAAGGGGAAAAATTCCCAGGGAGCTTCTATTAAGAATTGGGCTGATTATTAATAGAAGTGCTTTCTTTAATTTCAAGTGAAATTTTACTATATTTTTTACATTCGTGAAACAAATGTGAAGATTTTCACTTCAAATTCTTCAAAAAAGTACTCCATTAATTCAAAACATACATACATAATTATCAAAGATATAATCTGTTCATTTAGCACTTTTGTACTTTTAAGGCGTCGAATACTGTTGCACATTTTCCCCTAAAAATCTATATAAATTAAACAAATCTACATACAATGCAAAATATTATGAGCTTAATTCGCTGCAAAAACTAGAAAACAGCAGCAACTAAATCGCCACAGTGACTAAGCTTATTTTAGCCATGACATCAAACTTGAGTTTGAGCTCAACCAGTTCGATGTTGTCATAAAACAGTTAAGCTCACTAAACACTAATCAATTTGCAGCGGCTCTAGTTCCATCTCGCTTTAATGTTTTAACTATAAATTTAGTTAATAAATTTAGTTCATTGGTTAGTTGAGCGATTTTCTTCAAAGTAAGGTGGGCGTGCTAATTGCTCATGCCAATCGAACAAATTTATAGAACGTCGAAGATGAATGAACTAAAGGAAAGATCATATGCCTCGGAAATGAGTCACAGATGAGGCAAGTCTCTGCTCTTTTTTTCATAATATTACAAATTTAATAGACAAATGGACGCGACGGCAACAGTAACAGCTGTGCAACAACATACATACACACAACATCACAAACACACGCACAAACATTTTCATGCTCATTTGTTTTATTTTATTATACTGAAAATGATCTTGCGCCGTCTCTCGCTTCAATTGAACAATAAAAATTCAAGCATATACGAATTCTTCCGAGAATTTCGGCGTTTTCTCTTTGTTTTTTTATGGTACCCGACTACCAGCTAGCTCATGCTATATTTTCAGACAAGTGAAAGCTATTAAAAATTTTGAAAAGTTACTCTCTGTGTAGGAAACCGGCATAAATGATCGTGCATGAAAGATCTTAGCTCATAGTTCATAGAGTATGGAGCATAGATCTTAAATGATCCATTGTCATTGGAGGCATTTGATGCTAAAAGTGTCTGCTGATCATGACTGATCGTAAGCAATGATTCTCAATCAAGATCGCAGATCGATTTGGCTCTGTTCTCGAAGAGTTACATTATCGTCTTTAGAGACTACTCGCCAAGGAAGCATACGCTGCCCTTCGCTCAAGCCTATGCTATCGCTGAAGACCTATGAGGATCTATCGGTGTTATATAACTTAATCTAACCTTTGCTATTTAGCGGTCTCTTAATGATCCCCAGAAAGGTTTAATATATGTATTTATCTCTTATATATTATTGATGAATAACCTCCGCCGAATAAATTATATTTGATAAGAACGTTGCCATTTTTAGCTGACACAGCTAATTTTTTTTAAATAAACTTAAAATAAATTTTTTCAAAATCTACTATTAACATTTATAGCTCAAAAATTCAACTTACTTTTAACTTTCAATTCCAATGCACTGCACCAAACTTGACAGCAATGCCGGCCGCTTATTAATACGAACAAGCTTGAGATCAAAATTTGCCGCAATTCCAGAAAATTTAATATGCCGGAATATAAAATATTTGTCGCAAAAGCTGCACTTGTGTTTAATAAAAAAATTTTGGGAAAAAAAACAAAATGCCGCTTTCAGTGCAGTAAACTTAAACACAGCTGTTTTGAAAGAACTTTTTTGAAATTGCTGATTTTTAATTAAATTTTGAATTTTTAATGTACACTCCGCACTTCGCTCTATCACTCTCTCTCTCTCTCTCTCTCTGATGTTTGATGTTTAATTTCGCGCTCAAGCACGTTCAACTACATGAAAATATGTATATTTGTGTGCGTTTTGGAAACACATACACAAGCTCACATGCATATAAGCACACACACACACAGGCAGACCGTCGGACCGTCGGGCCGTGGTAAGATGATCGGCTTTTGGTTGGATCGTAGACGGTGTGAACAGGTAGTTTTGAACGTGATCGTTGTTGTTTTAGCTGTGAGCTGATGTTGTTGTTGTATTGTTGTTGTTTCTGCTTATGTTATTTGATGTGTATGGTTATTTCTGCGCTGCTGTCGTCGTGCTCTGCTGCTGCTTCTTCTGCCGCTTGCTCTTTACTCACTTTTCGCTTTTAAAATACGAAATTTGAAATTTCTTTACAATTTGTCATTGTTGTTGTTGTTGTTGTTGTAATTTTACTTTTTTGCTTTGCGCGTGCTTTTGTGTGTGCGTGTAGTTGTTGCTTTATTGTTATATTGCCCCCTTTCGCGTTTGTCTGCTAAGAAACATGCACACAAAACAAGTTTATAATAATTTTGGAAATTTTGTTGAAAAATGCTCATACAAGTGCAAATACTGCTTTTTACTAATATTTTGGCATTTGGCGAAATTTTTTTTATTTATTTAATATGAAAATTCGATTTTAAAAGCATATTTCATGCAAATTTTTTAATTAAAATTTTGTGCAATTTTGCCATTTGATTTAAAAAAATTCAGTACAATTTTCATTTAAATTGGCATTTTGGTTTCTCATTTAAAATTTTTGATTATTGCCGCGTTTTAATTATTGCTTTTGTTGCATTAGAAACTGCTATTTTTGTTATAAAATTTAATTCTTTTGATGTTTCTATTTTGTACACATTTTTTATGTCAAATGCATTGAAATTTTGTATAAACTTTTTTTGGGGTACTTTCTTATTAGTAACGTTGGTTACGTTGCATGCCCGCACTGCTTTCTGCCACTTGCACTCACTCACACTTTACGCATAGACAGCGAAAACGAAAACGAAAAAAAACACAAAACCTTTAAAACGAAAAATGCACCGTCGAAAAAACACGATTTTGTTCACAATTCTGCGCAGCGCAACAACACAACACGTTCGCTCTGACAGGTCTCGGCGCAAACTAAACTCACTCTACAAATACAACAAGGTGGTTGGCTGGTCTGGTGGTATGGCCAAGGCGCTGGCTTTGGATAAAAACTGTGCCCGCCGAGCGAAAGAGAGCACAACATGAGCAAGCGCCAGAGCTAGCTACCGAACTGTGGAGCAAGTGCACCCTGTAGGAAATTGACTTGACTTGATGCCACTGCAAATCACAGTAACTATGCGTAGCTAAAGGAAGTTGGTAAAGAGAAATCAAAAGTTGTTGTTGTAGCTCCCTCCAAATGCAATTTTATCAGCAGCATGCACTAGTCTACATTTTCGAAAAATCTAAAGCAGCATACTATTACAAAGTATCATATAAAACAATTTTCGCAAAGCCATAACTTATATCCTTAGTATATAAGTCATTGATGCTGATCAGCGACTCATACTTCGATTTATTACAGTGCGTCACATTTTTACAAAAAGGGAACTGCAGTTTGTGCACTTTTTGTACCCTTTCTTTAAGAAAATATTTTTCGACAATACAGCATAGATGTATTAGCATCATATTTATAGCATACCTTTATGTAAAACTGGCTGCGATTCAATATATTTTTGAATTTTTTGTACCAAATTTTTTGGAATTTTTGGCTATATTTTGCATTTTAGATTCGCCTCTCATTGGAACACCGTGCATCCTTTTGCAAATGGATGAGTGACCTGCACATCGACAATCTATTCTCTTCCATATTGTAAAATTTAAAGTGCATCTTTGTATCTGCTAATGTCTATCTTTCGCAATTATGCAAGATGCCTTTATGTAAAACTGGCTGCGATTCAATATTTATATTAAAATTTTTGCATAGTATACTTTTCGGTAAAAAGAGAACATTATGCGAGGAAAAGCGGCACTGTAAATGAGACTATGCAACTCCCCAGAACCTAAAAGGCAGGTACTGCTAAAAGAAAATTTTACAGCAGTTATCCATACACAATTATCTGTATGGGCGGTCATCTGTGACCAGTTTGGCCCTAATAATTATGTACGTACTTCCATAGTGGGTAACAATGAAGGTACCCCATTCCAATATAATGGCAGGGAAATATTCTTTCTGTGGGATTTTCAACGCGACAGTTTTGGCATAAGATTGGCATGATTTTAGTTCTTACAGAAGTAACCTTATGACCTTTAAGTTCATAACAAATTTGGCGCCATATACAAGATCCAGCAAATCCACGATTATACACTTCCATTACAATAAAACAAAGTTATAAGTTTAACAAAGCGAACATGTTATTTTAACGCCTAATGGAGCCACAGCGCACAAATTAATTTAACGCACTAAACAAAATAGTATTTACATCATTGAGAGTTGATGCGGTACCTATACTAAATACATTAAATTTTCTACAGAATAAACTAAATTAAAACTGAGCAACAAATTTTGAATGCATTGCGCCTAGAGTTTGATCTCCTTTGGTTGTTTCTCGCCATCTGTTTCAGCTTCTGCTTTCGGCGTTATAACAGCGGATTTGACTTCCTGTTTGCTGTTGACGACAGCGGGTAGCTTAGGTTCCAGCGCAATTGGCAGCGACTCCGTTTTGCCATGATCCTTTTTAATCTCTACCTTTATGTCCATTTTCTTTTCAACACGCAACAACTGTCTGGGCACGACGGGTTTTTCGAATTTATTTTCCTGCTTCTTTTGTGGCGTTTTAGGCACTTCGGCCACTGCCGCTTTTGGCGCTTCTTCTATTTGAGATATGACGGGTAAATGTGTGGCGCCGAGTCCCACTTTTTGTCGCACCTCCGCCAGTGTTTGCTGAGCTACACGGCGCGCCTTCTCTGCACCCGCATCCAACAGATAGATCAGCTCACTTTGGCGCGACAGATGCAGATTGACTTTCTCGCGTATGGGTTTCAAGTGCTCCACAACTGCCTCAGCCACGCGCAACTTATAGTGAGCGGTATCGATGCTTTTCGCTTCTTCTACGATTTTTAAGACGGGCTTATCCGTGACTAGCGCATGTATGGCCACCAGATTGCTAACACCCAAACGATTGCTGGGATCATAGGTAACATCGGAAGTGAAGTCAGTTACGGCTTTTTTTATTTTCTCCGTAATCACATCTGGCTCATCCAAGATATTAATGGTCGCTCTTGTGTCAGGATCTGATTTCGACATTTTCTTAGAAGGCTCGCGCAGCGAGCGTATGCGCTTCGCATCGTTGTTGTCTATAATGGCGTGGCAGATGGGAAAGGTGGGTCCGTACTTGGTGTTGAATACTTTCGCCAGGTGCTGCGCAAGTTGTATGTGCTGCACTTGGTCCTCACCCACAGGCACATGTGTCGTTCTAAGGCATGATAGCATATGAAATATATGTGTGTAATGTTAGAGACAGTAGCGCATACTCACTTGTAGGCCATTATGTCTGCCGCCTGCAGCACTGGATAAACAAACAGGCCCAATGGTATGTCTTTCATCTTGCGCGTCTTCTCCTTGTACTGTGGCAGGTGGCCTAAACGCGCCATCGTGCTGAGGCAGCTGAGGATCCAGCACAGCTCCGCGTGCTCCTTCACCGCAGACTGCACAAAGATGGTGGCACGTTCGGGATCTATGCCGCAGGCTAACACAGTGGCTGCCATTTGGAAAATATTCTGACGCAGCGTAAATGCATCCTGCAGTGCATTTAACATCAAATTAAACGAAATCGTGCGACCTAAGCTAGCTATAGTCAGACCTGAGGCATCGTAATGGAGTGCATGTCCACAATGCAGTAAGTAACATCGTCGCGATTGTTCTGCAAGTGTGTCCATTTCTGTATAGCGCCCAAATAGTTGCCCAAATGCAGACCGCCCGTGGGTTGTATGCCGGAGAAGACTTTGCGCGGCCACTGTATAGTCTGTTTAAGAAAGCAGCGTTAATTTTTTTTATTTATGTGATTTTGCATACTTACTTCTTCCTCCTTTATGGGCACATCGACTTTCGGCAATGCCCGCATCGTTAAGCCGGCCCATTGCATCAGTGTCAATTCCTGACTGCGGAGCATCATTTCGCGTGCCGCTCGCGCCGACATTCCCTTCAAAGCATGCATTTTCTTTTCTCTCAATTAACTCGAATATAATTATAACAAAAATATATTTTTTCCTCTCAATTATTTTATTATAACAAATTTTTTTTTTCGAAAAAATATATAAATCAAAATGAAGTGAATAATTTCTAAAAAGATATGAACAGTTCTCCAGTTCTCCTCTTCTATGCTGTCAGGCGCGTCAGCTGTTATGTTTCCAATGCTTATCAAATAGTTAAACATTGCATACATTTAGGGAGTGCCTACTAAACACATTTTGATTTTACGCAAAACGTAAGCTGAAGGAAAAATCGCAATTTTTGCCGCAAATCCTGAAAATTTCTGCATTTTTCTGCCTCTACGCGACCGGACAAAGGGGTAGGGAATGCAGCGAAACGCATCCGGGCAATATGCATGCCATTTTAGGCATTTTGGACGCAAAAACTACTTTTCACGCATGCGATTTTTGCCGATTTTGGCATGCAAAAATTTTTCCGTTATAATTTTGTGATTTTTCGCGTTTTTCGTTACGTCATTTCATCTGCATCACGTAGTAACAGGCCAGACGGGCAAGGAAATAATAATAATCAAATTAGAATAATTATTGGAAGTTTACGTGATTTGAAGTTCTCTAAAGTGAAAAAAATAAACAAATGTCGCCAAAAAAAGCAAGGCCCCCTATTTCTAAATTTTATTTAACTTGTTTTGCATTTCCCTCGCGTACTTTCAATTCAATTTCTTCTATTTTCCTCCTCACCCTTAAATTTTAATGCCATTTTTAATTTCCATTTCTTTTTAATACTTGCAGCTAAAACATTTTAATTCAACAGCCGTAATTTGGAAACAACTCTTTTAACTAAATCCCTATCGCAAACTAAACAATTGCATAATTTCTTCTGTTATGGATTTTATTTCAATTTATATACTCGCATGATTTCCTTTATATTTTTAGCAATTATTTTACATTAAGTCCATACAACATTCGTATATTGCTTCGTGCGTGTGTGCATTATATCCCACACACATTGAGATATCGACGATTTCGGTTAAGATAGCAGTGGTGGCGGAGGGTAGAAGTAGTAGGACGAGCGTGAAGCAGCCGTTGAATGGGGGCCTACCACCTGCGCTTTGAAAATTCAACTTTCAAAATCGAATTTTAATAATTTATAATTAAATCTACACAAAGAATTCAATCAAAAAGAAAGGGGAGAAAGAGGAAGTAACTAAATTAAGGCAGAATTGATTTATTCAAGAAGAAATTAAAAGTTGATCGGTTTTCCAAAGGCAGCGGCAACATTAGCCTCTCGCAAGGCTTCGGAGCAGGTCTGAAAGCGCGAAATTATATTAATTAAGTTGTAATGAAACTGTTTGGCTAATTTGTATTTATGTGTATAGCTTATGTCTATTACTTACAGGATGTGCGTGGCAGACGCGCGCAACATCTTCAGCAGAAGCACCATATTCCATAGCCAATGTAGCTTCGTTGATCAACTCGCCGGCGACCTAAAATTCATAATGCAGTGTAAAGTTTGTTCAACAGCAAATGCATGTAATCTACTATCTACTCACAGGTCCAATGATGTGTGTGCCCAGCACCCTGTCAGTTTGCTTATCGGCCAGCACCTTGACAAAACCGTCCGTGTCGTTGTTGGTCTTGGCACGCGAATTGGCCAAGAACGGGAATTTACCAATTTTATATTCGACACCCTCTTGTTTCAGCGCCTCCTCGGATTTACCAACCCACGCCACTTCGGGATGCGTGTACACAACGCTGGGCACGCAATTGTAGTCAATATGCACGTGACCACCATTCATGCCCTCCACGCAGATCATGCCCTCATCCTCGGCCTTATGCGCTAACATGGGACCGTGTATGCAATCACCAATGGCATAAATGCTGGGCACAATTGTCTGGAAAGTACCGTTCACCGGTATGCGACCCTTGTCGTCCTTTACAATGCCCACACTCTCCAGGCCCAAGTTCTCGGTGTACGGACGTCGGCCAACGCTCACCAGCAGAGTGTCGCATGAAATGTCTTCCTTCTCACCGGATTTTGCATTCTCCACAGAGACCGTGATACTGTTGCCACTACGTGAAGCACCTGTCACTTTGGTGCCCAGCTTAAATTTCAAGCCCTGCTTGGCAAGAATCTTCTGGAAGGCCTTCGACACTTCGCCATCAATGCCCACACCACCAATGGTGTCCATGAATTCAATGGCAGTGACCTCAGCGCCCAGACGCGACCATACTGAACCCAATTCCAAGCCAATAACACCAGCACCAATGACCACCATCTTCTCTGGCACCTTCTTAAGCGCCAAAGCGCCAGTGCTGGACACAATAACTTCCTCATCGATCTAAACAAAATATGGAAACACTACAGCACATTGCTTGAGGATGATTACACAAAACATACCTCAATGCCTGGGAATGGTGTCACCTCGGAGCCAGTGGCAATCATAATTCTCTTAGTATTCACCGTCTCAACAGAGCCATCATCTTTCTTAACTTCTACCGTATTGGGACTGGTAATGGTGCCGAAGCCAGTCAGTTGGGTCACCTGGTTTTTCTTGAAGAGCTGCGCAATGCCACCGGTGAGTGCCTTCACCGCATTCGACTTCTGCTGCATCATTTTGTCCAAGTCCAGTGAAACGCCGCCACACACAATACCACGGGTGTCCAAATCGCCAGAGTGTGCCATATGATAATAGTAAGAGTTGTTGAGCAGCGCTTTCGAGGGTATACAGCCAACGTTCAGACAGGTGCCACCCAATGTGGGGTTCTTTTCGACATTAACGGTCTGTGGGCAACACAAATTAAACATTTGAAGTAACTTAATTTGATGTATTGACATAGAAAATTTTACCTTCATGCCCATCTGTGCGGCTTTAATGGCCGCCACATAGCCACCTGGACCAGAGCCGATGATTACCAAATCAGCCTCATGTGTTGTGGAATAGAAGCGCCCATTGATGGCGCCCAGTATAGCACCATTCGTGCGCAACGGGGTCTGTAAAGGAGAAAGAAAATTATTAAAATACACAAAAACTTTTTAAATTTAATAAGCTGCAGAATTTTTTGTAGGTTTGCCGAGTTGACCATGCTGTATAGGTACTTTATTATCATCTGCCAACAATGCGATAACGCGGCAGCAGATAATACCAAAATTAACAACTACAACAAAAACGATTCCTTGTCGTGTTTTATGACGACAACAGCATCACCTGATAAGTAAATGGTCATGGTGAATTAAAACGGTTATCGACTCCGCCTCTGAGACTGCTGGAGATTAGTATAGGTACTTCAAAACTGCGAAAAACATGCCAAACCGGTTAAGGAGTAAACAAAAACTGCGACGCTGCCTCCTCATACGCCAATCCAGCATACACATCAACACACCACCGAGCGCACGAGTCGTTTTCATGATGGGGTTTGCGAAATCCTCAGTTCCCTATAAATTGGTAACTTTTAAGCCCTACAATTTCCAAGAGGTTGGTCCTGGTATTTTAGTATGCATGTTTTAACATTTTTATGTTAATTAGCTACTACGCTGCCACATTAGGTTAACTTATTGCATTGCATAACCAATAAATATGCAATTGCTTGCCTGTCTGCCTGTCACCCCACCGGGAGTCTCACTTTTCAGCAGCTGCAAAATTTAGTTTATTTGGCATTCGCTCACCTTGATGGCCAGCGAAAATGTGCTACGTAGTGTGCTCTGCATTTTCGCGTTACTTCTTAACAATTTCTGTACGTAATTTGCCACAAAAAATCCACGAAAACTTCCCGGCCGATCAGGATTGGTTTGCAAGAAAAAGACACCGAGTCGATTCGCAATGATGAAATCCAGAGAATGTCAATTTTGACATTTCTCAAGTTGAACAAAGAGAGCGCCTAAAGAATGACAGCTGGCGCGTTCGCAAAGTCGTGCTATTACAACTGCCAAATATGCGTTATCGACGAATTTCTTAAATTTTACACTGAAACCAACATTTATTTTTTTTATCAATAGCGCAAGGGCGCAAGGTGCATGTCGGCAATGTGGTGTCAAAGAAAACTACCAACTGCAACAACCAACACTTGCTTGATAACATTAAACATTGTTGAACGTTATTAAATAAATTGAAAAAAATTTATTTGTATAAATAAATAATAAATTTGACAAGCAAATTACATTATTTAATCATAAAAATTCGTGGAACAAGGGATTTAAAAAACTTTTTGGTTGATAAAAGTACTGTAGTTTTGCTACAAAACTGTCAATTGCAAAAATCCCAGACCATTTGCACAAGATTGTGAATTGGGCTCATATGTTTTTGTTTACAAAGTTACACTAGTTGTTTCTGTTTAGCGAATAGTCATGCCTCCAAATATCTTATCTCTTTTCCTCTCACGTGAACATGGTACCCATTTACATTTTTGATCAAATCCAGCTTCTGGAAGGACTGTAATTCAAGGTACTGCCAGCAAAAAAGAATGTGGGAAAGTGGAATGCATGAAAGTGCAGGGTTGTATTGAGAGGGAAAAAACTGTGCTAGTAATTTAATAATGAATAATGGGCAGAAAATATTATTCAGTGGCAATGGTTTTAAATGTTGTTATTTTGTTCTTGTTGCGTGTAGCCTATAACGGGTAAGGGACCTATTTTTTTGCTCATCGAAGGAGAGAAGCACTCATTCCTCTAAGAGGTTTGTATTCCCAGGGAGGACCTTATTTATTTTTTTTTTGCTCACCCAACCGAACTCGAAGACGAACTCATCCCTATCCTAAAATTTTTTTTCTCAAGGTACGAAATTTATGGAAAAGGTACGTTTTTTTTATTTAAAAATTAGGTACGTTTTTATTTTGGCCCAGCCCAACCCTGGCTGCCACAAATTGCTCAGTGACATTTCGCCTAGTCTCAAAATGGCGATAAAGCTAAAAAGTTGGAAACGGTTGTGTGAATAGATTTCGCCAAATAAAATTAAATATTGGTGCCAAAATTACGTGCAAAATGCAATAAAAATACATGAAAACATAACAACAAATTGTGAGCGTAACGCTAGTAATAAATTTGTTCTGCAGCAAGTTGAAGGAAACTAGAAAACTGGAAAGGAAGGGGACACAAATCCAAAGCACGTAGAGCGAAAACTCAGCAAAAGTGCTTTTGGAACAGCGGGGAAGCGTGTGCCGCAGAAGGGGACTGTTTTTTGTGGGGCACATTTGTAACACTTGTAGAAATACAGTTTAAGTGGAGTTGTAAGCATTATTTAGTGGAGTTAAACTGTAGGCGGGGTGCAAGTTGGGCTCCTGAATAACAGGTGTGGGTGTGTGCTTGTGCGCGTGAAACCCCGCCCACAAACAACCCCAAACATGATGAACAATTACGGCAACATGATGATGGGCGATCAATTTCGCAAAATGGAATCGACGTACTCACCGAAGTCGTCACCGCATGGCGGGCGTTCTCCTGTGGTTTCACGGCAAGACTCCTCGGGCACGCTGAAGACGACCATATCTCTAGGCAAAACACCCACCATTATACAGACGGGGCCTTTCTACTCGATGAAAGAGCCGCCAGGTATACCACCGCATACTTTTCCAATTTGCTGGCCATTTCTATTCATTTGGTTGTTACAGGAAAAGGTGAACTCACCGGCGACAAGGACTTAATGACGGAATATGGCTTGCATCACACACTAACCAAATTCAAAGACAAGAAAGTGAAGGAGTCATTGGCATCTTTTCTACCCAATTTGCCTGGCATTTTCGATGGCATGAGCAATTTGGTAAGTGTATTCAATTGCGCTTTCAAGCAGTGTTGAATCAAGCTTAACCTTTCTCAATTTCTCTATTTATCTGTACAGGAAAATAGTACACTGCGAAGTGTCATAGAAAAGCCTCCCATAGGCGGCAAGGAGCTGTTGCCACTGACAGCTGTGCAGCTGGCTGGTTTCCGCTTACATCCAGGACCTGTAAGATGCAGAATTTATGCTCAGCTCTACTGGCTACTAAATTTGTTAAATCTGTTTGTTTTCTTTTGCAGCTGCCTGAACAGTATCGCGCCTTGAATACGACACCCGCACGCAAACACAAAAACAAACATAAAAAGCACAAACACAAAGACGGCACCGTGCCACAGGAAACCTCACTCATTGGTTGGTCGAACTGCAGTTCATTGCATCGCACAGCTTTTTCATGTTATTTACATTAATCCGTTTCAGATTCCACCGGCCTGGAGACATACGAAAAGAAACACAAAAAACAGAAACGTCACGAAGACGATAAAGAGCGCAAAAAGCGAAAAAAAGAGAAGAAACGCAAAAAGAAATCTCACAGTCCAGAGCCCACTATGTTGGGCAGCACTGGTGGTGGTAGCGGCGCAGGCAGTGGTGGTGGTACACCTCTGGGTGGTGCCATGTCCGTCACAACGCAATTGCAAATGCAACAGCAGCAACAACAACAACAGCTGCCCATAACACCAGCGCTACAGCAGCAGCAACAACAACAACACCAGCAGCAACAGCAAATGTTGCAGTCATCCTCGCTGTTGGGTGGTGGTGCGGCCGGCTTGCCTGGCATCATGTCTGGCGGTGTTGGCGCGTCGATGTCAGCTGGGGGCGCCGGTGGTGGAACAAGTGGCCCAGGCGGCTTAATGCTGCCACAGCAGACGCCTTTATTTTAGTCATTAAGTGTATATTCTAAGCAGTTGTAAGAGCAAAAAGCTATAAAAGTAAACAAACTACAACAAAAAAAACTCAGCAATTGTGCTTTGCATATTGCAAATTTCTTACTTTGTAAGCTTAGTCTATTTAAATATTTAATTTTCTTTAAAGTAATTTTTAGTATGAATCTTAATTTAGTTCGTTTATTTCTTACGCTGCTTATTTAAATTAATTTCCTTTTTTTGTATTTTTACTTGTTCTTCCATAAATTCTCAAAAGTCAATGTTGAACATTCCTGTGCAGTACTTTTAATTTTTTTAATTTAGCTGTTTGATTTCATTTGGAAATTTTGGTTGTCCAACTGCATCCTAATTTGAAGTTTTGGCGTTTGAAGGCATCATATATTTCGCACATGTAAGTGTATTTATACATATTCAAATTCGATCGAAAGTGAAACGTGGTATATGGCAAAAAGCAACCGTTTTCAGTTACTACTTTGTTTTGTGTTCTTTTCCAACGAATCTGCGGATGAAAGGAAAACTACACACGCAATATGAATTTCAGGTTAATCTCACAGTTCCGTTAAAATTCGCATGCATTTTCAACTGATCTACACTTTCATTTCAATTTACTACAAATATTTGTACTTTCTTCGAAAATTTAATTGAGTTTATAGCTTGACCGACTATAGTTTTGCAAGCTCCAGAAACAGCTGTTTTGCTTTGACATTTACTGCACTCACTTCACCAGCTGCTCTCTCACGGTACGCTCTTCTCTCTGACATTCATTCATACATAAACATGTCAAATTATCAAACTTCTCTGCAGCGGGCGAGTACTTGAGAAAACTAAACTGGAAAACTGCAGGCGAATTTGCAAGTACATAATTGTAGTTGCATTTCGGGGCAACTAAGGAAGGTCATAACGAAGTTTAGTGATAGCGATAATACGAGAAAATCAGTATAATTGTGAGCAGGAAGTTATCAACTCATCACCGAATCAATAAAAAGTTTGCAAAGAGCATAGACGAGCAGAGCAGAAAACTAACTACGCGCAGCAAAATTATTCCACAAAAAATATAAAATTTTGAATTAAAACACAAAGCAATTCACAAGCAATTAATTGCAATTACACCGAAAGGCAAACACACGCCACCACAGTGAAATGTTCAAGCAAAGCGCCCGCAATTTGCTAGAGGAATCTCCGGAAGAAGTTGCAAAATGGCTGGATAGTTTCGATGCGGTGCTGTTGGATTGCGATGGTATGTGCATAGTATATATGTATATATAAATTAAGAGTTATTTATACAGTAAAATTGCGTAATATCGGTGCGTGTGATCTACTTTCTCGAGCCAGACAATTTGACCTACGCGCGGTCAGTGACAAGTTGAAGGTTAAATGCCTCTACCGCGCTTGTCTAGGAAAAAGCTTTTGTTTGAAACACACTTAAATGCAAGTTATTGTATGGACAAAATATTTTCTTATATTGCCAATACAGTAATCCCCGCTTAATTTAACTTGCAAGATAGCATGATTTTTGGTTTAATTATACGGGCAACCAATTAGTTCAATATTAATCTGTACATATGTACCCTATTCCCCTCTTGCAGGTGTGCTCTGGATCTACAACAATGCTATTGAAGGCTCCACCGAGACAACCAATCGCTTCAGAGATTTGGGCAAGAAAGTGTTTTTCTGCACAAACAATTCGACGAAAACGCGCAAGGAGCTGTGTGAGAAGGGCACGCGGATGGGTATCGAAATTACCGAAAACGAAATAATCTCAACGGCGCACTCCACAGCGGCCTATCTTAAGAGCCGCAACTTTGACCAGAAGGTATACGTGATCGGCTCGGAAGGCATCACCAAAGAACTGAATGCCGTAGGCATAAAGCACACAAATGCGGGGCCCGACCCTATGACCGGCACGCTGTCAACATTCGTGGCTAAGCACTGTAAAACGGAGCCCAATATCGGCGCAGTGGTTGTGGGTTTCGATGAACACTTCAGCTTCCCGAAATTGACAAAGGCCGCTTCGTATTTGAGGGATCCGAATTGCTTGTTCGTAGCCACCAACACAGATGAACGCTTTCCCATGCCGCAACTGGTCATACCCGGCACAGGTAGCATCGTGCGTGCAGTTCAGACATGCGCAGAACGTGCGCCAATTGTAATAGGCAAGCCAAATACGGGAATTTGTGAATGGCTGATACAGGATAAGGTGATAAATCCGGCACGCACGCTCATGATTGGAGATCGGTAAGTGACATGTGCTTTAAATACTAAAAGTTACAATATCTCAATTTTTGTGCTCCTCTTTACAATTTACAGCTGTAACACGGACATCTTGCTGGGGTACAATTGTGGGTTCCAGACCTTGCTTGTCGGCACGGGCATACATCAGCTCAATCATGTCAACAAGTGGCAGGAGTCCACAGATCCGGAGTTACGCAAACTCATACCGGATACATACCTGCCGCGCTTGAGCGACTTACTGCCCCACATGAAGGGTTAGCATGGGGCGTTAAGGCTACAGCCCATGGAGGCATTATGGCGCTGTGCGCGCTAGTTGCAATTTTTTTTAAATTTTTTGCGTTATATAATTACATAGGTACTGCATTTTTGTATTTCATTAGTACTTTTTGAAAAATTGGTTTCAAGAGTTCTAAATTTGTGTAATTGGTTGAAATTTGACAAATATTTGTGATTATTTATGGTTTTTTATGAAGAAAAAAAAATTCATATGAATAAAAGGCTTATAAAGCTCAAATAAACATAAACTAGAGACAGTTTTATAGAAAAAGCCTTGCTGGCTTAGCGCCATAGAAAATATTTTTGCTCTCTCGCAGACGCCTACATATGAAAAGCTTTGCAATAAACTAGCAAAAAAAGCTACACGAAATGTCAACCCAGCGCATATCGCCGGTCACTTGAAGTTTCAATGCCTGTTTATTTGCCTATATGTAATCAGTTCAGTTCGTCTTGATTTACCGGCAGCCAAAGAAGCAGTTTTTGTGCAAGTTAAAATTTACAAAACTAATAATAAAAGTGCTTAAATGAAAATGTTTAAGAACAGTGCTAAAAATTTACTCAATTTATCTAGAAAAGAAGTGCTCGAGTGGCTGAACACTTTCGATGCGGTGCTTACAGATTGCGATGGTACCACCTCAATGACATAGCGTGATAAGTGAACGTTTTTGGATGTTAGGGAGGAGTAGTGGTGGAAGGTGGAAATGCGAATGCCAAAACAGAATCTTACATCTAGTAAAGCTTTAAGCAAAAAGCTCCTCGCTCGATTCGGTTATATTGTGGAGAGGCAGAGGCATAATCTCAGCGTGCTTGTGTAGGCAAAATGATAGGTCAATTGTGAGCAGCTGATGGATCATATGGAAAAGGCTTATTATAAACATATCTTCTTCAATAAAAGCGATAGCGCTCATATGTGCCGATAACTCTAATTTCTTGCTAAAATTTAGCTGCATTTTGTTGCATTTTTCGGAGTTTTGAACGTTTTTTATAAACTTTTTCTTTGTATCGAGCCAGCGTAACATCAATTAATTTTATAAAACTCTACTAGTAATTGAGAAAAGTAGTTTACAAAATATATTCTACTAAAAAATGTTCAAGAGTTTCGCTGAAATTCTTTTTTGCGGTTCCCTAAGCTTGAAATATTTAAATGCTGGCATATTGACCTATTGATCTTTTGTCCAAGTGTATTGACCCTTGAGCTGTGTATGAGCTTAGAAGCTTTTAAGGGAATCTCTTGAAAAACTACTAAAAATCGATAACTTTATAAGCCCTTCTCACCATTTTTCAAAATTCAGGTGTGCTCTGGCATGATGACACGCCCATTTCCGGTTGCCCGGAAACAATAAATGCACTCAAATTGGCGGGCAAGCAGGTGTATTTCGTGACAAACAACAGCACGAAAACGCGTCATGAAGTTTGGCAACGTGCCGTCAATATGCGATACAATATAGCTGAAACGCATATTATAGCGCCCACACATTCCGTGGCGGAGTACTTGAAGAATCACGGATTTTGCAAAAAAGTTTATGTGATCGGTGGCTCAGGCGTCACCGACGAACTGGATGCCGCTCAGCTTGAGCACTTCGGCAGTGGTCCGGAAGTTCTACAGAAGATGGGCGAATTCGTTGAACGCGAGATATTGTCACAAACTACGGATGAAGTGGGCGCCGTCGTTGTGGGCTTCGACGAGCACTTTAACTTTGCCAAACTCATAAAGGCCACACATTACTTGTCCTCGAATCCGGACTGCTTATTCCTCAGCACCAATTCGGATGCGGTGCACAAATATCCGGAGTATTATATACCCGGCACAGGCGCCATTCTGAAGGCGGTGGAGACGAGTGCGTTTCGCGAGGCGCTGCTGATGGGCAAGCCCAGTCCGTTGGTGTGTGAGAAGTTGGTGCAAGATGGAAAGCTGCTGCCGGAGCGTACGTTGATGATAGGTGACAGGTGAGTGAGATGAAGCAGAGACAGACTTTAAGGAGTGTGATGTTTTGGGATTAAGATTTTTAAGTCAAAATGGTTGAAAAATTTAAAACTAGCGTCTGAAATTAAAACATTTTTATTATGATTGATTAGAAATTGGGTATAAGTAATGTTATGAATCAGAATGAATTTCCATGATTATAATAGTCCAGATTGAATAATTGTTTTATTTGAAATGTAATAATATTCTTTTTGATTGTTACAATAACTCTAAAAAATCGTACAAATAATATTAAAAATATTGCTATCTCCTTCACACAGTTGCAAAATCGATGTGGTCTTTGGCAAAAATTGTGGCTTTCAAACATTGCTCGTGGACAATAGCAATCATCTGCAGACAGAAATGAAGGAAATATTGGCCAAACCACAGGAGCATCAGAACTTTACACCGGATGTATATTTGCCTAGACTGAGCGATTTATTGCCTTATCTTGCACAAGATAATTAATAAAAATAAAAGTATTTGCATTTTTGTAATTACATTCATTATATTGAAGTACAGAATAATAAAGACGGATCAATTTGTAAAAGAAATATGCATCGATTTTGAGCAATAATTCGAGGCTTGAAATCTTATGCGCCTTTACAGCAACGAAAACCTCTCAATTATTATTAGCTATGTGCTTCTTATTCTTTGCCAATTTCAAAAATGGCAAACTTTTAAAATTATTTTTATATACATTTTTCCAAACATTTATAACAAAGCTTAGCACTGAACAGTAATGCAAGTTAGTTAGTTATACATACATACACACATATGTAGATGCAATTTATACAGTGAAACCTTCCTGTTGCGAATTTTTATTAAAATCGTATTTTTCCTTCACATTTCAACTACTATTTTCGTATATTTTGATAAGCTTTCTTAAAATCAAATTCTTTCAAATTCATAGCTTTTGCTACCCTGATATTCGCTACAGGAAAGTAACAGTTTAGCTCCTTCAGACACATTTTCTGACGGCTTTCTCTCTATAAATTCCTTTTACAGTACATATTCCATGATTAAAATGCGTAAAAATTTTTAATGCAATTAACCGAACAAATTATTTAGCTGTCTGGACTTGAGAAATTTAAAGGAAGTCGTACATATTTCGATCCGTTTTCAATAGGTTCACATTTTAGTTCACGTTTTCGCTTGCAAGAAATAATTGCTTGTAAGTTTATTTAGTAATTTTATATCTCACAGAATAATTGAAATGTAATCTTCAGAAGAGTGAAAAACAATTCCAAATTGCAATAAATTTCTTTCATGCATATGAAAACACCAGCTGACAGCTCCTCTATTTCATTACTACTTAGAAAGCTCTCAAACTGTTAAGCATTATGCATCTCTTTCACACTTGTGCTTTTTTTAATAGGCTCTTAGTAAAACTGCACAAATTATCAAATTTCAAACACGATTCAACTCTTTCTTGCTTACTTACTTACTTACTTACTTACTTACTTATATACTTTCTCTTTTTCTTATAAATATTTAGTAAATCATCAAATTGCAACAATCACACTTAAACATTAAAACAGTTTTATAAGCACTGTAAATCCTTTTTGTTAATACAAATTCATTTAGCAATTTAGTAAGAAGAAATCATTGATAGTTAATTTTCTTTGAACAGAATTAACTGAAAGAAGAAGAAAGAAGCGTTTTTATGCAAATCAAACTTTTAAATCAGATGATTTAAGCGCAAAATTGATTCTTATGCCTTTTCTTGTTGCCGCTCACAGGCTTCTCGACTCCGCTCTGCGACTTCTTTCTTCTTCGTTTGCGATTTCCTCTTGGACTTTGTCTAAATTGCTAAAAGGTAACATCAGGTGGTCGCCTTCGCATTCGTCAGTATGCGTGAGCTGCTCGACAAGTAGCCATACCAGTAAAAGACGTTGATGAGCAAGAATAGCAGTGGAAAGACAATGCGCGAAGCGCGATCGATCTTCGACACAGAGTTGTATTGCGGCGTGCGTTTGCCCTTGCGTCTGGCCTCCAGCTCCTCACGTCGATAGAAGGACATGCGACGGCGGCCGGAAGAGCGATGCGATGTTGGATCTATTGTGGGAACAGACAAAGAAAAGAGCTATTAAATTGATTTAAAATGGAAATACATAACTTACACTAATCAACAAAGTAAAATTAAAATATCAACAAAATATCACTTTCGTAATACATATGTAATACACATTAAAAATTTTGATTTAATCAAATTAATCAACAAAATCAATGAAACTTTTTTTAAAAATGTCGAAAGTACCGAACATATGAAGTTTTATAAGTCTTGAAATATCGAGAAAATTTTTAAAATAGTTTTCATTAATACACTTTTACCAAGTTGGAAATATAGAAAAAACTAAGAACTATGCCAGTCGCATGTTCGTTGCTGTCTAGTGTTTATTACCTGTACTCGCGCGCAAATGCGACTCCTCGTCGTCCTCATCCGACATGTCAAAGTCCACACGATTTCGGCGCCGTCGTCGAAAGCAAGGCCAGGCAAAGCAGTTGAAACTGTAGCCATTGCCACTTCGTGCTCTGCGTTCTGCAGTGCCGGCGCCTCTCAGCCGCGTGCCCGCACTCAGGCAACTGCTGTTAGCCGAAGTGCTCGGCATAGAGATGGAGCACATAGAGAGCGGTATGACTTCGTAAATCTTCGACTCAGTGCTCATATTAAAATCCGACGCGACGCCGCTTTTCAGCGTGTGCTGCTCCACTTCCGATTCCGTGTCGGACTCCACCTCTTCGATTATGAAATAGCACTCGCCCGAGCCGTACTTCGTGAAATAATGCACGACGGCAAATTGAAGTATTGTGGCGAAAATAAAGGCGAACGAAAGAAAGACGAAGAAGTCCAAAGCGGTCGGATAAGGCACCTTCGGCAGATCGGTGCGCGCTTCCAGCCCCAGAAAGGTCATCGTCAGCACGGTGGTGATGCCGAGCGACACACGATCCGCAGTCGCCTCACGATTCAGCCAGAAGGAGACCCAAGAGAGCACGACGAGCAGACAGCAGGGCCCATACACTTGTATGAGAAAATTTCCCATATGACGTTGCAAATGGAAATTCACCATTAGCATGGAGTACTCAGCTATGAAGAGACGTAGAGAATGGAAATGGAAGCATTATGAATCAATAATTTCTGCAGTATATTTAAGATATAATTGCAATTTGTTGCCAACGGAAATGTGCATCAATTCAATATGCATCAATTCAATGTGAATCAGTGTGGAATAAAGTGAAATTTATATGCAAAATCTTTCTACATGACGTATGAGTGACTTTCGCACCATGAGCATGAATGTTAAGTATACGCACTGGTGACATAAATTCAAGTATGTACATAATTCTATTTTTCTAAGCAAGGTTAAACACATTTGAAAAGTATCATGCTTAAAAGTGACATGCCAAAATTGAATGACGGTTTTTAAATGGGATGATTTATTACAAATTAGATATTACTATGCAATTACTACTAGAAAACTTCTAGACTACTAGATTTTGAATGGGTTAAGCATATTTTAAATAATTTAGACAAAATATAGCTATTTTACCGAAAAAAATCCGGGGTGTTGGGACTTAAAGGCCTATAGTGGGCGTGTTCTTTCACCGATTTGGCAAATCTCGGAACTTGAAGTAGTGGAAGGTTCACTGCGACTGTGTGCCAAATTTGGTATAAATCGGACCACTCCTTCTTTCTCTCCTGTTCGCACGGACACCAAGACAGACAGACAGACGGACAGACGGACAACCGGACAAACGGAAATAAACACAGAAAGTGATTCTGATCATTTCTATATACTTATGTCTATACCTAGGACGGCTCCTTTAATGCGTTACAATTTTCGCACAAAGTTATTATACCCTATTACCATAGGTGTCGGGTATAAAAATGGCTTCCCTGCCGCGCTGCACAGTAGTCGCTTTTAGTGGCAGCCTGCCAGTCATAACAGACTTTGACAGTTGAATGTCATTTGCATATGAATTTATGCAAATCAATTGCAATAAAAAGACAAGTAAGGAAGCATCAGTCGGGTTTCATCGACAGAGTAATACCCTACACCAAGTAACTGAGTGGGCGGACCACGCCCATTTTTTGAGAATTAAAAGGTGTTCTCACCAGCAATGACGTGCCCAAATATGGACAGACTGGTGTATATGTTATGGAAGTTATGCATAAGGATTTTCCGCTTACCGTATATATAGTAGGCGGACCACGCCCATTTTTTTTTGTATCACGTAGAGGGCCCACACCTTACCTTAAATACCATATACCATTCCTTTTTATGAATATTTCAACAAATTTAAGCAATTTTACTGTAAAAATTCCGGGGTTGTGGGACTTACTGTCCCGTTGTGGGCGTGTCCTTCCACCGATTTTGATAATCTTGGAACTTGAAGTAGTGGAAGGTTCAGTGCGACTGTGTGCCAAATTTGGTCCAAATCGGACAACTCGTTCTTTCTCTCCTGTGCGCACGGACAGCAAGACAGACAGACAGACGGACGGACAGACGGACCGACGGACAACCGGAAATCAACACAGAGAGTGATTCTGATCATTTCTATATACTTATGTCTATACCTAGGACTGCTCCTTTAATGCGTTACAATTTTCGCACAAAGTTATTATACCCTATTACCATAGATGTAGGGTATAAATAGTGAAAATCAAAAAAAGATAACGACTGCTTGTGATTGATATCTGTTTCTATATTTTTTGTATGTCTTTAGCTCTGTTTAATAACGGTATCAAAATTGAATTTGATTATTTTAGTTTGCTTCTTAGTATAGATTACTTCGCATTACTTATTTAGTTGACCTTTATTACTTTGACTTGGTTGCCATATGTAGCTCACTTAGATTATTTAAAATATGCTGCAATCAAGTTAGAGTACTTTAAATTAGGCTTCATAATATAACGTCGTTCTATGCAGATTGGTTTAATTTAATTTTTTCAAATTTGGTTTAAATTAATAATATCAAAATATTTTAATTTATTGGAATTTCGGAGAATTACTTTAATATTTTTTTGATGTTAATTTACTACTTTGCTAAGAGTTATATATCATTTTCGATTATGATTATGAGTAAATGCAATAAAATTGCAAATACTCACAATTTTTTAACAGGAGTATTTGTTTTGGTAATTGCATGCTTGCCTAAGGCTGCCATGCAGGACGTATGAGTGCTCTCAATTGCGTGCAAATTAAATGGGAATCAAAGCTGTAAGCACTTGAAATAAATCAATCAATGTGACATACAACATTGAGCCCCGCTGCTGTCTGCCAGTTGTACACACTACACTCACAAACATGCGTCGACTCAATGCGTACGCCGCTGCCACCCCGGCCGCTGCCAAAGTCACCTTTGTCCAATTGCAGGCCAGTGCCGTGCACATGTTGATTTTTTGCCGCCGGCCCAGCGAATGTGCTTAGCGTTTTGCTGTACTTATTGTTGTTGTTGTAGTACTTATTGTTATAGTTGCTATTGTAATTGGGGCCAGAAGCATTGCTCTCCGCATCGCCATCGCCATCGGCGTAAGTTGAAGCTGCTTTGTAAATTATATCCGTCAGATTACCCGCCGGACAATCGACCAAATCGAATTGTGACAATTTCATGTCCTCGGCGATGGCCACAGCGGGCCGCTCTTTATTCCAGCGATAAATGACATCGGCTGTGGTGTAACCAACTGCGAATAAACGTTTCAATAGACGAAATAAATTAGAAAGCTCGTTGGAAGGGATAGAACATAATAAAGCGTTTAAGTTGTTGCTTTAAAAGTTGAAAATGCATAAAAAGTGCGTAACAGGAGCATAATTTTTGATCAATTAAATCAATGTCATGCAAGGAAATGCAAACTTCATATGCATTAAAAGCTTAGATTTAAATTCAATCTCGCTGCCATGACATTAAACTCAGTGCTTCTTCTTTGATGTCTTAACAACAAATCTGCAGATTTTATAAAAGCGCTTTGCTTTTTTTAAATGAAAGTGCAGCTTGTTTGCATGGCATTTATTAAATTTTGCATAATCGCATTTGCAACGCATGTGCGAAGAGGAAGGGATTAAAAGACAACAAAAACAACAATCAAATGTGCGTTAATCTACTTTAATTAATATTTGCACGCTCCAAAAAATTCAAATTACATTTTTCAATAAAATGCAGTGCATTAAATCAAGCATAACTTATATATGAATACTAAAAAAACCAAATTTATTGCTACTTGGAAATTTGCTATTTTGAGAGCAAAGAAATTTAAAATGTAAATTAATGGCAAGAGTATTGCAATAAGTAGTTGCATGAAATGCTTTGTTACTTGCCCACAATTATTAGTCGAAATGTCAAATAAATTGAAAATTGTCAAATCAATTGCAGCACAATTTGGAGAAAATATAGTTCGATTTAAGCGATGAAGACCGAATCTAATCTAATCGTATCCTTCTCTCTTATTTTATACCAAAAGAGTTAATCATCGAAAAAATAAACGATTGCCATTAAATCTAAAGCAATGAAAATTTTCAACAAATTCTTAAACAACTCAGCGTGAATTCGATGGCAGAGAAAGCAAATCAAAACAAATATAAAACTTGCATAATATAAATCAAAATTTTTCCGTAGCAGTTTAACGCTTTCAAACGCTTTTCCATTCAAGATTCCAGCTAGAGCAGCGGCAATGACACACCCTGTGCTCTCAGCCTTAATACACACTGAGCGCGCTGACAACAGCAAACAATGCCGCTTATAATGTCGAACAGCATGTGGCTTAGCTAAGCAGAATATAAGCGATTTAAGGACATTTTATAAGGACAAGGGGCTGTGCATCAGTATAGCACTGAGAGACAGCAGCCATATTTAAATCTGCTTAATAATACAATGCAATTGGCGGCTGGCTATAGAGCCATGGCAACAATAGCACGTCTGCCGTTTTAACAGTGCACATGTATAAGTGTATGGATGGCTGTGTGTATGTAGATATGTGTGCAAGGTTAAGTTGTATATGCAATTCACTTTGGAAACCCAAACAACTTTTTAAATATGCAACTCGTGCTTTCAAGGGAAATAACAGGCTTGTAGATTGATTGCAGCAATGCCGCTCTTACTTACAGGAGCCGAATTTGAGTGGACACTTTTGTATGTCCATGGGAAAGTCCGCTAAATTCATGGGGCAGCCCGCCTTTATGGTTAGTCTAAAAGCAAAAGAGAACACTATTTAGCTTTAAGCTTTAGAAAAAAGTTTAAAGTTTATCAGCATGCAACTAAAGGAGCTTGAAGGAATGCGAAGAAGAAAGTTAATGCAAAATTAAAGCAAGATTTTCTGTAAGCCTAACATAAATTCCGTCGAAGTATTGAGCAAAAACTTTTGGAAACTGTTTTTGATATACTTTTTAAATTCCCTCGCTCTTGAGCAAAGAGACTTCAAAGAAATTTTCAACAAACTTAAAGAATTTTCAAAATTGTAATCAATAAATTTTATAGGTGAGCGCCACAGAAATTCTTACGATATTATTCATCAAAGAGTTACTTGATAGAACCCTAGATATTATTAAGGCTTATAAACAATTATATCTGAAAGGTAATGTTAGATTATTTTGCCTGTCTAGAGCCCAAATGATCTGGATGATCTGCCAAAAAGACCTACTTAGGCCATGTATATGCCCATTGTGCTACCACAGAAGAAGATTTGGCGTACTTCCTGCAAAAATAAGATGAATCTAGCTGAAGAGCTGGATGAATCTCGAAAGTTTCTTGAGCTGGAGAGTTGGACGAACCTTGAAAGATGATTGATATTCATTTATTTGAACTCAGCAAGGCTGTTGAAGAATGGGTAGCTCTTCGCTCTGTATCGGAAAAGCGACGAAAACTGGACCCACATTTTCTTTAATTCTAAACGACGATTTTGCTTTCGGCATCTTTCTTCTAGTTCTTCGAAAAATGTGCTTTTTTATTGACTTTTTAAGCGCACTTTTCTATTATGTTTACATAAAATTGCTTATAATAACTTCTGCTCACCTGCTCGAATACAGCACACGCCCATTCTGATGTATACGCACAAATTTATTGGGCGTGGTTATCATATGCAAGTAGCTCTGTTTGCCATTGTAGAAATATGTATCCGGTTTCCAAATGCGCGCCAACATGGAAACGCTCAATGCCAGCGTATCCTGTGCGCCCTCAAAAGCGAGACGCTTGTCCACCCACGACTGACGAAAGTAACAATCCATGGAATAGGTCTGAAAGGCAATTTTGAAAAATGTTTTTTAAGAAGCTCAAATAGCAATCCAAATAATAAATCTATATATACTATAACTTCGTAGGATGATTGGCATGAAAGATATGAAGAAAACGATATGAGGCTGATTGGCTATAGAAAAAATACTGCTTCATATTTTGTTGGGTAAAAAGCGAAGATTTAAAGATAAAATTATGTATGCACTTATTTCTTAAACAATGCAATATAAAAGACAGAAAATTACTTACCATATCAACTTCAGAAATGGGACCCATGCTGCGTACCATAATGTCCACTTCAACCGTGGCAGGAGGACCTGAGAACAATGAGCAAATTTTTCATACTATACCTCAGATTCAGGAATTTCTAAAGGGGAAATCAGTTCAGTGTTCCCAAATACTAATCTTAATTTTTGCAGCGCTTTAAAACTATGATTCCTAAAGCATCTGTGATTTGAATAATCTTCTGAATAGCCTCATTGTAATAATTTCATATATCATAACATACACTTTTCAATTGTATCCCATTTTATTCTATTCTATCATATGCTATCCTATCCTTAACTATGCTAGTCTATTGTATGCTACCTTTTCCTCTTCTATCCTATATCAGCCTATTCTATTCTTTACTATCCGATGTTTAGTTACCAATCTGATGCTTTATCTCTCCTATCTATCTAGTCCTGTCCTAACATATCTACATAGACCTATCCTCTATCATCATATGCTCTCATTCTATGCTGTCGTATATCTATATTGGCCCATTCTGCAAGCTATACCTATATCAGCAGAATTGAACAATCTTAAGTGCTCTGCCAAATGCCTTCCACATAAAAGCTACAATTGAAAAGTGCTTGCCTCATTATCGAATGACTTTTTGACTGAACACTTTCCAATTTTAAAATTCACACGCGTCGTCAAATTCTTCGTAACAATGGCAATAAAAATTCAAATTTTTCTACAAAAAAGAAGCACAACGGAACAGTTTTCAACTCATTATATCATGTACGGAAAGTAGCATGTGCGCTTTGCCAAAAATGTTTACATGCCTTCAACTGTAACTGCCTCCTCGCCCCTCTCTCTCTGCATCACACACAAATGCAAGCAAAACGCTTTAATGACCAGCACACTAACACAAGCGCACTCTTCAACCGCTTGTGTGTGTGTTTGTAATTGCGAGTGTGCATTTGCATGTGCGTTTTTGTAGCATTTTCCCTACCCTCCCCTACCCCACCCCACTCCATGAGTGTGCATACGTAAGTGTATTTGTGGGGGTCATTATCAATTTTGCAATGGCAGCTGCGTTTAGCCTTTCCGGTCGCCATCTTTAATGAAGTGCTTAACAGCGTAATTTAAACTGGCTCATTTTGAATTGTTTGCAGTGAAAAGCAGTCTTCCAATTCTCATTTAAAAAATATTACATTTTACAATTTTACAAATTATAGTTTTTAAAGCGCACTCCTTGCAAAACAATCAAGCAAAGTGACACTTCCGTTTTCTGTAAGTCTGCCACTTACGAATATATATCACGCTTTGCTTGCAATGTGGTACGAGAAAATATTCTGGTTAACCGATTACTAAATGCATGATTCGACCCGAATATTCGAACAATGCAACTTTTCGTTAGCGAGATTCGTGCTCCACAGAAAATTGTACGGTTTGGAATCACTGAAACTACTTCGTGATGGTCACAAGGCATGGTGCATTCTCTCCATATGCTATTCGGTACTCATAAAATAATTCCACAGGCTTAAGGATACGCTGATAATAGTCCTTCTAAAAGGACAGCCCTCAGAGTGAAGGTACCAAATGCATCTTTAAGTAACTCTCAGGATTATATACATATATCGAAGATCCGCAGCATGAATATTGTGGATAAGCAAATGAATTTCAGCTTGCAACGGAAAACAAACTCGAAAAAACTCGTTATTTGTAGGCAGAAAATTTAAATCAAATATCAGTGCTCACAAAGCATAGCAGTCTAACTAACAAAGTTGAGTTTTGAGTGCCATTGTGTTCAGCGTTTCTTAATCTTTATGTCTATATCTTTTTAGGACGGAAATTATCTATCGAAAATATAATGGCTTCGGGTGCTTTGAAGTGAGAATTTGAAACTTTAAGCTGATCTCCTGAAAAAAATTTAAAAACAGACTTAGGCGTTTATGACTTGTGACCATAGGCGCTATTCTGTGGAGAGTCACAAAAGACAATTTCTACAATTTCAGTTGATACTTTTTCTATGTACAGAAATATTTAAAGCTTAAAATAAGTGTGGCTGCCTCGTCGGAATAGCGCTGATTATTTCAAGCTTCAATATAAAAACCAAAAATATATATGTATATTATAATTAGATTTTCTTGATGCTGTTTATAAGCGTGACAAAAATTTTGTTTACAAAGACTTGCAAATTGCTTAAAGTATGCTATAATCGGTTTTTCCAACAGTCGACTAATGCAACTCCATAGCCAAATTTTTTTTTCTCCGGCACAGCTCCATCAGCTTAACGCCGGAAAGAAGAAAAAAACCATTTAATGGTTGAACATAAATTTCGAGTGCTTTGGCTGCATTTCATTTCATTGCGTGTTCCGTTTGCCATGCCATTTCGTGTTGTTGCTGTCCGCAACAATTTGGAAAATTGACATTTATGAAAATGTTCAAAACGGCTTATGTCGCTTCACACATTTCCGGCAATTCGCATTCATGCGCTTGTCGTGTTGTTGTTGTTGTTGTTGCCGCGCAAGTAATGCAAATTAGTTGGCAACAGTGTCAGCAACATTGGCAGCACTGCGAGTGTCGGAGCCAGCTACAACAACAACAACTGCGTGCGCTACAAATGCTTCAAAGTGTATGTTGTTGTTGTTGGTTTCGGCAGCTATTTGCCTGCGCCTTGCTGTTATTTTTGTTTTATCTTCTTTGCTCTTTTCTATTATAAAATATCCTTTTGGCATTTATTCAACGGAAATGCATAAAAGCGGCAATTTGTCGCAGCAGCATCGCAACAGAGTGTAAAGTTCGCATATCTTCTCGTCGATATTTTTAATATTGTATGGAATTGCTCTTTGGAGGCTTCTTTCCAGCCACAGCCAAAATATCAAAGGCAGCTGCTGGCATTTTATTTGTTTACACGCCTTTTAGCGCACGCAAATAAATACGCTCTGAGCGTTCTTCTTCGTTTTTTCGTTCAGCATATTTGCGCTTCATTAAGCAGCTCTGCTTCCGGCACCATTTCCGTTTCCGCCTCCGTCTCCGTTTCCTTTGTCGTTTGTATTTGCACTGTGACAGCTACTAAGGTGAGAAGTTTAACGCTATTTCGCGCACACATACACACACTCATACTTCTCACACATGCATAAGAAAGGTAAAATTAAATATCGATGATATGTGAGTGAAGTATTGAAGATGTTAAAAATACTGACGAGAAAATAAGTCGAGCGTTTTATGCACACACAAACAGGCTGAGACCAAAATAAGCCTTTACTCTCTCATAACAGAATGTAATTTGTAAGTAAATTGAATTGAAGCAGGTGAAAAATATTATACAAATAAGTTCTAACATTTACTTAAAATTTTCTCAAAATAACTTTCCAAACTTAGTCACAAACTTAGAAAAATATAGTAACAATAAGTTCCGTCATTTATTAGAATTTTCTCTCATTATTTTCTAATCCGAACCAAAACTGTACCATGTGCGCTCAAGTCGATTTCTAGTTCGAATATAGTATATTGAGGAAAAATTGGGCTTGGCTTATATGGCTTATAAATAGAGGTATTGAGCTGAACGTATGTCAAGATATAAACTTACTTCTTAGTGGAAGAAAAAAATTATCAACACACACAGCGTCATTGGTATTGATATCTCTTTGATGATCTGTTTGCAAGGCGGATGATCTTTGAGAGCGACAAAGAACATGCATAATATTAAACAGATAAAAAGATTTTTAAAAGCATCACAAAACCTAATTTTCTCATAGAAATGACTTGGTCCAGATGGCTGTCAAAATAAACTAAATATTCCATTTCATGAGCAATTTTAAGATTCGAGGACGTACTCACATTAGTTTCAGCACTTGAATTACAGCAACAACATTTTATGAAAAGATATTAGTTAAGATCCGATCGATTCAATGCACTAAAATTTCACAAGTCCCTAATTTAAATTCGCCAACTTCTCAAACACTTTTCATACTCTTGATACTCTTTCTCACCCTCTTGATTCTCTTTCCCACCCTTTTGATCCTCTTTCTCACCCTCTTGATCTTCCTTTTCATACTCTTTTTCCATACTCTTGAATCTCCTCTTGATCCTCTTTCCCACCCTCTTGATCTTCCTTTCCATACACTTGACACTCTTTCCCACCCTCTTGATCCTCTTTCCCATCTTCTTAATCTTCCTTTCCATACACTTGATTCTCTTTACCACCCTCTTGATCCTTTTTCCCACCCCCTTAATCTTCCTTTCCATACTCTTGAATCTCCTCTTGATTCCCTTTCCCACCCTCTAAATCTTCCTTTCCATACACTTGATTCTCTTTCCCACCCTCTGGATCCTCTTTGCCACCTTCTTGATCTTCTTTTGCGAAATTTTTAGTTCCGATTTTCCCATATCAAAGTTTGCCCCTCTCCCTCCCTTCAAATACTCACCACCAAAATCCGGTCGTATGCTATTATCATAGCCTCTCAGCAGATTGTCCAGCAGCTCGGAAATGTTGGCATGATTGTTGCGCTGCGTAAGGCGCATATGTGGTGCCGCCTCCACCAAGTGCCGCGCCAGCTGCGCCACACAAATGCAGCAGATTAGGCTGCACTGCAGCAGCGCGTTGGCGAGACGTTGCAACAAGCCGTTCGAGTGCCGCAAGTAACCGGAAGCAGACATGTTGTTTTGCGTACCATCAGAAATTTTTCAAATATGTGGCACTGCTTGTCGTCGTCCTTGCTCCTGTTGTTGTTGTTGTTGTTGTTGTTGTTGGAGTGCTGTTCGTGACATTTGGTTTTTTGAGTTGCTGAGTTTAGTTTATGTTCATTTTTGTTTATTTGGCCGTTGTTGTTGTTGTTGTAATTGTTCTTGGCTCACTCAGAAATCTAAACGCTCAGACCGAGCAAAAGTTAAAGAGTTTGCATTTTTATCTTGTTGACTTTTCACTACGCTGTGTGTGTGTGTAAGTGTCTCTGTGAGTGAGTTGGTGAGTGTGCTGGTCAGTGGCTTTGCGTCTGAGATTGTTTGCATTTCTAATTATGCAATTTTATGCTTTTCTGATTTTTGCAAAAGACAGGCATTCGTAGAAGATACTCCCGCACCAATGCCAAGTGAGCAGCTTTGGTCTTCGGCACTCTCAAGTGCGCTTTTAGGCGCCTTTAGTTATGATTTGAAATGTTCAAATAAGATGGAGTGACCTTGAGCTTGTTCGGTTTGACATTCATGGCCAACAAATTACTTAATTCTAATCAGCTAAACTTAATTTGTCTGCAGAAATCGACTTAAAAATTTAATGAAGCTGCCTGGAAGTATGAAAGCTTCTTATTCATTTATTTAAAATGATTAAGCTTGTGATATTGCTGCATTTTTCATAATATTTTGAAAGCTGAAGAAATTCCCTTAACCATTTTCAACTCTTACATATTTTAAAGTTTTTTCTATCTTTGATTCCCGCGAACAAGTTATGTTATCAATAACTGATTTTCAATTCTTATATCAAATCTTTAACAAGTTGATTATCTGAATTCTTATATCACAGCAGACTTCAACTTTTATGGCTTTCGTTTCAACTTTATTATTCTCTTTCTCTTGCATTTTAACAATTGAAATAAATGCCTCTCTTTTTATTTAAATTTAGGCCAAGTTTAAAAAGCTACATGCTACTTTTACATATGCCTACTTCTGTGCAACTTTTTTCCATTCAGTCTAAAAGCATGCTTTCGAAGGATTTGTAAACACAGACAACAACAAAATGTACTACTCTTCTCAAGACAAATCATTTCTTTTATTAACTGTGCTTATGCTGCTTTTGTTTTCACTTACGTTTTTCTTTTTAACAAAACGTTGCGTGAACATGACAATTTATGCTTCAGCGCCTAAAAGCGCACAATCATACGCTTCGACTGTTCACCTTGAGCTAGGCACATAATGGGAGGATGTACATAGTTTGAAAATGCATGAAATGTATGAGTAATTTTACTATTTTACTATTCTTGAAAGAAAATATTTTGAATAAAATATGGCATATCTTTTAAGGCGCTTATCTTTACAGGCTTATCAATAAAGCTTTCTTGAAATGCAAGTTTCTCATTTTAGTATAAAATTAGATATTCAAATTGCAACTCAGTTTAGTTTGAATTCGCTCATTTGTGTTAAAAAACAGTGTAAAAAAATAGATGAACTACATACGTAGAAAGTTCCATATCCATCAACTCTGTAAATAAGACGGTTTATAAAAAAATATTTTTCTTTAAAATTTCCAAATAGCTCTTTTTAATCGTGCTAAATCGAATGAAATTGCGTAAAAACGGAAGAATTTTTTTTTCTAGACCTTGTTAAATCAAAACCGTGTAAAAAAGGAACGTGTAAAAACAGAATTGCGTGTATGCGTATAACAGCATTTAATCTCTACAGAGCCATACACTCTGCCGCTCACACTGGCGCTTTCTTTCACTGCAACTACTTCAAAGTTGCTGACTTTCTTAAAAGAAAAATGTCAATATTTGAAAATTCGCTAAGAATCGATACGAAATTATGTTAAAAAACGCACTTCCGCAGCTTTTGCACTGGCTCATAATTTAAGTTGCCACTCAATGGCTCATTACTTAGGCAAAGTGTGTGTGTGCAAAACTGAATGCAATCGCTGCTGCGGCTGCTTAACAAGGTTCTTTACACACTAACCTAATTTCTGGCGCACTTTCGAGCCACTCGAAATTTGCCTTCATTTTGCGCATTCGCTTGCTTGCTTAATTGCAACTTTGCTACTCATACGCCACGAAGGCCCACAGTGTCACGCTCATTATCACAAGATCAATTTGCTTGCAAGGCGTTGCCAGTTTTATTGACACTGCTTGTAGAACTTCCGCTTTTACACACACACACACACACACACACACACCTTTGAGTCTTTTCATTTTAGTTAAATTCAATGTAAATTCGCTTTTGGAATTTTTTTGTTGGTTGCAAAATTATTTTTCCAGCTCGTCTCACTGCAACTTGAGCACGTTTCATGCATTTCGTTACCAACATCTTGCAAAATTGCACTCAATTTTTGTGAAGGCTGTTCACACATGCGTGTGTGTGTGAGTGGCAGCAGGCTTGGTTGCCTCCATGTGGGTAGATGAATTGAACTTGAATGAATTTGCTTGCATTTTGAAGGTTTTTCATTGGAATTTGACGAATGCCAGCAAATCGAATTAGTTTATTTAAATGTAATAAAAATATTAATGAATTAATTTAAACACCAACAAAACAAAACAATTGCACAAACACAAGTGCTAGCAAAATGTTCCCAAATGCAAAATTTGCATTTTCCAAAAAAGAGGTTGTTCAATTTTTGTTTCAGTTTTCATTGCAATTTTGGCTGCACTTTGCAGTTTTGTTTATTTGCGTGCAACTTGCAACTATCCACAGCGGCAGCGGCATGAAGTGCACGAGTCAACTTGATTTGTTGCACTTCTGGGATTTGCACGCTGAAGCGCTTAATTTTATGCAACGCGTCCTTAGCAACAATTTTGCACTAAAGCGGTTTTATATTATGAGCAACTTCAGCTAAGCCCTGCAGCCTGTCTGCCTCACTCTCCTTTACAACACACTGGTAACTTGTAATTCGGCACACCGCACTCATTAACTTGGCGGCTATTCAATTTGAGCGCTTTTGCGGTGCAATTTATTACATAAAATTGTATACTAGCAAATTTTGGTGCACTTGTGCTTTTATGAATTAGCACAAAAAGAAATTGTATGGGCAAATAAATTTAAATTATAGCAAATCTATTTAGAACAAAGAATTTTTAAAAAGTCAGCAAAATATTACACAAAAGAAAAATTTACTAACAAAATTTGTTGCTAGTCTTAAAACTACAAATATCTTTGTAAGCATTTTGTAAGCAATATTTAAGTTGAAAAATCTGCAGCTCGATTCTCCTACTATGTTATTGCTACATGTAAAGATCATGTAAACCTGATTTTTTTAATCTTTTCATGTAAAATCATTCAGTTCTTTGTTCTAGAAAAATTTTGCAATAAGATTCTATTCTAATTCATTTGAACAAATGAGCATAATTGCTGAATTTTGCTGAATAGCAAAAATATTTGCTGATTGTAAGTTATATTTGCTTACATTATCGATAGCAATTGAAATCAAATTGACCCATCTAAACTTATTTTGGGTGTTCTGTAATACATTTCACTTATCTTAATTTAATTAAACTGTTACTCTAATCAATTTGCTTCTGAAATAAATTCCGTAAAAGTATAGAAATTTGATCTTTTTATGTTCCGTTCTAGTGATGAAAGTTAGCCTTTTCGAAAATCAAATTGACTATTTTTGAAAATAATTTGAACATGCTTGAAATCCATTTGTCAAATTTTTAAATCTCTTCGATCGTTTCTGAAATCAAGTTCTTCAGGTGAACTCAATCTGTCCGTATCCGAAGTAAATTTGACTAGTCTGAATTCAATCGAATCGTTACTTATATCCATGAGACAAACTTTGAAATTAGTTTGATTCTTTCTGAAATCGCTTTGACTGATATGAGCACAATTTGACTATTGCTGCTATCAAATTGACTAATCTGTAATCAAATATGACCATTGCTTAAACTCATTTGTAAAATTTTGAAATTAGTTCGACAGTTTATCAAATAAATTTCTTCAATCTGAATTCAATATATCAATTTCTAAAGTAAATTTAACTGATCTGAACTCAACTTGGCCCTTGCTGAAATTAATTTAACCGTTCTGAAATTAATTTGACTGTTGCTGTAACTGACTTGACTGATCGGTATCAAATTGAGCACATCAATTTTATTTCTTCAGTTCAAATTTGATCTGTACGCATCTGAAGCCAATTTGACCGTTACACAAATCAAGTTAACCGTTAACCTAATCAATTTAACCGTTACACAAATAAATTTGACCGTTACCCAAATCAATTTGACTAATAAAAATTAAATTAGATTGAATAAATAAAATCAATTTGGAAATGGTGCAGAATTTTTTCTAAATCTTTCCTCCTTTTAGCAGATATGGTTCTCCTCTTTAGTTCAAAAATAAAATACTGCAATAAATCCTTTGCTTTCAAACTAATAATTTTTCTGCTAGCATAGTGTAAATTAAAATTTTTCCATTTTGTTTAGTTTTAGCTAAAAGTTTGGCACTTCATTATACGCTTCCTCTTCTTCTCGCTCGCTCGCCTTCACTTGAAGACTTTGGCCAAAGAGTATGTTAATATAATAGAGTGCGCATCACTCAAATTTTCGGCAAATCGAAGTGAGGGCAATTTTTCATATTTCGGTCGCGGCAAAGGGGGACACAAAAACTACTCAACCGCTCAGAGAATTTCGTTGACAGTCGTTGATTTGGCATTTCGGGTATGCTCAAAGCACGAAAAAGGCATTTTTCCAGAATGTTAGTATGTCTTGTGGATGTGTATATGTATGTATTTGCAGCTGCTCTGCTCAGCCACCAACGTCTAGACTCTAGAGTCTAGACTCTAGACGATATTGGTTGTTTCTGTGTTGTTGTTGTTGTGTATTTCTTGTTCATAGCAAATGCTAATTTTGGCGATTTAAACTTTATTTCAATATCCCTCTGCTGATCTTATTATAGGGCAATGACTATATTAAAAAGTTATTTATTTGCCAACATCACTTTTATTAAGGTGATATTGGCAAAAAATATCTAATATTAATATATGTGTATATTTCATTATTTATTAAAAGGTATAAAATATTCTATAAAAAGCCTTTTAAATTTTAGTATTATCTCTGGAAATGTCGCACATTTGAAAAATTTTTGCGATATTTCAACAAATTCTAACTTCGATTTGATATTTCAAAACGAGTTGGAAGCTGCAAGCAGATTTCATTCATAACACAGCATACGCAAATGCCAGGAAATTCGACATATGTATGCTTATTTACATATGTATGTATATTGAAGTTCCTTGTGTTCGTTTAGGGCAGAGCAGAGCCAAAGAATTTGTTTGTCTTTCATATGAAAAACAACAACAACACAGAATCAAACAGCAGCGCTGTCGGGAATATCGTCTATACGAGCGCCGCTCTAATTCTTCGTATATTTTGTTGGCTGAGCTGCCGACATGCAGAAGAAGGGCACATGCACACGACTTTCATAACACCATGCAAAATACGAAAATCAGCCGCAAAAAATGCTCGTTCGCCTCATTTGAGTACGAAAACCGAACGAACCAAGCCATTGAGTCGTGCGATCAGGGGTGCAAACTCAGTCAAAGCCAATTCTCTCAAATGCTTAAAAAATTCTCCCATGGGAATTGGCACTTCAGCCACATTTTCATTCAAAATAATGGTAGTAAAAACATAAAACAATAAATAAAATAGTATGGCTGAGTTCCTAAATGCTGTAATATAAAAGCATCAGCATTTTGTGAAGAATATGTAAAAGAAGAGTTCGAATTCCCATAAAATCGTGAAATTTTCCCTCGGTTGACAGCCCTGTATGTAGTTACTTTGAGTTTGGAATTTCATGTTGCAGAGCGGTTCTCTGAGAGGATGAATGCCGGAGAGTAAAAAGCTCAAAATTTGAGTGAACGGCGGGTCAGGATCTAGACCCGCGGTGCAAAATTTTTGCAGCTAAAATTTTATATGAGATGCGCACTCTATTATATTAACATACTCTTTGCTTTGGCACTTCTCAAGACACTCATTAAAATCGTTAATTTCTTTTTTCGGCTGACCTTCCGCACTCACTTCCATACTGCTCCAAGTGCTGCTAAGTAGATGGAAATTTCCACCTTTCAATCATTTTTCTAATGCAAAATGCAAGGATTTTTATGCAAAACCTTTTGCTTTTTTTTACTTAGTTGTTGACCCCTTCATAAGATTCTAAACTGCATGCTTGCTTTTCATGATTTCATCAAAATTGTGCGCCATTTTGTATGCCACAATCTTTTTTGCCGCCATTCTTTGCGGCTTGGCATTGTGTCGTCCAGGAGAGTTGGGTCAGCGGCAGCGTCATTCGGCAAACCATCAGAGGCAGCAATACAAAACGAAGCGTCCTCTTGAGATTTAAATTGTAAAGTGAGACAAAATACGCCAACAATTTGCCAGTTCCGCTGCTGCTCTTCCTCGCAAGCCATGCCACGAATGCGAGCTCTTGGCTGGCTGGCAGCAAGGGAAAAGGGCAAAAAATGCATTTAATTTAATTGAGTTGCACAGTTCGAATTTGCTGCAATCTGCGACTTGCCGCTGTTGGCTGTGTACTCCTCTGGGTGGGATTTGTCAAGTTGTTGCGCCAGCGGCAAAGCTTAAGGCTGCCGCTTAAGTGTTCCCAGCGCATGTGAGCATATGCGGTAATTATTGGAAATTCAATGTGTAAGCCGATGCGAGTCTAGAGCAACAAAAAAGCACAGAAAAAAATTCCAAAAGACTTCTTCTTCAGCAGAGATTCAGTATGTAGTTGTGTCTTTTGACTTGAAAGTCTGTATGCAGCCATGAGCTGCTTTAAACTGTATTCATGGCATTGAAAGCAACTTGAAATAGTTAGAAGTGATGCACTGAAAAGAACTTGACAGACATATCATGTAGACTAAGTCGACTTAATGTCCTAAATTTGTTTAGTTTTATGTAGTTTATTTCAAACAGGCTACATTTTGTCTTAAGCGTGTCCAGAAAAAATTGTCTGATGAGGCTGTTTTTGGCTTGCTTAAATTAACAGACATATTTGCTTATAAAAAAAATTTGGGACCCGGGGGTATTCAAGAGATGAAAGAAGTTCTATTTGCGAGTGTCTGCTGCAGCCGCCGAAGCATTTATTTATACGAAAATCTTAACCTACCTACACATTAGCTATGCATATGATGACATATGGATGTAGTACATATATCTTACATGCTATGTAAGACGAAACAAGCGATGACGATCCTTTTTATAAGCTTTATATTAACTTCACTTTCTGTCGGTATGTCCGCGGTATGTCGTCAAATCTAGTAATCAATTTTTCACCCACTTCCCGACTACTTAGAGATCTGAAACTTTGCATACATGCCTAATCTAGAGCCCAATACACGAATCAATAAATTTTATGGGCGTAGGACGAGGGGCGTGGCACTTTTTTATAAACTCCAGATTTGTGTATAACTTTAGAACTACACATCACACATCAATGAAACTCGGTAGGAACTTACTACATATCCATATCCTTCTACTGTGAAAATAAGGGGGGCACTGGATAAGGGGGCGTGGCACCCCCCATACAAGCAAAATTTTTGATCTCGATTAGCTTTGGAACTAAAGGTCGTGCAGCATTGAAATTTCGTATGCAATCGCCTCTTGGATGTGTCGTCCCACTGGTAAAATTTTATGGGCGTAGGATAAGGGGACGTGGCACCCCCCATACAAACAAAATTTTTGATCTCGATTTGCTTTGGAACTAAAGGTCGTGCAGCATTGAAATTTCGTATGCAGTCGCCTCTTGGATGTGTCGTCCCACTGGTAAAATTTTATGCGCGTAGGATAAGGGGCGTGGCACTTTTTTATCAACTCTAGATTCGTGTATAACTTTAGAACTACACATCACACATCAATGAAACTCGGTAGGAACTTACTACATATCCATATCCTTCTACTGAGAAAATAAGGCGGGCACTGGATAAGGGGGCGTGGCACCCCCCATACAAACAAAATTTTTGATCTCGATTAGCTTTGGAACTAAAGGTCGTGCAGCATTGAAATTTCGTATGCAGTCGCCTCTTGGATGTGTCGTCCCACTGGTAAAATTTTATGGGCGTAGGATAAGGGGCGTGGCACTTTTTTATCAACTCCAGATTCGTGTATAACTTTAGAACTACACATCACACATCAATGAAACTCGGTAGGAACTTACTACATATCCATATCCTTCTACTGAGAAAATAAGGCGGGCACTGGATAAGGGGGCGTGGCACCCCCCATACAAACAAAATTTTTGATCTCGATTAGCTTTGGAACTAAAGGTCGTGCAGCATTGAAATTTCGTATGCAGTCGCCTCTTGGATGTGTCGTCCCATTGGTAAAATTTTATGGGCGTAGGATAAGGGGGCGTGGCACCCCCATACAAACAAAATTTTTGATCTCGATTTGCTTTGGAACTAAAGGTCGTGCAGCATTGAAATTTCGTATGCAGTCGCCTCTTGGATGTGTCGTCCCACTGGTAAAATTTTATGGGCGTAGGATAAGGGGACGTGGCACCCCTTATACAAACAAAATTTTTGATCTCGATTTGCTTTGGAACTAAAAGTCGTGTAGCATTGAAATTCCGTATGCAGTCGCCTCTTGGATGTGTCGTCCCACTGGTAAAATTTTATGGGCATAGGATAAGGGGCGTGGCACTTTTTTATCAACTCCAGATTTGTGTATAACTTTAGAACTACACATCACACATCAATGAAACTCGGTAGGAACTTACTACATATCCATATCCTTCTAATGAAAAAATAAGGGGGCACTGGATAAGGGGGCGTGGCACCCCCCATACAAACAATATTTTTGATCTCGATTAGCCTTGGAACTAAAGGTCGTGCAGCATTGAAATTTCGTATGCAGTCGCCTCTTGGATGTGTCGTCCCACTGGTAAAATTTTATGGGCGTAGGATAAGGGGCGTGGCCCTTTCTTTATCAACTCCAGATTTATGTATAACTTTAGAACTACACATCACACATTAATGAAACTCGGTAAGAACTTACTACATATCCATATCCTTCTACTGAGAAAATAAGACGGGCACTGGATAAGGGGGCGTGGCACCCCCATACAAAGAAAATTTTTGATCTCGATTAGCTTTGGAACTAAAGGTCGTGCAGCATTGAAATTTCGTATTCAGTCGCCTCTTGGATGTGTCGTCCCACTGGTAAAATTTTATGGGCGTAGGACAGGGACGTGGCACTTTTCAATCAGCTTCACATTTGGGTATTACTTTAGAACTATACATCATACATAAACGAAACTCGGTAGGAACTTACTACATATCCATATCCTTCTAATGAAAAAATAAGGGGGCACTGGATAAGGGGGCGTGGCACCCCCCATACAAACAAAATTTTTGATCTCGATTAGCCTTGGAACTAAAGGTCGTGCAGCATTGAAATTTCGTATGCAGTCGCCTCTTGGATGTGTCGTCCCACTGGTAAAATTTTATGGGCGTAGGATAAGGGGCGTGGCCCTTTCTTTATCAACTCCAGATTTATGTATAACTTTAGAACTACACATCACACATTAATGAAACTCGGTAAGAACTTACTACATATCCATATCCTTCTACTGAGAAAATAAGACGGGCACTGGATAAGGGGGCGTGGCACCCCCATACAAAGAAAATTTTTGATCTCGATTAGCTTTGGAACTAAAGGTCGTGCAGCATTGAAATTTCGTATTCAGTCGCCTCTTGGATGTGTCGTCCCACTGGTAAAATTTTATGGGCGTAGGACAGGGACGTGGCACTTTTCAATCAGCTTCACATTTGGGTATTACTTTAGAACTATACATCATACATAAACGAAACTCGGTAGGAACTTACTACATATCCATATCCTTCTAATGAAAAAATAAGGGGGCACTGGATAAGGGGGCGTGGCACCCCCCATACAAACAAAATTTTTGATCTCGATTAGCCTTGGAACTAAAGGTCGTGCAGCATTGAAATTTCGTATGCAGTCGCCTCTTGGATGTGTCGTCCCACTGGTAAAATTGTATGGGCGTAGGATAAGGGGCGTGGCACTTTTTTATCAACTCCAGATTTGTGTATAACTTTAGAACTACACATCACACATCAATGAAACTCGGTAGGAACTTACTACATATCCATATCCTTCTACTGAGAAAATAAGGGGGCACTGAATAAGGGGGCGTGGCACCCCCATACAAACAAAATTTTTGATCTCGATTAGCCTTGGAACTAAAGGTCGTGCAGCATTGAAATTTCGTATGCAGTCGCCTCTTGGATGTGTCGTCCCACTGGTAAAATTTTATGGGCGTAGGATAAGGGGCGTGGCACTATTTTATCAACTACAGATTCGTGTATAACTTTAGAACTACACATCACACATCAATGAAACTCGGTAGGAACTTACTACATATCCATATCCTTCTACTGAGAAAATAAGGGGGCACTGAATAAGGGGGCGTGGCACCCCCCATACAAACAAAATTTTTGATCTCGATTAGCCTTGGAACTAAAGGTCGTGCAGCATTGAAATTTCGTATGCAGTCGCCTCTTGGATGTGTCGTCCCACTGGTAAAATTTTATGGGCGTAGGACAGGGGCGTGGCACTTTTCAATCAACTTCACATTTGGGTATTACTTTAGAACTATACATCATACATAAACGAAACTCGGCAAGAACTGACACCATATCCGTATCCTTGAACTGGGAAAATGGGACGGGCATTGGATAAGAGGCGTGGAACCACCCGTACAAACCAAATCATTGATATCGAATAGCTTTGGAACTAAAAGTCGCGCAGTATTGAAGTTCCGTATGCAAGCACCTCTTCACATTACGTACTTTTATAAGAGCGCGGGGTGAAACCCGCGGGTAACAGCTAGTTTATTTATACGAAAATCTGAACCTGCCTACACATTAGCTATGCATATGATGACATATGGATGTAATACATATATCTTACATGCTATGTAAGACGAAACAAGCGATGACGATCCTTTTTATGACGTCATTTAACTCATAATGAACAATCGATGCTTTCCCAGAAGAATAAACAATACAAAATTTTAGTTTTCTATCTTCTTTTTGCCTGCAAAGAATTTTTTAGGTCTTCTCTAATAATATATTTAAATTATATTTAACTAAATAATAAGTTTCCTTTTTGAAAACACACACTCATAATTTTTGTACTGACTGTCGAATTTTAGTTTAGATTAGATTGTATTTGAAGTTGGAATCTAGTCTCTTAGCCACCGCGGCCTGAAAGATCTTTTGTGGCATTTGTCCATCTATTTACAGATCCTTATGGATATGCAACTGGCATAAATGTTTCCGCCAGTCCGTTACCTTCCTCTCCCTTCCAGTAATGTGTGGCTTTCTTTTTTGCTAGAGTTAAAGGTTGTGTCTAATGAAGCTCCATGGCAGACCACAAAATGGCTTAGGGCAAATAAAACTCTCGAATGCTTCTTGCTTCTTGTTTGCGATTACAACAAAAATTTGAATATTCAATGTTAATCACTATATTTTTTTGCGAAATTTATTTCAAATATTTTTCCATCAGCCTTATTTGTACTTTTATATTTATTGACTGCTTTAAAGCAAGCAGAAATTCTTGAGTTTTAGTAGAGTCGAAGTTTTTTATAAGAAATGTTTCATATGTCATTTTTATGCCTATTTTTAATATGTCAATTTTGAACTTTCCTACCTTGGTCAACTAATTTTTGGTATATGTACATAACTTTTTATATGTGGAAATTAAAGCAAGTGCAATCAGAAGAAGCAACTCCACCTGCAGCTTCTTGACCATATAAATAACAATCAAGAGTGCACATAAAAAGTGCTATTGCATGTTTTTGCAAACTATCTTTGGCTATTTGAGATATCATAAAATTTAACCGCATATTACAATTTAAAATTTTTACTTGAAATGAGCAGCTTTTTCTGGCAATTTATACACGTAAAGTTTTCTTTACTGAAAGTGCAATTCTTTGATAAGAGAGGGAGGGAAGTAGAGAGTAGAGGAGAGAGACAAGTACAGACTTTTTTGGTATAAGCAAGTTTTCTTTTGCAATCTTTTGGCAACTACAACAACAATATCAGTCAACAAGTAAGGAAGCAATCAGTCGGGTTTCACCGACAGAGTAATACCCTACACCATGTTCCCAAGTGGGGTGATAATTCACTAAAATTGTGGGCGTATTTGATTTACAACCTACATAGTGGGCGGACCACGCCCATTTTTGGCAGACTACAAGATATACCTAATAGGACTATACATGCCAAATATTGATGCTCTGACAGGTGTACACCAGATGTTATCGGCATATTTATTTTACTGCCCCCATGGTGGGCGGACCACGCCCATTTCTGGAGAATTAAAAGATATTCCCACTAGGAACGAAGTAACCAAATCTGGACTCTCTGGTGTATATATTATGGAAGTTAAGAGGATTTTTTGTTTGTCGCCTATATAGTGGGCGGACCACGCCCATTTTCTTGTATGGCATCTAAGACCTATATATCAACTTGGGAACCGAATTTCATTCATTTATATTCGTAACTAGTCAATTGGGAACCATTTTACCGAAAAAATTTTGCCGGCTATATAGTGGGCGGACCACGCCTATTTTTTCCTGAGATATAGAAGACCTACCTCTTAACTTGAATACCAAGTATTAATCTTTTCCATGAATAATTACACAAATTATAGCCATTTTACCGAAAAAAATCCGAGGTAGTGGGACTTACAGACCCGTTGTGGGCGTGTCCTTCGGGTAATTTGAATAATTTTGACACTTTACCTAACCCGAGGTTCACTGTAACTGTATACCAAATTTGGTCCAAATCGAACAACTCCTTCTTTCTTTTTTTTGCATACACGCAGACAGACGGACAGACGGACAGACGGACAGACGGACAGACGGACAACCGGAAATGAAAAGAGAAAGTGTTTCTGATCATTTCTATATACTTATGTCTATACCTAGGAAGGCTCCTTTAATGCGTTACAATTTTGGCACAAAGTTATTATACCCTATTACCATAGGTGTAGGGTATAAAAAGGCACCAAATTTGCAACAAGAAAACTTTCTGCGTATAAACGCTTGCGAAAAAAACATAAGCGAAGAAAGAAAACTTTTCACACAACTATTTTTCATGTGTAAATCGGTACTATTCAAAATATTGAGCAATTTATTGTCTTCCATTAGTGCATATTGCAATAGGCTACAACTTTTATGGCATGCAAAAATATTTGAAAATTTCTCATTGGCAATTTCTTATAATTACTTGCAATAAGTGCTGCAAAAGTTAATAAAGGCCTCTCTGTTATATTCACCCTCCCTCCCTCTCGCTCGTTTGCATGCCAAAATTGTATTTAGTAACAAATCGACACATCCAATGCTCACGTTCCCTCTGATTGATAGCTCAATTGATCGATGCATTGATCTGGGTAATTTGTGTACACATTTGCCTGGCAAATTTATGCGTCCAAACTAAAACAAAACTGTGACATGGCCTGGTATATGATGATTTTGATCTGGAGAGTGACGTGGCATGCAGGGGGTAGTTTGTTGCGGCTGTCTGGGCGGCCTAATTAGATGCGATTTTGGGCAGTGATGGGGTTAACAATGTGCGGAAGCGGAGCTAATAATTTGAATATTGGGTTGAAGGTGCGTAGCTGATGTAGGCAGCTTTAAATCAATGACGCTAATTTGACAGCCAACTTGCATTAGTTTGAGAAGCACTGCAGACTTGAAGCAAAATATTACATGGAATTTTTCACACTTTCAGAAAATTGTACACTTTTAGTTTTTCAATAAATTTTGCAGTTAAAAAAGAATCTTAATGCTAATGGTGAGACATTGTAATGGGTAACTTTTGTTGTTTTTTCTTCAAAAGCATTTCTAAGGTATGATATTTCCTATTAACACGCTTTAAATATCAATATAGATACGATTACAAAAAAAGGAAATTTGTTGGCGCCGTATTGTGATTAAGAAGCGGTCGGTCTCTGATATGAGAGGTTGCTGGTTCGAAACCCAGCAAACTCATACCATCAGCAAGAAAAGCAAAGAATTGGCAGCTTTCCGAGAGAATTTTTTGCCACAAAAACAATGCATTTGAATTCAGTTCGCATAAGGCTATAAGATAAATTTTGTAGGTCCCGCCAGCTTGTGCTTAAAATAGAAAACGCTGATGCAAGAAAGCTTGGTCTAGGCCTCGATTACACGCGCTTTTGCGTAGGTTATATGCATATATGTATGTAAATATATGTATAAAACTTGAAACTATGTTCGAAAAATCTTGCACTTTTTTCAATTGCTTATAGTATAAGCCTTATACCGTTAATATTCAATTCTATTCATAACATTTTTTGCTTATTTCAATTGCTTCAATTTTTCAGCTTGATTTCTTAATACCTTATACAAGCATTTTTCAACCTTTTTCTTGAAACAACCTTTTTTATCATAGCAATATTTTTCACACTAAAAGAAAATTTTTCGTAAAAAAATTTCTTGCCGTTGATTAATTTTCAAATTGAAACTAAAACTTTCCGCACTTAGGAAATCACTGCCAATTTTTTTAAAGTTTTTTCCCGCCTGATTCAAAGCGCAAAAACGTCACAACGCGCCAAGCGCGCTACGCTGACTGAAATTCGAAAAATGACACAAATTCGCAGGAGACGTGGCACAGTCGAACGACAAGGACGAACGTGCATGTAAAAATATCAGACAGACACAACAACAACGACAACAAGAATAACAACAACACGCTGCTATTGACTTGCCAAAGCGCGGCAAATGCATTTAAAGCATGTGAAAATTCATCAACCCCCGCACATACACACACACACACACGCACACATGCCATATGCCGCTGTATGTTGTTGCCGCCAAAATTCATTCATAAAATAGCCACGTGCCAAAATGGCGGGAAAGTGCTGAATTGCAGATGGCTGAAAGAGCGGAATAAATGCGCGTGCGCTGTGAGCAAATGTAAACAAAGTCGGCATAGACAAAGCTGTCACGTGCTGAAAGGGGGAGCGGTATGGCGCTTAGAAGACAGTGGAATGTGGTGGCTAGAAGAACCTGTTGCATTAGAACAGGTAGAACCCATAGAACAAGACCAAATCAAGAAAATCAACAAAGAGTCCAAAATATTTGAACTTCGAAGAGCTGCCAGCTTTGAAGCATTTCATTGAAAGAAACCTAACCTCACCTTTTGAAAATAGTCGACAATGAGTGCATATTTCAATAAATGAACATGCACTTGCATCAAACGACTTCTGAAAGTTTAGATTAGGTTATGCTGGCTGCCTGAAAAGCCCATGCATAGACCTTGTTGAGTTCTTAGCGCTGCCAGTTGGAGTTCCGTTTAGGAATGGTCAAAGTAATGATCTGCCAGAATTTGATTGTGTTTCACAAAATTCCAAAGAGGCTTGATAACTAGTCACGAGATCTGTTCGAGCCCTGAGAACACTGAGGCACTCCTAAAAAAGTGAGACTAGTTCTAGCTATGGCGGGACAGGAGCACAATATATGTTCCAAGATGTCCCTGCTACCCGCTTTTTTGCAATTCCTGCAGCTGTCGTCGTTTGTTATAGCCATCCCATTTGCATGCGCTGCTACAAGGAATTGTCAGGTTAGTGTACCTATGATAGCTCAAGGACTACTTAAAACTTTAAGTCTAATCATCTTATCATTCAAACTATGAACGACAATTGTCGTCTAGTTGCTGGAACTGTCAAAAGCTCTCATAATCAACTGCCAACATATGCTGAAGGTATTATAATTCCAGCATGGTTTCAAGCAAATTGGTTGCATGTGCATGTGGCAAGTGCATATGATGGCATAATGATGACACAACAGTCGCCCCAACGTAGCTTCAATAGTTTCCGACAGCACATTTGTATGATATACTGTGAAATAGTAGCCCACTCGGCACAAATTCCAATAACGATATTGAGATTAATAAAGTTTTTGAACTTCTTCTCCAGTTGAAAATTCCAAGCGTTGGCAGTGCCTCCTCCACTTGGTCTTTCCATCGGAGGCATGAACTTTTGAGTTTTTGAACGTGTTAAAACTTAAAGTGAAGAGAGAAGAGAGCACTTTAAAGTATGCGACTATTATGGAGTATGAATGCTCTTAGCCCCTCCCCCTTCCCCTCTTAAGTAACCAGCCAGCACATTACAGCTTACGATATGGCAATATAATGCAGCGTACACCACCAGCAAATAATTAGATTGTCAATTCAGGCAGTTGACAACTTTTTGTTGACAACTTGTCGATGACAACATTTGGCGGATAATTGCTCATCAGCAATTCCAAGTCAAAGCATATGAAGCTCTTTCATAAATGGCATTATAAAAAGGTTTCAACTATGGGACTTGGCTCTAAAGTAATTGTTAAAAATCTGACAGTAAGCTGCCAATATTGTGAACAGAGGCAACAAAAATGGAGCAACTGCATCTCATGAGTTTCATTGTAAATAGTTTCTTGGAAGCGCATATTCGTAGTGTGGTGATTTTTCACTGCTGGAATGTGCAGAGTAAGCAGATCATATAACTGAAATATAAAATCTATATATATTTAAATAAAAAAAAAAAATGTGTGCGTCTCGGGACGCTCGACAGAAGTGATAACTTAAACTAATCCAAGTTAAACTATTTAATATTGAAATTTTTTAACTTGAGAAAAGCTTAGGTTATTACTTAAATTTCATGCATGTCAACATGATAATGTGAGGAAAGGTGCTTGCTGGTTAGATTTTTATAATAATCATGAACACTGTATCTATCTATATATATCGAAGCAGTGACGCTAAAGATATATAGAAATTCAAAATATGGACACTGCGGCGGTAGACTTGTTGCATGCTTGTTATTGATAAATCGTATTATATTATATTATTAAACTTACCTTTCGTTAGGAGATTCTGCAATGTTCCGAGAATTATCTTCTGCTTGTTTCATCATATTTTTTATAATCACTTTCAAAAACGGTGGTAGCAAAGAGTATGTTAATATAATAGAGTGCGCATCTCATATAAAATTTTGGCTGAGAAAATTTTGCACTTGGGTCATTTTAATAAAGCCCACAGTTCCACTCAGTTTCGCTCAGTCACTCGTCCTCTCAGAGAACCGCTCTGCTACAAGAAATTCCAAACTCAAAGTAAATATAACGAGGGCTGCTTACTGTGAGAAAATTCTCCCATTTTGTGGAAATTCGAACTCTTTTTCTACATATTCTTAACAAAATGCTGTTGTTTTGTATTACAGCATTTTGGAACTCAGCCATACTGTTTTATTTATTGATTTATGTTTTTTACTACCATTATTTTGAATGAAAATGTGGCTGAAGTGCCAATTCCCATGGGAGAATTTTTTAAGCATTTGAGAGAATTGGCTTTGACTGAGTTTGCACCCCTGATCGCACGACTCAATGGCTTGGTTCGTTCGGTTTTCGTACTCAAATGAGCCGAACGAGCATTTTTTGCGGCTGATTTTCGTATTTTGCATGGTGTTATGAAAGTCGTGTGCATGTGCTCTTCTTCTGCATGTCGGCAGCTCAGCCAACAAAGTATACGAAGAATCAGAGCAGCGCTCGGCTAGACGATATTCCCGACAGCGCTGCTGTTTGATTCTGTGTTGTTGTTGTTTTCATATGAAAGACAAAAAATTCTTTGGCTCTGCTCTGCCATAAACGAACAAAAGGAACTTCAATATACATATGTACATACATATGTACATATGCGTATGTCGAATTTCCTGGCATTTGCGTATGCTGTGTTATGAATGAAATCTGCTTGCAGCTTCCAACTCGTTTTGAAATTTCAAATCGAAGTTGGAATTTGTTGAAATATCGCAAACATTTTTCCAATGTGCGACATTTCCAGAGATAATACTAAAATTTAAAAGGCTTTTTATAGAATATTTATACATTTTAATAAAGAATGAAATATGCACATATATTAATATTAGATATTTTTGTCAATATCACCTTAATAAAAGTGATGTTGGCAAATAAATAACTTCTTAATATAGTCATTGCCCTATAATAAGATCAGCAGAGGGAAATTGAAATAAATTTTAAATCGCCAAAATTATCATTTGGTATGAACAAGAAATACACAACAACAACAACACAGAAACAACCAAATGCCTTTTTCGTGCTTTGAGCATACCCGAAATGCCAAATCAACGACTGTCAACGAAATTCTCGCGTCTGTCCGAAAAACAGCTAAGCGCTGTGGGTTAGAGTGAGAGAGGAGGGGCCCGCGTACCGCTGCCGTATGCGTGAGAGAGAGGGAAGCCAGACAGACTGGCACCGTAACGCGTTACGTTACGAAGCGGTTTACCCTCCCATAAAAAGTTATCACTTCAAAAAAGAAAATTATTTTGTACGTAAAATTTCGATACAATGCAATGTTTCGAACATATAATTCTTTTCTTTACAAAATATATACTACAGATACAAGTATAACAAGGCCTTCTGTCTTTTTCTTTAACTTGGAACAGCTTTAAATGTGCTTTCTTCAATGGCCTCGGATAGTTTTCTGTGCACACAATTTGTTGCTTTGCATGAGAGCCTTGTAGAGTTAGATTTGGAAAATACTTTCTTGCAGTCCCGCAGTCCAGTGCTGGGCATATTTCTGCATATGAATTGCAATGGATCGGAGCTGCTGCTGAACAAGGTGAGCACTTTCTTCGCAGCGCTTTTGAAGTACATACTAAGGCTCAAGTCCTTGCTTAATGCTTACAGTCCAGCGCACAACGTCTCTATGGTGAACATAATCATTGGCTTATCTACGATGAACAGGCCGACATAACAAATTTCCAGCAACACTTTGAAAATGCCAATCTTTCCATCAATACGCAACTGACTTATGTCATGCCAAATTTCAGCAAGCATAACAACAACAATTCGCGCTTTATTCTCTACGATGTCTACAACAATGGGCGTCATATAGGCGGTAAATTGAATATGACGCTGGATCGTGAGATCAGTTGCAATGCGGCCACTTGCCAATTGCTGCAATATCTATCAAAGCTATATCTACGTGGCAAGTATGGCAATCGAAATAGTTTGTCCGATATAACAATGCGTGTGGCGAATGTTGTAAGTTGTGGCTTAAAATTATTCTTTTTGGCAGCTCCTCAAAGTTTGAAAAGAGCAACATTTTTAAAAAATAGATGCACACAACGAAGCATAATATTATGGGTATCAAATGGAAGATAATAAATTGCGCTTTTGTTTGCAATAATATGCATATGTACATATATACATATATGTAGTACTAGTGGACACAGCGCACGTCTTTCCGCTCAAAATTGATTCTTTGATTGAAATCATTTCGAGTTCAATTGTTGATTCATTGAAACACTTTTCGATTTCAATTGATTTCAATATCCTTTATTTACACGTAATTTAAAGAGGTTGATGAAATGTATTAAACTACATACATATGTATTTTTGATTATTTTTGCAGTAGTCATACAGTCAGCTGGTCCTTGCGGCCTGAAAGACCTATTATGTCTAGTCTAGTGTTAAGACTATATTTGACTATATAAAATAGTAAAACTTTTTGCAAAAAATTGCTAAATATTTTGTCCTTAAATATGTGAATATTTTCTGGAGAAAGTTGTTTAAAGGATATACAAGCGAATCGTTGGAAGACAAATTTTGAAGCACTTATTTATATTATCTTTTTTCGTTCATGTGATGCATAATTTTTCTAAGATAGAAGTAATATATAAGACAAAATTAGTCCATATCGAACTATGACAAATATACTTGAAAGATTTCCAAGCATATTCAAAAAATAAGTCTAAGCATATTTTTCATATACTTTCCTTTAAGAAGTTTTTCTTTCCGCCCACCCACTAACCTATGATCCTTTCTAAACCAACAAGTGCTCTGCATGTATAGAGGGCATCCCCTGAGTGTCGGTTTATTCTGAAAAAAAAGGAACATTTTTAATAAGAACGCTGAAAAGATTTTCATGCATATGGAAGAAAATGTTAAGGACATTTTTCTGAAATAAATCTTTTATAAAATATAAAAATATAGTATAATTATTAATCTACTATTTAATAGCCATGACATTTTACTGCGAGTGGTACAACTATGTATTTTATAAAAAAAAGTTTGAGAAGCTTGTAAACTATATTTGACTTTTACTTTCATATATAGATTTTTCAAGTGTGAAAATTGCAATCTCATGTCATATGTATATAATTATATTCCATAATGCTAACCTTATTTTTCAAATCTCTGCATTTCTTAAAGATTACCAGCTTTCCGGTGGATTTACCAGACGCCGAGCTGCAGCGATATCTGCTGAGCAATAATAACACGTACATCGATGCAGTGCCACGTTTCGGATTTCATCTGATACAGCTGCTCAAGGAGCAGCTCAATTGCAAGTGCGCTTGAAGCTCACATATCCCTAAATTTACATTGAAATTTTTTTGTACTCAAACCCTTAGCATGTCCTTCAGCTATTTCAATACTTGGAGCAACTCGGAACTCTATGGCGGCATGCTGGGCGAGCTGACACTGCAAAGAGCCGATATGGTGGGCACGCCATTCTTCATTACGCCGCTGCGTCTGCAGCACTTTTCCGTGCTGGCGGACACTGGTGAATTCCGCACGATCTGCATGTTTCGCACACCGCGCAATGCCGGCATACAGGTTGGCGCCTTTCTGGCGCCCTTCACACGCGCCGTTTGGCTTATATTTGTCGTCATTCTGCTGGCTTCCGGCATTTTGCTCTGGAGCAGCTTTCGCGTGGAACAGCGACGTCTGCGCAGCTACTTGCAGTTTGTGCCCTCGCTGCTGAGCTCGTTTCTGATGGCCTTTGGCACGGCCTGCTATCAGGGCACTAACTTGATGCCCAGTTGCATGGCTGGGCGCTTAGCCTTTTCCATGCTGTCACTCATATCGTTTATTATGTATAACTATTATACGTCGATGGTGGTGTCATCGCTGCTGGGTTCGCCGGTCAAGTCAAAGATTACAACTTTAGCACAATTGGCCGACAGTTCATTGGAGGTGGCTCTGGAGCCGGTCGTCTATACGATGCTCTATTTAAATGTAAGTTTTGGCTTATTAAAATTCATCAGCTTCCATTACAAGTTCTATTAATTTGTGTAAGACCTCCCAACTGCCACAAGTGCGTCGCTTTGTCAAGCGTAAAATGGCGCAGAAGAGTGCCCAGCAGCTCTGGCTGTCCGTCGAAGAAGGTGTGCAGCGTGTGCGCGATCAGCCCGGCTTCGTGTTCATCTTTGAGGCGGCCACCGGTTATGCCATTGTCGAGAAGCACTACCAGCCGCATGAGATTTGCGATCTGAACGAGATCAAGCTGCGCGCCGAGCAATCCATACACATACAACTGCATCGCAATTCCACGTACAAGGAATTAGTACGGCTCAAGTAACTAAATGGTTGCATGTCCAAAGCATGATCTCACTGCAATGTTGTTCTTGTCCTCCATAAATTCCTATAGGCTGCTACGCATGATGGAAACGGGCGTCTATTACAAGCATCGCCACCAGTGGCTGCGCACCCACTTAAATTGCTTTGCGCATAATTTTGTGCTGGATGTGGGCATGGAATATGCGGCGCCACTTTTTTGCCTGCTCCTCTCAGCCTATTTGCTGGTACTCATTATACTCATATTGGAAATCGCTTACAAGCAGCGCACTCGGAAGCGGCAAGCCTTGTGAGCAGCTTATCTGCGAATTGAAGTTGGTTTTAAGTGGTTTGAGATGGTTTCAATTGGTTGCTGCTGGTGGAAATGGGTTAGATTTACTTTTATTGCTATTCAGCACTTGATGTTGTTGTTGTTGTAATTGCATAAACAATTGCACAATTGCAAAAATTTTCATTTGAAATAAAATTGCTGACAGCGAATTTAGATTAAGAGTCACAACTGTACTTGTTTATAATTATAATATTCGTTTTCAAACGATGCTTACGATTCTTACAATTACGAACAGCGTAAATTTTGGTTCCGCTATTAATGGCAGAAATGTTTAATACAAAAAAACTTCAATTATTTCTTTATGGGAAACACATAAATTGTATACAAAAAGTTAATAAAGAAAAGTTTAACTAATCTTTCGTATTAACTCATAATCAATATATCAATAAAACCTCTTCTGAGTTAATTTGGAATTTTTTATTATTAGATTTCCTTTTTAATTATGACTGAAGCAGCTGCAAACGACATACCATATGCTCATCATATCTTCTTCTTCTTGATTTGTCATTAAGATGACGTAACGGGCTACGACTGACGTCGGGCTGCTCTCCAGGTGCTCCTCCTACGCGCACGCCTTCTTCAGTTGAAAATACCAAACGTTGCCAGTGGCTTCTCTACTTGGTCCCTCCATTGGAGGCACGGCCACTTGCGGTGTCTACGTCTCTAACTGCCGTCTCAAATATGTACCTGCTTTGCTGGAGCTTCTTCATCCATACGCACGTCATGACTAGGATAGTGATGCCGCTGGATGTTGATGCGGCTGACTATGTCAATGTTGACGTAGAGCACGTATAAATCGTGGTTCATCCGGGTGCGATAGTTGTCGCCAACGCAGATCGTGCCAAAGATCTTGCAGAGAACTTTTCTCTCGTACACTCCAAGAGAAGTTGTATCAGTCTGCGAAATCACCTATGCTTCAGCGCCATAAATCAATCCATAAAATATGATGATCGTCTTGTAGAGCGTCAGTTTTGTCAGACGAGATAGGAGCACTTCATATAGTTCACAATTTAAAGGTTCACTTGCCAAATCGATTAACTTCAATTTCTGAAATTTATTATTATGTAATTTCAAAACACTTCACTGACTTCTGTATAATATTCAAAACAGATCAGATAAGTATCAGATAAAAAGTCTTATTATCAGAGCATTTAGAATTTAGAAATTGGAATTAATCGATTTGGCAAGTGAAGCATTCAATTATAGTCGCTGATATTGCCAACAGCTAAAAATATGAAGTTTTATTTGATTTTGGTAGATGCAATTGTGACCGATGCATATTTTGTCCTTTCAGGCTCGAATAAATATTATGCCTGCTCATTGTACTTATTTCTTTTCAATATTTACGCAACGGTCAAAAATTGAAATTCTTCTTTAGTAAAAGTATACAAAAAAAGTCAACAAATAATTGACTACAACAGCCCATTATCATGACATTTCACTCGTTATGCAAACAATCATGGCCTCAATTTGATTTCGAAGGGGGTAAAAACTGAAAGTTTCGCCGTTTCCGGTCAATTAAGCAATTGAATTGTCAAAAGAAGCGAAATGTAAACATTTTGACATTTTGTTGATGGCCATGTTGAATATGACTTCAAAATGTCACTATAAAATGGCGCCTTCGCCATGTAAAGAGACCACAAAGTAAACAGCGCAACAATTGCAAGGCAAAAGTAGCAGCAACATCAGCAGCCGAATTAAAGAAAAATGCTAAATTTGGCATTATTCAACTTTATTTTATATAATTTTCTACAAGCGCATATTAAAAGTGTGGCCATTTTCAATTGCTGGCATGTGCAAAGTATGTGCAAATTTAAATAAATTTCGATCATACTGTACATACTCATTGTACTTATTTCTTTTCAATATTTACGCAACGTTCAAAAATTGAAATTCTTCTTTAGTAAAAGTATACAAAAAAAGTCAACAAATAATTGACTACAACAGCCCATTATCATGACATTTCACTCGTTATGCAAACAATCATGGCCTCAATTTGATTTCGAAGGGGGTAAAAACTGAAAGTTTCGCCGTTTCCGGTCAATTAAGCAATTGAATTGTCAAAAGAAGCGAAATGTAAACATTTTGACATTTTGTTGATGGCCATGTTGAATATGACTTCAAAATGTCACTATAAAATGGCGCCTTCGCCATGTAAAGAGACCACAAAGTAAACAGCGCAACAATTGCAAGGCAAAAGTAGCAGCAACATCAGCAGCCGAATTAAAGAAAAATGCTAAATTTGGCATTATTCAACTTTATTTTATATAATTTTCTACAAGCGCATATTAAAAGTGTGGCCATTTTCAATTGCTGGCATGTGCAAAGTATGTGCAAATTTAAATAAATTTCGATCATAATTTATAAAAATATTGCTTTGTATTTTTAGCACAAGAAGCTTTCTACAAGCTCGCTGCGCAGCATGATCTCTATACGCAATTCATCGATGCAGATCGATTAAATATCAGCGGGAATATGGAGCATCATTACTTCAAGCATGATCGTCCCACTTTGGGCATATTTCTGGATATGAGCTGCAAAGCATCCGAATCTTTGTTGAACATGGTGCGTATGGCATATAAAACCCTATGAACTTTTAGTAAAATTTTGAATTTTTACAAAAATTAAGATTTGCTTTGGCGTTTGTCAAAACTGTTTTTTTAATATTCAGTCGCTAATGTCAAATCACCATGGTAAGTTTCACATCGATCCACGTTTTTTGCAAGATCCCTTATAAAAAATGTGTAATACATTTTATGAAAAGTCATTGAAGTCAGATTTTCTTCATTTTGTGCTTAGAACACGATACGTTCCTATGGAAAAGCTTATTTCCTTTAAAGTTTTTAGCTACTGTCAAAAAGAACACAGGTCAAGGCCTGCCACAAAGAAACTAAGATCCTTTCTATGCTAAAGCTTGAACTATACTTTCATTTGTCTGCCAATTTCTCCGCATGCTTGAATTGTTGTTGAATGATTTTATCTTTTACTTTTTCCAGTCCAGCCGCTTGCGTCTCTACAGCGATCATTATCACTGGCTACTCTACGATCAGCAAGGCGATATTCGCAATTTCCGACGTCTCTTCGCCAACGCCAATTTGTCTGTCGATGCCGATTTAACTTACGCCATACTAAATACCAATCGAAGTATAGAGCTGAACAATGCCTACTATATACTACACGATGTCTATAACAACGGTTATAATTTGGGTGGCAAATTGAATATGACGTTGGATCGTGAAATTCACTGCGATTGGAGATCATGTCAAGTGGCGGAATATCTCTCTGAACTGTATCTCAGAACGAAATATGGTAATCGTGAGACACTCAGTGATATAACCATGCGTGTATCGACAGTTGTAAGCTCTTAATAGAAATCTGCTGAAAGCAATGGCGCTCTCTTCAAGTACTGTTTCTCCCTCTCTGAAGATCACCAAACGACCGCTGACCTTACCCGAGTCGGAGCTACAGGCATTTCTGCATACCATCAATAATACATATATAGACGCCTTGGCACGCTATGGCTTCAAGCTGATACTCTTGAAAAAGGACCTTTTCAAATGCAAGTAAGGGCGAAAGTAGCATTTAAAGATCTCTGTCTCTCTTTCTCTCTCTTTTACTCTCTACGCTTTAAGAACTTTTATCATCTATATTTCTTTCAATTGTTGAGTTTTTACTATAAAATGCATTGATATACCTTTGATTTCTGTAATATATACTCAATTTCCAGCTTGACCTTCAGTTATACCGATCGCTGGAGCAGCACGGAAACTGAAGGCGGCATTGTTGGTGGCATAGTCAGCGAAACGGCTGATCTTGCCTCTTCGCCTTTTCTCGTAACGGCCTCTCGTCTGCAATATGTTTCGGTGCTGGCCGAAACCGGCGGATTTCGTTCCATATGCATTTTTCGCACACCACTCAATTCGGGCATACAGAGTGGCGTGTTTCTGGAACCCTTCAGCACAGCGGTTTGGCTTATTTTCGGCGTCATATTGACCATTGCAGCTGTGCTGCTTTGGAGCACTTTTCGTGTGGAGCAGCTACGCCTACGTAATCGTTGGCCGTACATGCCCTCGTTTTTAGGCACTTGCCTGCTGTCGTTTGGCTCGGCCTGCTATCAGGGCACCCATCTAATACCCCGTTCAGTGGGCGGACGCATAGTCTTTTCCATGTTATCGCTCATCTCATTCATCATGTACAACTATTACACTTCGGTTGTGGTGTCATCTCTGCTGGCTTCACCGGTCAAATCCAACATTAAAACTTTGGCACAGTTGGCGGATAGCTCATTGGATGTGGCCTTGGAACCGTTGCCCTTCACCTTTGTCTATCTGAATGTGCGTAAGTCTGCTGCCCTTCGCTTGTTTCTATCTCAAGTTGTGTTTTCTACAACAAAGGCCTCGCAATTGCCGGATGTGCGTCGCTTCGTTCAGCGTAAGATCGAATCGAAGAAGAATCGGAATAGTGTCTGGCTACCAGTGGAGCAGGGTGTGAAGCTGGTGCGCGATCTGCCGGGCTTTGTTTTCGTTATCGAGGCCTCCTCAGGCTATGCGTTCGTAGAGAAGTACTACAAACCACATGAGATATGCGATTTGAATGAGATCATGCTGAGATCGGACAAATCGCTGCACACGCAAGTGCACAAGAACTCATCCTATAAGGAGTATATACGATTGAAGTAATGGTTCATGTGTTCGGCCATCTTTGGAGATTCGATAATATATACTTTTTCTTGCTTGCCAGGGAAACTCGCATGCTGGAAACGGGCATCATACAGAAGCATCGCCGGTACTGGCTGCCTGAACGTCTCCATTGCTTTGACTCCAATTACGTCATCACTGTGGGCATGGAATATGCGGCACCACTTTTCATCATGCTATTGTGCGGTTATCTGTTGGTGCTACTGTTGCTTAGCATCGAAATACTATGGCATAAGAAATGTGAGAAAAGGCTGCTGGTTTAATGGAAGGCATTTCTTGGTAGCTGCAGGATAATAGGATAGGGAGCCGCTGGACTTTTATTTTACTTAAAACGATATAGTATAGCTTATGTATTATACATATGAAATTAAAATTTTTACAGTAATGCACCGCTAGCAAATAATAATTTAAATAAAACACTTGTTCAAAATCTAATATCGAAGTTATTTCAAGCTAACTTGTGTCCATTTCTTTTAAATTTGACGTATTAGAGATCTGCAACGAATCGTTGTTTTCGACTTGGAGTCATGCACGCAAAGCAATGGGCAAGTCAGTACTCTGCGAGAAACAACCACCTTCACTACTTGAATCGCTCTCACAATGAATAGAGCCACAGAATAGCTTCACCACATTGATTAGCTTTTGTTTAGCTCCTGTTCTCTCTTTCTTTTGTACCAATTCATACTCAGAGTATTACATATGTACTTATATTACACATCAAATTGAGAGCGACTACAAATCACCGAAGCGAGAGTCAGGGTATTGAGCATACCAGTAATACTCAAATTCCCCTGAGTACGGGTGGGTTGTAGTTTAAAGCCTGGAGTACACGGCATGCCGAGATGGCATGAACATGCCATCGTGACGTCAAAATGACGTCAAAGTTAATTCCGAATTATGGCATGAGACAAATTTTGACGTCACGATGGCATGTTCATGCCATTTTGGCAAGCCGTATACTCCAGGCTTAAGAGAAAATGAGTACTCGTATATACTCGTATATACTCGAGTACTCTCCACTTTTGACTACTCACTGCAGTTCTTTGGTGCAAATCTGTGAGCTAAATCGAATGTTAGAAAAAAATGCACTACGTTTTCAGGCCAGATTCTATTAAAAGAGAGAAAGCAGTTAAATCAAGACTATTTTTCTTTGGTCTTGGAGTAGGACTCTCTTTAAGCAAAATTTAATTTAGTGGTCACATTGTTAATTGTTTTTGTTTAAAGTCCTCATTTTAAGATATGCAGACAAGTACTCGTGTTGTGCTCTCGTAAAAATATTACGTTTTTTTTTGTTTTTCGAGTTACGCGGATTTTTCGTTCGTAGCTGAACTTTCGAATTTGCATATAAAAGTGCTTCGGGGGTCAACTCTTCTTTTTCCATGATGCTGTGCGGCGCGCACAGAAAAAGTGCAGATTTTTTTATGTTAATGGCAAAAAGGTGAGTGTGCTGGGCGGTTGAGATAAAAACGGGAAATCGCCGAAAGTTTTTCTAAAATATGCTAAAAGGGATGCATAAATGCAAAGGCTTAAAATCGTGCTCAGTTAAATATGCCTGAAATCCCACTGTAATGTTTAGTTTTTATTCATGCAGTAATTAAATTTAACTTAAATTTTCATGAATATTGCTTTAGAGTGTCAAATTTAACAGCTTTTGTAAAAATTTCGTTTTACATGAAGGTTTTAAGATATTAAATATTTTTGAATGTATTTACATCTTTTAAATTTGATTTAAAATTGACTTTAGAAACTAGAAACGGTTAAATCGATTTCGGGTTATTCAAATTGATTTCAGAAAGGTCAAATTGATTTCATTCATTGAAACGGGCTTATTGATTTCAGAATAGCCAAATTCATTTCAGAAAAGAACAAATGGACTTGGAAATAGCCAAATTGATTGCGGAAACGTGCTAATTGACTCCAAGTAGACTTAACTCAATTAAAATTCAACGTTTACGAAATCAATCCGAACGTTTCTGAAACCAATTTCGAAATTGCATAAATTGGCGAATCGATTTCAGAAACGTACTAATTGACTTCAAGTTGACCAATCTGAATTCAATTTGAATGTTTCCAAAATCAATTAGGAAATGATGTAATTGAAATTTGAGCAGATGGTTTGCTCTTTAACTGAGAGTTTTCAATACGATTTTTAGGATTATTTTTTATTTCATTGGCAATCTCATTTGTGCTGATAAGAGTGTCTGGAATTAAGATTTATTACAGACAGCATCAACGTTTCTAAATTTCTCATCCTAAACTAAGAGAAAGATATCCACTTCGCAAGAGAAGCTTCGTGGGTTATATATATTATGCACGATTATGCTGCAATAAGAAAGACATATAAATCAATAAGATGTTTACACATAATCTTCCATCTCATAGCAACACCTTCACATTAACAGTTCACATCGCTAAGCTGTCATAAATAATCTTTCTTATAGCTTCCCGCACCTCAACAGCCAGCGTACAGTCAATATTGTTGATAAAGGTTCCGCTGTCAATGCCATCTATCAACTTTCGGCTAGCGCGTTTTCTCCATGTTGCCGTTTTGAGACATGTCAGCCTAATCGCAATCTGCCAGCTGCACAACTTCCCCCTCAGTTCTGCCCTTCAACCCTCTGATGGCCTCTACATCAACATTTTGAACTTGCTTAATCCGTTTTGAACATCTGTACATTACAAACAATTTCTTTCTTACCTTTATGTCTTTTTTATGCCCTCTTTGGTGTACAATTTTATTTAGGCAAATAACTAATAAAACCAAATTACCCCCCTTCCCCCTCCATATATATAAGTTTCATTGCAGTTGCTCACCTCTTGAAAATCTTTTCTGGCTATGCCACTGTTAGAGTACAATAACGGTTTTATTGTCATTGCTGATTGTAAAATCTAATCAGACCATTATTGTGCTATAACAAAATTCACATTATGTAATAGTATTAGACTAATTAGTGTTACTTACATTCATCTTATCAGCAAACGAACAATGATATCTAATTTTTAATTTGTTTGATAGATGAAGATTTTTATTAATTCCGAAACAAAGGGCTGGCCAATTACGCTGAATTATAGTTGAAGGAAAGCTTTAGTTGACGTAGCTTCAGTTCGTTGATAACTTTTATTCAATTCGGCCGATACGGGCTTTTTGTGTCGAGCGCAGGCGGCAAAACTTTGTAATGAAGGCTTTCTCTTCAACGTGCAATTAAGCCATAATCAACTAATTTCATGCGTAATAAAAGCTTTATAATTTTCTTCTAATAATGCTATTGCAGCCCGCATGTTATACTACCATATAACTGTAAATTTATTATAAAGATAGGCAAGTAAAATCCTGAGTAGTACTACTTGGAAATCTGAAGTTCATTTCAATGCTCAGCGTCAGTTTATATCGACAGCTGCTGGAGTGCAGCGCGAATAGCGGTCAAGTGTAAAGTAAGTTAAAAACAATTTACTAATCAATATTATAAAAATGCATATTCGAGGCGTGGTAGTCTTATAGGTAGTTGTAGTTGTAGTTGTGAGTAGACCAAGCCTGAAATGTTGTTGTTTAGGTAATATAGTTTTTAAGTGTTTTGTTTTTATAGATTTCTTTCTTTGAATAAAGTAACTGCATAAATTTGAATGAATTTGAATTTGAGAATCTACAACTATGAGTTTATAGTCAGCTGTTTTGTGAAGTGTTCTTGAAACTGTCTTCTTTACTGATTACTACTTCAGGAACTTAAATGCTACTGATCATCTGATATTGCTAGGGGATTCATCAGTGTTTGTGCGTGGCCTATTTGGCCTTGTAGTACAAACTAACCTATGAAAACTTCAATATAAAACGAAGACATCTACACTTACTCGCCTATAGAAATGTTTTCTGGTTTATTTGCATATAGCTTTCTACTTAGCTTCGAACTAAGAACTTGAGATTTCTTTTTATGTAGTTTATTTTTCAAATAATATTTTCATGCTTTTCAGCTGTGTTGTAGCGCAAGATCTGGCACACTGTATGTATGTATGTATGTGCTTATTTCAATTCCGTTGACAACAACATTATCAATGTTTTTCTTTAAATTAAAAAAATTAAAAATACGTAAGTCATTTACTTTTCGTAAAAACAAATCAAAATAATCAAACCTACTGCCACCAATTCGCATATGTTACATCCAGTGTTGCCAGAAATATTTTGAGAAAGAAGCCAGATGGGCTAAAAAAAAGGCTAAAAAAGGCTAGGAAAAAAATAAAAAGGCTACGAAAAAAAGGCTAGATATTTTTAACGTATTTTTATTATACAAGTACAAACTATACTATATGAACATAACAAAAAATAAATATATATATACACTGACTGTACTTTTTAGTATTTAAATCTTAAATATATATTGTAATACATTTATTGACTTGGTTATTTCAAAAACAATGAATTTCACATTAAATGTTTATATCTCAAAAAATATTTCCTCCTCATCTGAAGAATCAGAATTTGTATATATATCACGATTTTTTGCAAATTTTAAAACATCATCAGTGATTTCAAAATCATGGCAGCATTTGTTTGTTCTTTTCAGAGCATAACGAATAGTTAAAAGCGAATTCAGCAAGCCAGTTTGCATACGGTTTCTTTGTTTGTTTTTAACAAATTGCATAGTACTAAATATTCTTTCCACGTCAGCGTTGCTTAAAGGCAAAACTAGAAAACTGAAAACCAAATCTGAAAGTTCTTGAAAAGGATTTTCATTCACAGCGTTTTTATACCCACTAACTTCTGCCCAGAATTCAGTTGTGGAATTCAGGTTATTCCAATTGTGATTGACAATTTGCTTCCATTGTATTTCAATCATCGTTATTTCTTCTGTAGAGAATCTAGATTTTTCTTTTTCTATTACAGAAAATATTTTCGGTTTAACCACCTTAAGAGTGTTTTCAACGGCAAAAAGGCAATATTTTGAAGAGTACCTATATTTGAAGGTAAACGCTGTCGCAACTGCTGAATTAGGTTAATGAGAAAGACTTGACAATTCTTACGTATTATTTTTTCCGTTTCCTTTTGTATGGTTCCCTCATTCACTTGTGATTTTATGTACTCTTCAAAACCATAAGAAAAATATGGATTCGGAATACGAAAATTTTCGAGGGGAGAAGTAAATGGGTCGAAAGCGCCATTGGGCGAAGCAATTTGGTAGCATAAATTGACTAGTAGCATTTTTAAATCATAAAATAGTTTTGTTGGATCAGCTGTGTTGCTTTCAAAAGATTTATTTACTTTTTGCACTTCATGCAGTACTAGCTTTAAGAATAGCAGGTAGGTTAAGTTAGTTTCTGTATATAACTCACGCAAAAGCTTCGCTTTGTGGCAAGTCTTATTCAAGGTAGCAATACCAAAATGTGTTTTAAGTTCAAGCCACTGATCAGAAATTCGCTTAACTGCAATTTCAATCGACAACCAACGAGTATCACAGGCCTTTACAATTTTAAGCGGCTCAAGTCCGTCATTTATTAACTGAAATAATTTGTGGTAATTGCTTTGACGCAATGGAGATTTCGAAAACCAATTATATGTCTCTGATATTAAATATTCCAATTCGTTCGGAATATTCTTTGACGCACTTGACACTGCCAACTGCACAGAGTGACAAACGCAAGGAACCAATGTAATATTTGGATTTTTTCTCTTTAATAGAGCGATAACACCTTTATTTGTCCCTACCATAGTGCTTGCATTATCCGTTCCTAAACCTGTCAAATTCATTATATCGAATTTATATTCTTCTAATATTTTTAAAATTGCTGCCACAATACCTTCAGCAGTGGAATCTTCCAGTTCTACTAACTTCAAAAACGTATTTACTATTTGCTTACACTTTGTACTATGGTACCGAATAACAACACCAAGCTGCTTCTTAATAGCAATGTCTGTGGACTCATCAATTATGAAGCTAAAAGACCCGTTTCCAATGTCTGAAATTAGCAGTTTCTTGAAGTATGGCGAAAGAACATTTTTGATGAGAGAACTGCACTTTGTCCTTCCAAGTCGTAAGTCAGAAGCAATTTTACTATCCGCAAATGTGTTTTTTTGTAAAATAAATAAATGGTCAATTGAGAGAATAGAAGTATGACATGCTGCATAAATGGCACTCCGCAATTCGGCGCGTTTCAGATCAGACGTTGTTTTTACTGGCTGAAATGGGAGTGATTGCTGCGATCCGGCTTTGAAAGGAGCCATGGCCTTAAGATGCTTAGCCCTTTTTGAATGAGCAATTAAACCGCATAGCTTCGGTTGCAATTTGCAGCAGCAGTACTTACAGGTGACGCAGTCGTCTTTTATGACTATCCATTTTTGGAACCTTCCATCGGTTAACCAGCTGCTTCAGATTTTTTGCTTGTAATTTCTAGAATTTTTTAGTTTTTTATAAAGATTATTACTTGTTTCACACAAATGGTCTTACCTTTCCATTTTTCTTTCCATTTTTTTCTTTTATGTTGTTTTATATGTATTTATATTTCAATTTCATTTAGAATTTCAGAAATTGCGCAAAATTTGATTGTCTCGTTCTAAAGAAAGTCTGTTAGAGATGTATTTATTCTTAGAGTTGGGTATTTATTTCGATTAATAGGAAATTTGTTCTTGTTTTTGATTAAAACGCACTGAAATGACAAATCATTAATGAAGTGCTGCCAGACGTGATTTGTTTTAGAGCACAAAGTAACATTATGTGCGTACATTTTAATACTTAAGAATTTCATTTTAAAAATAAAAAACGGCAAATTAAAAAGGCTAGAAAAAGCTAGGGCAAAAAATAAAAAGGCTACAAAAAAGGCTAGAGGCTAGATGGAAATTTTCGAGGCTAGACGGCACAAAAAAAGGCTAAATCTGGCCTCAAAAAGGCTAAACTGGCAACACTGGTTACATCCACACACACACACACACACATACGCACAAGCGGAACACGTGAAAAACATGCGATCTTGCCAATGAGATTTGCGTCGTATCATTTTTTTCGAAATATGTGCTATTTTGTAGCAATTTCAAAAAATAGATTACAAATACACATTTTATTTGCTGAATCAACAAGGCTATAAAAAGACTTATTTGAAAATCGTTTTAAAAATTTCCATGGTACGACGCCGCGCAAAGCAATAAAAGCAAAACGCTTAGACAGATACTAGAGAGCTGCGCTAAATTTCACGATTTCGAATTGTAACGGCCACAGTGGCGCACAATCGACAGAGACCGAAAAAGAACACACGAACAACATGTCCGTTCAGCTGATAAGCTTTGCCAGCCCGCAGCAGACACTTCACGGCTAAATAGAGCTCACTATGGCATAAAATGGCTCGTGGTTGTGGAGCGCAGCGGGCCAAAGATTAATAGTGCGGCTCAGCGTAAGAGGGGAGGATGCGTGTGCTTTCACGTGCTTGCCTCACGATTTCGACATGACAAATTTTTAGAATAAACCCACAAAGTTCTTAGTTGGGCAGCAGAACCCGCTGCTGACGGCTCCCCGTGAGAGTTACTGTGACTGCGCCTGCGCCTGTTGCAGTTCAGCACTGCATGCCAGCATCTCGTGCTGCTGATATGCTGCTGGCGATCGGAAGCGTGCGAACAACGCAATTTAGGGGGAATGAAAAAAATTTTAAAATTTCAATGTTATTATTATGAATTCGTATTTGAGAAAATAGTAACGTCATAATTCTCTTGGCATGTGAGTCGGGAACGCTTTAGATTTTGTGGGAAAAATAGTTAATGAACTGCTGCATAGTTTCAGGCTAATATAAAACTATAAAGGCTGTTTCTTTTTCGAGCTTTAATTTTCCTCTAACGATTGTAGGATCACAAGTTGGTCCGAACTGGCAACGTTATTTTCAAATGTGTTCAATTTAATCGAATTAACATCCTATCTTACGTTCGGGTAAGGAGCACAAAATCCCACTGTTTTATCGCAATATTTTGTTCGATGAAGAGGCTCAAACAATTGACTTATTGAAGGAAACAACTGGAGAACGCGTTATTTCTCGAAATGAGCCAGTAGATTAGTCACCAAGATGCTGCGATTTAACGCCTCTAGATTATTTTCTCTGGCGTTATGTGAAATCGTTGGCTGAAGTCTTTAACTTTTCAATAACTTGCACTGTATAAAATTTTAAAACAAAATTGTTTGCCCATAATTTTAGCTGCTGAGCTTAGTAAAACCATGCCAGCAATTACGAGTGTCACTCAAGAGGTGATTGTGGCGCCATCCACCGATCCGAGGGCAGTGCATCGAGATCGCAGTCTATGGCGTGATTTGACTGCCTTCTGGATTTTGGGTCTCTGCAATAGCTCTGGCTATGTGGTGATGTTGACTGCGGCACATGATATCATTGGACAATTTCAGAGTGACGTAAGTAATTACTTTCACTAAGCAATAAATTACAACATAAAATTTGCCATGCATTCAATCATTATATACTATAGAAGAATACACACACACCCGAGAGTGATAGTGGCGAAAGACGACAATGTCAAATTGTTTCAACAGGCGCCATATTACTTGCAAGCTCTTTAGCATCTCTTTCTGCCAAGATTGTAATGCCATTCTTGCCATTTTGGGTCAAGTAAGTTGATATCTTTTATATTATATATATTATCAGAACAATAATTCAATAAATATATAAATGTATGTATGTATGTCAAAAGCATGCGTATTGGTTTTGCTGTAATTTTCTCAGCGGCGGGTTACCTGCTAGTTGGGCTCGCTCATGCTGAATGGATGGCACTGTTGGGTGTAATCATAGCCTCAACGGGTGGTAGCATAGGGGAAACCACATTTCTGCCGTACTCCTCGCACTATAACAAGTGAGTAATTGTAAAGCCTTTATTTTAAAAAGATATATCAAATCTTTTAATTATAAACAATGCAATTTTTTATTGACTATCAATATTCATGTTTGTTTATTCCCTTACAGAAATGTCGTTTCTACTTGGTCCTCAGGCACGGGCGGCGCTGGTATCATCGCCTCACTTTCCTATGCCACTTTGCGCTCACTCAATGTGAGCTCTCGTGATACCATGCTGATCATGCTTGTATTTCCGCTTATTGAGGCCATATCCTTTTGGATATTGTTACGAAAACCCACGCTACTGCCAGTAGGCTCGTTGAGCTCTACGGAAGAATTAATTATGAATGAGAAACCCTTGCAAGGTTTCAAGGAAAAGTTTCTTTATATTGGGCAACTGTGGAGATATATGTTGCCATTGGGCTTGGTATTCTTTTTCGAGTTTTTCATAAATCAGGGTTTGGTAAGTTCAAATACCACTACAACACTATTAGCAGCATATTTTAAAAAGCATTTTCGACTTTTTCCAACCTTATAACAGTTCGAATTGGTTTACTTTGAGAACAGTTTTCTGGACAAAGCAGCGCAGTATCGTTGGCTAAACGTGGACTATCAGATTGGCGTCTTCATATCGCGCTCTTCGGTCAACCTTTACCAACTGAACCGAATATGGCTTATGTCCATCTTTCAGTTCGTCAACGTGGTGTATTTCCTGACCGAAGTCATTTTCTTCTACACTCCCAAAATATGGATAATTTTTGTTATTGTGCTGTGGGAAGGCCTGCTCGGCGGTGGTGCCTTTGTAAACACTTTCTATAAAATGTCCAAAGAAATCGCTCCGTCTCGTCGCATATTCGCCATTGCCATGGTTCTGCAAGCGGATTCCTATGGCATTACATTAGCTGGATTTCTAGCAATACCCGTACATAATGCTATTTGTAAGTTACCCGCTAATTTATGAAATCTGTACTGTTATTTAGTAGAAATAAGTATAGTAAGCTAAAAATCATGTAATTCAAGCAAATACTTTAAAGTCATTATAATGCCATCTCATTAGAAAGTATTGTTCTCAAACAAAGAATAAATTTGCGGGTATTTTGTCTATATGCAAAATTGCTTCTGTAAATATTTTGCGTATTTTCATTACATTATGAGCTTAAACATCTTGTGTGGTTTTTGATGTGGGTCTTTGAAGTAGCTGTCGGGTTGGTGAACGAAACAAAACTACCTCGTACCACTTTAACATTTGAACTCGTGGGATTCTGGAATTCAAAAATATCTCTGAGGAAAGCCGTATTTGACAGTACTTTCAACACATGGTGCCAGCTCACAGAACACGTGAAGTTGAAGCCAGTCGTAAAGGTTCAAAGCCAAGTCGCACAATCGTGCTTATCAGCGGTCCATACATACATACATACATATATTCATTGTGCACAGAAAAAGCCAGCTCCTAGTCCCCCTCGGCTATCCGCCGCCACGGCACCACCGCCTTCGCCATCCACAACGCCAACAACGAGAGCATATTCGTGCGAAAGATTGGCCCCCAAATTGAAATTGCTACGAACCAATCAGCGCAACGACGACGCTGAGCAACGACGAAGTGCGTGCATGTGCGCTGCTATCGCTGTTTTTGTTTTTTGTTTACAGTTTCATGCTGTTGTTTTCGCGCTGGCAGCGTAGTAGTATGAGCATTAGAAAGTGTTTGTGGAATTTGCGCGCCTCGCACGACACGTTTCATTGATGTGAACGAGCTCAGCGGCGAAATGCGAGTCTCGTGCGTCAAACGAGTCGTCGCACGCGTTGTTTTTGTGTGATGTTCATGCTGCTGCGTTCGTTGTTACAAAAACAGCAAACAACACCAACATGCTTAGGAGAGTGTGTGTGTGTGTAGCTGCTGTGTTATTTTTACGCTCATTTGGCGACTGACTTAAATCGCTCGCAAAAGTGTGGTTGTTGTTGTTGTTGTTGGGGGGCCCAGTGCTAAATGCGATCGTGCAAATAACTTGGCGCCTATCAACGCCGCTCGTCCAGCGTCAGTTCAGTTGCAAACCATCGCTTGTGCATTTCGCATGTGTGCGCAAGTTACCGATAACAGTACTAAAAAATATTCTTTTTGCACAAGTTTCGAGTATAAGAATATTTTACAATTTAGCAGCGGTCTTCACATTATTTTAGACGTTCAAACGAACGCAATCTGTAAAAGTGAAAAGTGAAATTCTTTTGTAATTGAATAAATAAAAATATAAAGAATCGAAAGTGCTTTTTGTGCTTGCCAAGTGGGTGAGTAGATACACATACATACATATGTATGTGCATATTTATAAAATGTTTTTAGAGAAAATTGTGTGTGCTACACTGATAAATGTGCCTAGCTGTCTGTACCAGCTGCATTCCAAAAATAATGCATTTCATTGTGAGAAATGTTTTCATTTATTTTCACCTATTTACGGTATCGCGCTAAAGCGGGCCTCTTTCTGTTACGCGAAACGTAGGAATTCTACGTTTATTTTGTGTGCGCGCGATTTTGTTGCTCTCAAATAAAGCCTATTTCGTTCTTGTTCAAGATGATTTCTACCTAAAAAAGTGGCCACAAATGCCACTAGTAATTCTTACTAATTAGTTACATTTACATAATACTAATATTAACTAGGGGAAGTATTGCAATGCGAATTTTACGCAAAATGGATATAAAAAGGTTTTTTTATTAATGAAAAATGTGATTGCACACGGCTACCAAAGGACCTACCATCTAGGCCAGGGGTCGCCAACCCAAATGATCTCGCGGTCTGCATATATGGAAAATGTTCGGAAATGGCCGGAAAAATGTTCAAATGTTCAAAATGTTGGCCAATGCTGATCTAGACCAAAGAAAGCCCAGCTAAAAAATATGATTACAAAAGAAAACAAGTTCATTTCACCACAGAATCCAAAACTTTACTTATTTTTGAATTATAAATGTATTGGTCGATACATATTTAAATTACTAATTAGTTATTATGACACATTATTTAGCACGCCTTACTTACTTATTTCTGTGAGTGTACGAAATGCAGAAAGCATAAGCTCCCCATTCAACAAACAGAAATTTCCAGACTTATTTTACTCTTAGACGCTATCAGCGATACATATGTATAGTTTTTAGATAAATACAGAAATTCGCTCACATTCAAAATTTGTTATTCATATTTTTACTTTTCTTTTATTTCCTTTAATGTCAGCTCAGTTTTAAAATACACGCCGTTTTATGCATTCGTCTCATATATATTTACATATATGTATGTACGTATGTAGAATTCATTTATAAACCCACATTCAAATGTTCGTATTGTTATCTTAACGGCACTTCAATTTTAAGCATACGTATTTCTCACATGTTTCTCATGCAGGAAACACGAATTCCAAAAATACGGCATATTACAACATTTCAAGAAGATTCCAAAAATATATTTTACAAAATTTCAAGTTTACTTGCGACATTATTTTGTCATCGTTTTGTCGGTTTCTGCTGTCTTTTTTATCATTTTTATCAAGCCGTTTTTTGTTATGTCGTATTCTTACGTCTGCTCTGGTCGATCGTTTGCCGATCATATGAACATCTGTGCAAACTCTTGACGTCATCAGAATTATCAGAACATGTAAATGCATACTGAAGTGAAAATAACTTTGGTAGTACCGAAATACTTACAAGGTAGTAATTATAAACTTTAGTCTTGAAAGCAATATGAAAAACTGTTCAAGGTAATTGACAATACATTTCGTAAAAGCCAAGAGATAACGCACAAGATATAGACGGACGATTTCTTACAGTTCTGTAAAAAGAAACCAAAATGCTAGTAGAAAAATATAACACTTTATCGTTTAAAAACTTGCAAATGTTCAAAATACTTTAATCCCTTTAAAAGATAATATTATTATAGCAAAGCTATATGTTAAGCTTACCCATAAAACTTTTTTGAGATAATTCAATATCAGCTTTTGAAGTAGAAGTCGTGCTTACATTTTATTAGTAAGGCAGTCTGCTCTCTCATTTACTCGTTGATAAGCGTTGAATTAACGTTATTAAACTGTGCTATCAAAGTTATAAAGAACTAAACAAAATACCGAGTAGCCTGGGCTGAGACAGCAAGACTGCATTTGCTAGTTACCTACTTGCTTTAATTCATGAGAAAAATTACATCTTGGGTTGAGGTCTTTAAGAGCCTAACATAACTGGGCCAGCACAATAGGTCCAATCAGCGGTCGCGGTGCTCCACAAAGGCTTTCTAACAAAATAATAGCATACAATAGGTAGTTTTTCTCCGATATAATTTTCTTTCTCAAATACTGGATGATTAAGAATATACCTTCTAAATTTTATTTTGAATTAATATTGTCACATAAGTTTATTTATGTTCAAGCCTGATCAATGAACGACCGAAGATTGGTCGAGTCATTCCCGAGATAATTGCGTTTAAAGATTGCCAATATATTCCCTATTGAGCAACGCATTATTGCATTGAACATTAAAATCTGCGTGCTAGCTGGAAGAATCTTCCCGGAAGATGGAGACAAACCAATAGAAAAATCGCACACTCTCTACTGTCCCACTAATTCGCTTTAAAGCGGTAAAAATCCCAAAACAAAAATCCCAAGAACTCTCAAAACTATGTAGAGCTACAGTTATGTTTGTACTGGAGTTTATTTCAAACTGTATAGAATGCTACAAATATATGCTATTATTCTAATAATGGGCTGACGTTAGGCCTCTCTCCAGACTCCCATATTACGCGCGTGCCTTTCCCAGTTGGAAATGCCAAAAGTTGTCAGTGCCTCGGTCTTTCCATCGTTCGATATTTTTAAGAATGTATAAACATGACACACGAATAAAATTTATTTTGATTAGCGTAATTTTACAAAACCCAAGTCATTTTTTTCAACAAAAATAAGAGCACAAATTCGAAATATAAGAATTTACATGCAATCTTTTTTTTTGCTTGCACTTGTTGACAAACGCTCCCAGCACACTCGTAATTTTTGTAACACCAACACGCCTTCGAGAACAATCAACATTAATTTGCATAAACTTTTTCTGCCCAAAACACCACAAAATCTAATCAAGAATTCAAATTGGCATAAAACATTCTCACGTAATCGTAGGAAGTTCAATTAATCTCAGCCGAGAATGCCTTGTTTAAAAATGAGTATAATTAGACCAGCACTTAAAAAAAGAAATAAACGTAGCAAGCATACAATCAAATACAATATATAAGCCTATACTAAAATAAAGCAAAAATGTGCCCACAACTAAAAGAACAAAAATTCGAACAAAAGTATTTCAACGTTTTTTCGACAACTTTTTCTAAAACTTTCCTATTCACTATCTCAAATGTCATGCTCTATGCCGAAGAGCAACAAACTTTATAGCAGCTGCATATAAAATTTTTAGATTATTTTGGCATATGCAAAATATTCCGGAATTTCTAAATTTAATTTAATCAAGATGTCAGCTTAATGTTCTGATTTATTTGCGGAAGTTTGCTATTTCGCCATAAAGTCGTACGCTAGGTTAACCTCGCAAGGAAGGTCTTATGGCGCGTGCTCAGCTTATGATCATGCCTAGCCTGAGATGAATTTTAAATATGAAATATTGAAACATTAATTTAAAACAAGCGCATAAAATTATGCGTATTGGAGTACGAAGAAGGAGTAGAAGCCGCGGACTTCCAAGGGAAAGACCAAGTAAAAGAGGCACTGGCAACCTAGCATTTCTAACTGCAAGGGGAAGGGGAACCTATGCTTTTAATAGCAGCTTATTAAAAGAATAGCTTAATTAGGCAACAACTTTTCGAAATTCCTCAGTAACATTAAATAATTAGTCTATTTAGAATACTACAACAAATCTTAACTAAATAATTAGTTAAAAGTTGCTAAACTTTACTAATTTGATTTGTTACTAATTTGTTTGTTATGTCCTAAATCTTATATGCATACTTATAAATTCATACTAAGCTTGAGAAAGTACTCAAATGTAACTAAATACTGGACTTACACACCCAGCCCTTATATTATACTTACAAATCTAGTAAGACACATTAAATTTGATTGTGAAAATTTTGTCAGTTCTCAACAACATTTTTCTTCAAGTATATATACATATGTATATGTATATGCGCTCACAATTTTTTTGTCGAATTCGTCACGTTTTGCCTATCTACATTCTGTGCAATTTAAATTTCGCGGTTTACGTTTCAAGTTCAAGTTAATTTTTACGGATTTGTTTTGAACAGTTTTATAAAAAACATTGTGGAAAAAATCGCTTGCTTACGTCGAGTACTTTACCTGTTGATCGAATCAATTGCTAATTTGTATGTTGAACATGTTTTTTTGGTGCAATATTATCAAATGTATTCTTGTTTTCGTGTTAAAGCATTTTTTGCCCATAGTGACTTTTTTATGACGTTCGCGGAAGTTCACTGATTGGGTACTTTTTTAACAAATCTTTAAGTTTGTGGTAATAAATGATAATGTATATTGTTGCTGGTTTTTTCTTTAAATTCAAGCAAGCTTCAACGTTTTCCTTTGGAAATATAAAAACTCATATTCTAATTTGATAACATTGGTTGGATATATTTGAAATATATGTACATATGTATGTATATTTTTCTTCAATAGTCTTTTCAAATATGATTTACTTGTATATCAGCGCTTTAAAGGAATTAGATTCGATCTAGGGATCTAGTCTCCTAGTCTCCTAACCACCACGGCCTGAAAGACCTACTGTGGCAGTTCTCCTTACCTCTGTGCTATTGCCCCATTGGCGTCTCTTTCCTTAGTACCGTGCTATAAAATCTATAAATTTTCCCTAACCTCTTATCAGCGCCCATTGACTTTCAAGTGATTTAATTAAGCAACACTTGAGCAGCAATCGTATCGTAAATAATTTTGTAGATAAGTGATTAAAACTGTTTGTTGCTAAACAAGCAGTCGCTTATCATATCATAATATTCAGGGCAAGGACCTACTTCCTCGAAATGTTATAAACATGGCATCCAAACAGTTATTGTCTGCTTTACTCTTCCCTTTACAAAGAACAGAGAAAATTCTAGATATGCAAGCTAAAAGGTATATCTTTATAATCTTTTCTTTTAACAAACACTTGATAATGATGTAACAACAGATAATTGACATTTGTCTGGGGTATTCACTTAAATGTTATTGTTGCTAATTTGCTAGCATATAATTTCGTTCGTATTGTCTAGCGGAAAATTGTTATCGAAGCGTGCATCAAACAACAACACAAACTTGAAGACTAGAATATTACATATGTAACTGTTGTCAAGTAGTAGAGAGCTTGCTTGAAGGGGAAACACTTATTGTAAAGCTTGTAAATTACAGAGTAGCTTAAGAAATGCTCTCATAATTAATATTCTAAGTGGAAGTACTAGTTAAAAGCATTTTAAATTCACTACTAAGTTTTTACAAAAGATTATAGTTGAAAACATTTGTAAGAGCATACACCAGGAGTGGCCAAACCAGTGCCCCCCTTGAACATTTTTTGCAGCCAATCTTGCGGCCATTTTCGAATATTTTCCATATATGCGACCCACGAGATCATTTGGAATGGCCACCCCTGGCATAGAAAAACGGCTCGGTCTTCGGTGTGAGTGCTCGCAGGAGCAATCTCTGGCTGAATAAATGAATCTAACTAGATAGCTTTTTTCAAATTGCTTCTGAGCGCGTTACCTTCTTCATAAACTGGGAACTCTGCAACTGTATTTGATACGAAATCGGCCTCAAAATAATTTTTAGATGCCGTTAAGTTGTGCAAAAATAGCACAATCACACTCAAGTCAAAGCAGGAAAGCTCGGCCTAAAACTCAGTGCTATTGCGCCAGTTATATAAATATAACTATATAAATAATTGTCACAGTACATGCACACATAAATTTCTTCCAAAATTTATAGCTTTAGCTTACTAGAGAGTTACTAAAATTCTTTTTTGTGCCATAGCTTCTGCTCTGCCAACAGCCCGCAATTAACTAGCCAAATCATGTCTCCTACTACGAGTGGTGCTCAAGAGGTGATTGTGGCGCCACCCACCGATCCGAATGCAATGCGGCGGGATCGTGGTCTATGGCGCGATTTGACCGCCTACTGGATTTTGGGCCTCTGCAATAATTACGGTTATGTGGTGATGTTGAGTGCGGCGCATGATATCATTGGACAATTTCACAGTGACGTAAGTAATAACAAAAATTCGCTTTTACCTTTCGATTATAGCATTAAATTTCTTTCAATATTTTCTCCATATTCAGGATACACACATACCGGACAGTAGCGGCGGCACAGGACGACAATGTCATATAGTTTCAACTGGCGCCATATTGCTTGCCGATGTTTTGCCGTCACTCTTTGTCAAGATAATTATGCCATTCTTTCCATTTTGGGTCAAGTAAGTTTAAATTTTTTTTATTATATTAGCATGGAATAAGAAATATAATTCATATATATATTTTCAGCATGCGAATTGGTCTCGCGGTTATGTTCTCGGCGGCAGGTTTCCTATTAGTTGGGTTCGCTCATGCTGAATGGATGGCACTGTTGGGTGTAATCATCACTTCAGCGAGTAGTGGCATAGGAGAGACAACTTTTCTGTCACACTCCTCACACTATAACAAGTAAGTAATTGTGTAACTCTTATTTTAAAAAGATATATCAAATCTTTTAACTAAGAACAATGTAATTTTTTGTTGACTGTCAATATTAATGCATATTTTTGCTTTCACAGAAATGTCATCTCTACTTGGTCCTCTGGCACGGGCGGCGCTGGTGTCATCGGCTCACTTTCATATGCCACTTTGCGCTCACTCAATGTGAGTCCTCGTGATACCATGCTGATCATGCTTGTATTTCCACTCATTGAGGCCATATCCTTTTGGATATTGTTACGCAAACCCACGCTACTGCCAGTAAGTTCACTGAACTCCACGGAAGAACTGATTATGGAAGAGAAACCATTGCAAGGGTTCAAGGAAAAGTTCCTATATATTGGACAACTATGGAGATACATGTTGCCATTGGCCTTGGTATACTTCTTTGAGTATTTCATAAATCAGGGTTTGGTAAGTTCAAATACCACTACAACGCTATTAGCAGCATATTAAAAACTGTTTTCAACTTTTTTACAGTTCGAATTGGTTTACTTTGAGAACAGTTTTCTGGACAAAGCAGCTCAATATCGCTGGTTAAATGTGGACTATCAGATTGGCGTCTTCATATCGCGCTCTTCGGTCAACCTTTACCAACTAAACCGAATTTGGCTCATGTCCATCTTTCAGTTCATCAACGTGGCGTACTTCCTCACCGAAGTCATTTACTTCTACACGCCCAGCATATGGATCACTTTTGTAATTGTGCTGTGGGAAGGTCTGCTCGGCGGCGGCGCCTATGTTAACACTTTCTATAAAATGTCCAAAGAAATCGCACCGTCACGTCGCAAATTCGCAATGGCCATGGTGGTGCAATCGGATTCCTATGGCATTGCTTTGGCTGGCTTCCTAGCGATACCCGCCCATAATGCCATTTGTACGTTGCCCGCAGTTATACGAAGTTATGTTTTGTAGTTGTAATTAGTCGTCTAGTATTGAAATTGTTTCTTAATTTTTACGAATTTTAGTGCTTGTCATTTGCATACTAAGTTGTTATACGTTTAGTAAGTTTGTATATAAGATTGAATGTTGTTTATGTTAAGCTGTATTAGAAAAATTTGTTGAGAATTTATTTAAAGTATGATGCAATGAATGTGTAGTTAAGATATGAGTAGATGCTTTAAGATACACGTGGAAATATATAAGTATATTTTATACTCACAGTAAACATTATTTATTGTACATAAATCCTGAAATATCGCTGAATAGACAGGTGATCCTAAACGACTCAGACGAGTTCTAGTGATGGCGGGATAGGAGGACAATACGCTTGGTCTTAACTTAGTCTAAGTACCAAGATTAGGCAATTCGGTTGAAAGCGAACAAATTAAGAACGTGAAAAGTATCGTGCTCTTACTCTACAGCGATACTTTTCTTGGCCAAATGTTTTATAATTTTATCTTTCTTGATATATGTACTAGTTGTGGAATTATGCTCCGGTTGTGAGAAGTTTGCAGATTGCCAGACAAGCTCAGAAGCATGCCGGATCTAAAGAACCACACATCCACAATCATTCAATTAAATAAAATCTTTTGCAATTTACATTTAAACTTTATTTTATAAGACTGAGTTATTTATATGTATGTATTTTTGTGTTAAACACTTGTAAGTTTGTCGGTTGTCATGATCGTATTTGAGTATAAAACTAACAGGAATTTTTAACATTTTCTGCCGGTGTCACAATCCGATAGAGGCACTTGCTTGAAGTCTGAAAATGGAAGAGCAGCAAAATTAATTAATTGAAATAGCAAACAATTCAAATGAATTGAAAATTAGCCAAATAGAAGAATTAAATTTTGTTCAAAAACAGATTGGCTGCCTTAAAAATTCTACTTACCGCCATCTCCCGTGCATTTGGCTGCTTCCAGCACGCATTGGTTGCCATATGTCTTCACGCAGTTGCCATTGGAAGCACAAACGGGATCTAGATTAGCGGGACAGATATCGGGACATTTTTGTGCCTGCACCATGCAGATCAGCAGCAGCGCTGTATTATTCAATGAGAAATATATACATATTAGAAAAACTGATTAATTACACTATGTCACAAAATAAATCAATATATATAGTACATGTTCTTGTTGTCGAAGGAATTAGAAAAATAGTTGTATACCAGCAAATTTCCAATACATCGGCTAAATCTGAACTGATATAACAAAGGAGGTCTCACCCTATTTTGTGAATTGTGAATGCCGTTCTGTGCAATATATGATAATAATATGTGATCCTGCGACCCCGCTACTACCCGTCGACTACCCTATAGACTGAGTACGCTCTGGCGCAGGCTCTCCAAATTCTCGGTGCCTCGAAAAGACAAGTTTTAATATGATTGCCTTGCATCGACGAAAAAGATCATATCATTAGTTAAGGAAGGCCTCGACATTGTCTTTAGCGTAGCGTCTCGAATCTATCCGTCGCGACGCTACACCCGTTAGCCGTACCAATTTTTTACTTCTCACTGCAACGTCGTAAAGTTGGACTCACCCAAAGCAATAACGGCGAAAAATTTCATATTGCTGTTTTAGATAAAAGTATTCGAATGTCAACACTTCTCACTGCAACTGCAACTGCACACGAAATGAGCTGCGACTACTTTGGAACGTGAATTTATACTTTTTCCTGGGTTGGGGGATTTACACACTTGCAGTGATTCTCAATGCAAACTTTATATGTATGATGACTCTCAACAAGCATTGCTTGATCTATTGACATGAATTGAGCTATAATCTTCGGATTATCTCAACGTGCAGTTACTTTTTTTTCAATTGCCTGTGAAATCAGTTGTCTACTTTCATTTATAAAAAAAAATACATATGTGTATTCTATAAGTCTTCCCCATGTCATATATGTATGTATGTCATAAATGTATTAACTGCAAGCCCTAATTTCTAATAAATATTTATGCATCGTTACTGTCGTGTCGTTAAATTTAAATTGCTTTGTTTTGACTAGAGCTAACAATTGAAATGATCGTAAATCGCCAAAACGTTGTAATTAGCGCTAGTATGCAAATTTGATAGGATTTAATAAATAATACAGTAATACAGTCTGTGTCTAAAAAGAGTTAGCGCTTGCATATAAATTTGATAGGATTTAATAAATAATACAGTGATACAGCCTGTGTCGAAAAAGAGTAAGCGTAAATAATACGCTCATACAGTCTGTGTCAAAAAACATAAAACGCAATTTTTCAAAAAGTTCAACACATATTTCTACTACTTATTCTCGTTGTGATAATAAGAGTGACATTAAATTGATGACAGTAAATAGTCGCGTCGCTCGTGTCATTTCATTTCAGGGTGACAGGAAGCCTTGTAGTGAAGGCCATCGATGCTATGGCATAGCATATCGAACAGAAGTGTGACTAAATCAGCTGATTGGAATAATTGCACTTTTAATAAGCGCGTAAAGCACTGATTTTCAAAGCCAAACAACAACAACAAATATGAAATTATATTCGGTATTATCTGCTATTAGCAATGCACTGCAGCTGTGAAATTATAAAAATTATGGAGCCACGCCTTTTTAAGCATATTACGAATGGTGATGTTTATCGTAAGCTAAGTTACAGTCATATTAGACGAGTTCTATATATTAGAGATATTTATTTCAGTCTACTGATTTCCGAATCTTACAGACTATAAGAGAGTAATAAAGCCATGAGACTAATTTTGACGTCACGATGTTCTTCCTACAAAAATCAGCTGTAGCGGTCAATTTAAAAAAATTTTATTTCTACAAACGCTTTTGCAATGAAAGTTTGTATCAATTTGTACAAGTTTTATTTCATCGAACGCACTCACAATTCTGATATCTTCAGCTTAAACAAAATGAGTGTGGGTACGCGATGTGCTACGAGTAATTCGTCTCTATCATATCATCAAATCGGCTCTATTATATCATATCATATCATATCATATCATATCATATCATATCATATCATATCATATCATATCATATCATATCATATCATATCATATCATATCATATCATATCATATCATATCATATCATATCATATCATATCATATCATATCATATCATATCATATCATATCATATCATATCATATCATCAAATCGTCTCTTTCATATCATCAAATCGTCTCTATCTTATAATGCATTACATATTTCTTTCTCATAAAAATCTGAAATAGCTATCAAGCAACTCGAACGGCTACGAACGTATTCGAAAGATCGAAATTCACAAAAGCTACTCTATTTCAACGACGCGCTTTTCCATTCGTTTCGAAAAAGTTTAAATTTAAGTTATAAAAGAAAAACCCGAAAGAAATAAATAATATATGTGAATAATGGTAAAATAAACATTTACTGAAAATATTTTTTATGCAAACGTAAACTTCCGGTTTTTGCCACTTTCTTACTAGTAAGAGCAGTAAGAGTACTGTCAAGCTTATTGCATAATATTGCCTTCCAATGCATTTTTCGCTAGCATCCAAAAATATGTTATGATATTTTTCACTTAAGCTCTTTTTGCAAGTAACTATAAAGAGCTTTCGATTATTCATCAAATTGTTAGATTTTTGTTGATATTGGTGCTTGTTGTTAGAGTCAAGTTTGAGCTGAAGCTACTAAGGTAATGAAACAGTCGTTCGAAGCGTGGCAAATTGAAAGGTTGTGCGGAAACTCGTAAAAATATCAAATACTACAAGATTTTACAATTTATTAGTTAGTTCGTTTTTTTTTAAGTGTGCATGTAAAATTAAATTTGCCACTTAATAATTGTACTATATTGACATAGCACTTCGGAATATACAGATACATACGCGTATGTGCTTCATTATTTAGCAGTGTGAAAATCAGCGCTATTAATACATTAAAAATCATTTAACTTTTTTCTAAACAGTTTTTCTTTATCAAATCTGGCAACTGGCATCAACAACAATTATAGAAATTACAGCTACGTACATTGACTATATGTAGTCTAGATGCGTAAATACATTTGCCATAAGTTTTGAAGTTCATCATAGACAGCTGTTTTGTGTCGTATATTTATTGTAAAACCAAAGATGTTGCAGTTGAAGAATCTAAGCAAAAGTGTGCTGCAAGCATGCAGCGTCCTGCTGTGCGCTATGCTAACCGCTGCAGCTCCTCCAAATATTGTTATTATAATGGCCGACGATATGGTAAGCTGTAAATGAAAATTTAAAGTCAAAATATATGTCATTCTATAAATCTTAAAAAATATCAAAGCTTTCATATAGCATATAGAATACGCTGCTCACCCGAACGAACTTTTATCATGCCGGTTTCTAATATTGTAAACCGATCTTCTATAGAGAGCAAAAGGCTCTCTCAAAAACCGCAACCCGCTTTCAAATAAACAAAGCACATATAAAAATCGTTGCATCTTTGTAAGAAAATCTCATTATTTTCATAATTTTAGTGCATTTGAAAATTCGAAGTTGGCATCACTGTTTGAAATATTTCTAATATGTGCCTTAAAAAGGCATTGTATATTTTTTATATCCTGTGTTCGATGACTTTTATCAGTAAAAACTTATAAAGGTGAAATTTAGGCACATAAATAATATTTCTGTGTCTTTCAAGCGAACGCTTCTGCACTAAAAAACTTGCAAATTACAGAAACAGCTGTTTTACAAAAAAAAAATAATCACACTCAAATATCCATCAAAAATGTTCCAATTATAACATCTGTAATTTTTTCACTAGTAATTTTTCTCGCATGTTATGTGAAATACAGCAAATTCTTAACTGCTTCGGTCTGTGTAAATTCTTATGGTTTAGTTAGTCATGACTTACAAGAAAAGGCCGCTAAATGCTATAATTTTTACATTTGATGGAGAGTCCATATGAATCTGAAAATAAATTAGAACAATAGACCTAGTGTCTATAAGCCTGAATCCCCACTGCAAATACAAACTAAATCTAATCCAAGATCCACTCAACTTTCTCAACTCTCAATAGGGTTTCGATGATGTCAGTTTTCGTGGCGCCAAAGAATTTCTAACGCCCAACATCGATGCCTTGGCATATCATGGCAAAATATTGGATCGTTTCTATGTGCCGGCCATTTGCTCGCCATCGAGAGCAGCTGGACTCACTGGCAAATTTCCCATACACTCAGGTTGGTATTTTACAAAAACACTTTTGCTTTTTTTATAAAACACACGAAATTGCCATATTTCAGGCATGCAAGAATTTGCCATACTTCTGTCGGAGCCCTGGGGTCTGCCCGCAGATTTGCTTACAATGCCGGAAATCTTTCGAAATGCCGGCTATGCTACGAATCTGTTGGGAAAGTGGCATTTAGGTTTCGCCAAGCGCGAGTTCACGCCCACACAACGTGGCTTCGATTACCACTACGGCTACTGGGGCGCCTATATTGACTACTTTCAGCGTAGAGCTCAAGAACCGGTAAATATGAGCAGATATTTTATATCAATTATATATAAATCAAATATCCTTGTTATATTTGATTACTTTATTTTCAAGCCAGCGACTTGTAACACCAGCTTGGGCTATGATTTTCGTCGCAACATGGCTGTGGAATGTGGCGATTTAGGCACTTATGTCACGGATCTGTTAAGCCAGGAAGCTGAACGCATTATTTTGCAGCATGATAACAGGAAACCGCTATTTCTTATGGTCAATCATTTGGCCACACATCGTGCCAATGACGATGATCCATGGCAGGCACCCGAGGAAGAGATACGCAAATTTCGATACATAGATGATCCAGAAAGACGCAAGTATGCAGGTGTGTGGCGGTACTTCCAAAAAAAAGCTGTTGTTGTAGTTGTTTTTTTTTACATAGCTACAGGCAATTCATTCTATGTGTAACACTTCACTTTCATTGGGAACACTTCATCATTCACTCTTTTGTCAAAACACTTCGCTGATATATACTTCATCAATTGAATTATAGTTCATGCCCAGTAAACAAAATAATCGAAGTAATTACAATAGAAAGATAGTTTTTGTTGGTCAGTCTAAGCCGAAATAATATCAGAGCTGAAACAATTGAGCTGTTATTTTTGACAGTGGACTAAGTCCATTTTTTACAAAAATGTAGATAACGGCAGCTATAGATCAAACTTTTTATGATCTTTCTATGGGTAAATAATTTTTAGCAAAAAAAATTTTTGATTCTGGTATTTGGGAGATCGAAGTTTTAGCTCTTAATAGTATTGTCACGGAGAGTGAAATGTAAACAATGAAATATCTCGCAATAACAGAAAGTGCACTTATTCCACTTTCAAAAATAACAGCTCAATTCTCGAGCTATGACAGCTACTAAATTTTCTCAAAAAAGTTACCGTCAACTTTTGATTTCTCAATACACATGACATTATCGAAAACAGATCAGTAGCATTTGTAAACCAGATATTGTTGGTTCGGTAAGATCTTTAGTTGAAAGCAACAACAACATCATATTTACTTAGATTCTTTGTTTCTTCTCAATTAACATTTTAAGTTTTGCTCATATGTATTCAATTCTGACATCGAGCATAAAAGAAAATCTATAGCTCTCGCTTACATTGAGTGTACATAACTAAAACGTTCTATCGAAATTTTTCAGCCATGGTTTCTAAACTGGATCAGAGCGTCGGACGCATAATACGCGCACTAGATACTGCTGAAGCTCTGGAAAACACCATAGTGATCTTCCACTCGGATAATGGTGCACCAACGCAAGGAGCTGGTCGAAACGCTGGCACCAATTGGCCACTGAGGGGTGTAAGTAGTACAAGATTTATTCAGCGTGATGTTGTTCGGTATGTTCATAGACCGGAAGGAGACTGAACTACAAAGGACATGTCGAGATGAGCAACTAATTTCGCGGGGGAGAGCGTTTGTCTGCTAGGTTCCGTTTTCGCGTAACTAAGGACTAAGAAATTGATCGTGTTATTGAATATTTTTTCCTCAAAATTTTTTTATTTGTTGATAGTATATGAAAAATTCGATAGCTAACTACAGGCAATAGTATAATTCATTGTATTACATGTTAAGTGCAAGTCAAGTAATCGAATCAAAGAAATGTTCTTGAATTTTAATTGTACCTTAATAATGTATAAGCTCAATGGTTTAAAAACTGCTGTAAAAGGATATCTTTAATTCTTATGTCTATATTCTGAGCTATAGATCTATACTCATTTAAGAAATCTATACTCTGTACTCTTAAAATTAATTTTTTAATACTTAATTACTCGAAAACATTTCGAAACAGTTTCTCCTTCTCCCCAACATCACAGCTCACGGTCTATGAAACTACCGCACATGATCACCTGCACCAAGTGACCTAAGACACCATACTAATTTTCTTCTACTACCCGCGCCACAGCAAAAGAATACTCCCTGGGAGGGTGGTGTGCGGGTGCCGGCCGTCATCTGGAGCACGCTACTCGCCGATCGCAGCACGATCGTGCGACAACCCTTGTATGTGGGTGATTTGCTGCCCACCTTGGCAGCAGCGGCAGACATCGAATTGCCGGAGAATTTGCAGTTGGACGGCATCAATATGTGGCACAAACTGTCGACCGTGACGGACAACAACAACACCCTCGAACGTGATATAGTGCATTACATGGACGAGCGCAATCAAGTGGTCGCTTTGATGCATGGTCCCTGGAAGTACATCAATGGCACCACTAACAATGGCAACTACGATACCGTGCTCAGCTATCCCGAAGTCTATGACATTGATCCGCGCCAGCGTAACTACGCGATGGAGGTGAGAAGCTCGCTGGTCTCCCAAGCGCTGCAGCAGTTCGATGAGCAACGTCTGTCGCTGCGTCGCATCGAATATTTGCGTCGTCAAGCGCACGTCAAATGTGGACAAATGCAGCGTGGCTGCAATCCGCTCATCGAGGAGTGCCTCTTCCATATACTGCAGGATCCGTGTGAGCAAAATAACTTGGCCAGAGAGGAGTCGCTGGCAGCCGTTCTGGTACAGATGCGTCAACTGGTGGCGCAGTATCGAGCAAGTGCTCGACAGCCTGCTAATCGGCCCATGATTTCGGATGCTGATCCCGCATTGCATCAGTGCACTTGGACGAATTTCTTGGAGCAGCCAGCCAGTGAATGTGAGTAGCATAGGCGCTTGCCTATTCCATCGTCCGATAAAGTTCCATTCCATCCATGCGTGAATGTATATTCTGAAAGTGGGGCGAAAAGTAAAGTACTCATGTTGGCACTTCAGACACTCATCACATATGGCTGAATCCCTCACAACTCAATTGTTTAAATTTTTTCCTGATATGTTAGCATGTCATAAGTGCCATGACTGTCAACAGAACAATTTTTATTCCGATTCTAATTTTCAATTTAAAATATTTATATTTTTACAGCACCACAAAACTGCGATTATCATGGATCTCCGTGTGCGGCGAAATCTTATTACGAATGAAATTTTTTATTATAATTTACAATATTTCCTCGAAAATAAATATTATTGCCTTCGCTCGAACATTAAAAAGCCGTAGCTTTGGCATCGACTTCTGTTACAAAATTTGAATCGGTCAGGCACTAATTAATATAATTGAATTCACAACCAACAGCATCTTAAATGTATCTTAGCAAAAAGTATCTCAAGGCATCTTTTGCTAAACTTTTCCTATACTTTAGCCTACACTTCTCAATAACGTCAACTCGCGAAAAAATTTTAAAATTCTAATCAATCTATTATTTATATGAAGACCGGCGCTTAGTTCAGACGATCTAGAGAGAGTTGCATGATAAATTATATATCATTTTAAAGATTTCGAGGTCTATTATTTGACAGACATGCTATTATTCTAAGAATGGGCTTTTCTAGACGGTTTAAGAATTGCACAATATTGAATAATACACCATTTTGAAAGTTTCACCATGAATTTTCAGGCATAAGTTCTCGAAGATTGTTTAAAAATGTTCTTAAATATTCAAGTTTTTAAAATCAAAAGTTTTATATTGGGTTTTTTTCTTTCGAGATAAAGCCTGCTGAATAGATTTGGAAACATTTGGCAACAATATTAAGTACATTTTTTTTTTAATTTAATTTAGCTATGTCATAGGGCACAGAGTTATTACTAGTATCTCATAATTTAATAATTTTTGACATGCTGTTTTTTTCTTGAAATAAAAATTTCATAAATTTTAAACACACAAATTGCAATGTTTTTCAATGACGAAATTGAAGAACATTTAATCAACAGCAACAAATTTCTGTGAAACCTGCCAAAAAAGTTTAGCGTTTTGTGAATTTAGCAAAATTCTGTTCAGATATGCATTGATTATATATTTACGATTTTGTAGCGCTAGTGGACCAGCTGTTCTCCTCTACCCCTACCTGCGTGCGCCCATGGGAGCTACAACGCGGCATATTAGTGATAAGAAACAAATAAATTCATAATCTATGAAAGCAAACCGAATTTAATACGCGTATGTGCTTCATTATTTAGCAGTGTGAAAATCAGCGCTATTAATACATTAAAAATCATTTAACTTTTTTCTAAACAGTTTTTCTTTATCAAATCTGGCAACTGGCATCAACAACAATTATAGAAATTACAGCTACGTACATTGACTATATGTAGTCTAGATGCGTAAATACATTTGCCATAAGTTTTGAAGAATCTAAGCAAAAGTGTGCTGCAAGCATGCAGCGTCCTGCTGTGCGCTATGCTAACCGCTGCAGCTCCTCCAAATATTGTTATTATAATGGCCGACGATATGGTAAGCTGTAAATGAAAATTTAAAGTCAAAATATATGTCATTCTATAAATCTTAAAAAATATCAAAGCTTTCATATAGCATATAGAATACGCTGCTCACCCAAACGAACTTTTATCATGCCGGTTTCTAATATTGTAAACCGATCTTCTATAGAGAGCAAGAGGCTCTCTCAAAAACCGCAACCCGCTTTCAAATAAACAAAGCACATATAAAAATCGTTGCATCTTTGTAAGAAAATCTCATTATTTTCATAATTTTAGTGCATTTGAAAATTCGAAGTTGGCATCACTGTTTGAAATATTTCTAATATGTGCCTCAAAAAGACATTCTATATATTTTATATCCTGTGTTCGATGACTTTTATCAGTAAAAACTTATAAAGGTGAAATTTAGGCACATAAATAATATTTCTGTGTCTTTCAAGCGAACGCTTCTGCACTAAAAAACTTGCAAATTACAGAAACAGCTGTTTTACAAAAAAAAAATAATCACACTCAAATATGCATCAAAAATGTTCCAATTATAACATCTGTAATTTTTCCACTAATACAGCAAATTCCTAACTGCTTCGGTCTGTGTAAATTCTTATGGTTTAGTTAGTCATGACTTGCAAGAAAAGGCCTCTAAATGTTATAATTTTTACATTTGATGGAGAGTCCATATGAATCTGAAAATAAATTAGAACAATAGACCTAGTGTCTATAAGCCTGAATCCCCACTGCAAATACAAACTAAATCTAATCCAAGATCCACTCAACCTTCTCAACTCTCCAAAGGGTTTCGATGATGTCAGTTTTCGTGGCGCCAAAGAATTTCTAACGCCCAACATCGATGCCTTGGCATATCATGGCAAAATATTGGATCGTTTCTATGTGCCGGCCATTTGCTCGCCATCGAGAGCAGCTGGACTCACTGGCAAATTTCCCATACACTCAGGTTGGTATTTTACAAAAACACTTTTGCTTTTTTTTATAAAACACACGAAATTGCCATATTTCAGGCATGCAAGAATTTGCCATACTTCTGTCGGAGCCCTGGGGTCTGCCCGCAGATTTGCTTACAATGCCGGAAATCTTTCGAAATGCCGGCTATGCTACGAATCTGTTGGGAAAGTGGCATTTAGGTTTCGCCAAGCGCGAGTTCACGCCCACACAACGTGGCTTCGATTACCACTACGGCTACTGGGGCGCCTATATTGACTACTTTCAGCGTAGAGCTCAAGAACCGGTAAATATGAGCAGATATTTTATATCAATTATATATAAATCAAATATCCTTGTTATATTTGATTACTTTATTTTCAAGCCAGCGACTTGTAACACCAGCTTGGGCTATGATTTTCGTCGCAACATGGCTGTGGAATGTGGCGATTTAGGCACTTATGTCACGGATCTGTTAAGCCAGGAAGCTGAACGCATTATTTTGCAGCATGATAACAGGAAACCGCTATTTCTTATGGTCAATCATTTGGCCACACATCGTGCCAATGACGATGATCCATGGCAGGCACCCGAGGAAGAGATACGCAAATTTCGATACATAGATGATCCAGAAAGACGCAAGTATGCAGGTGTGTGGCGGTACTTCCAAAAAAAAGCTGTTGTTGTAGTTGTTTTTTTTTACATAGCTACAGGCAATTCATTCTATGTGTAACACTTCACTTTCATTGGGAACACTTCATCATTCACTCTTTTGTCAAAACACTTCGCTGATATATACTTCATCAATTGAATTATAGTTCATGCCCAGTAAACAAAATAATCGAAGTAATTACAATAGAAAGATAGTTTTTGTTGGTCAGTCTAAGCCGAAATAATATCAGAGCTGAAACAATTGAGCTGTTATTTTTGACAGTGGAATAAGTCAATTTTTTACAAAAATGTAGATAACGGCAGCTATAGATAAAGCTTCTTATGATCTTTCTATGGGTAAACAATTTTTAGCGCAAAAAATTTTGATTCTAATATTTGGCAGATCGAAGTTTTAGCTCTTAATAGTATTGACACGGAGAGTGAAATGTAAACAATGAAATATCTCGCAATAACAGAAAGTGCACTTATTCCACTTTCAAAAATAACAGCTCAATTCTCGAGCTATGACAGCTACTAAATTTTCTCAAAAAAGTTACCGTCAACTTTTGATTTCTCAATACACATGACATTATCGAAAACAGATCAGTAGCATTTGTAAACCAGATATTGTTGGTTCGGTAAGATCTTTAGTTAAAAGCAACAACAACATCATATTTACTTAGATTCTTTGTTTCTTCTCAATTAACATTTTAAGTTTTGCTCATATGTATTCAATTCTGACATCGAGCATAAAAGAAAATCTATAGCTCTCGCTTACATTGAGTGTACATAACTAAAACGTTCTATCGAAATTTTTCAGCCATGGTTTCTAAACTGGATCAGAGCGTCGGACGCATAATACGCGCACTAGATACTGCTGAAGCTCTGGAAAACACCATAGTGATCTTCCACTCGGATAATGGTGCACCAACGCAAGGAGCTGGTCGAAACGCTGGCACCAATTGGCCACTGAGGGGTGTAAGTAGTACAAGATTTATTCAGCGTGATGTTGTTCGGTATGTTCATAGACCGGAAGGAGACTGAACTACAAAGGACACGTCGAGATGAGCAACTAATTTCGCGGGGGAGAGCGTTTGTCTGCTAGGTTCCGTTTTCGCGTAACTAAGGACTAAGAAATTGATCGTGTTATTGAATATTTTTTCCTAAAAATTTTTTTATTTGTTGATAGTATATGAAAAATTCGATAGCTAACTACAGGCAATAGTATAATTCATTGTATTACATGTTAAGTGCAAGTCAAGTAATCAAATCAAAGAAATGTTCTTGAATTTTAATTGTGCCTTAATAATGTATAAGCTCAATGGTTTAAAAACTGCTGTAAAAGGGTATCTTTTCTTCTTATGTCTATATTCTGAGCTATAGATCTATACTCATTTAAGAAATCTATACTCTGTAGTCTTCAAATTTTTTAACACTTAATTACTCGAAAACATTTCGAAACAGTTTCTCCTTCTCCCCAACATCACAGCTCAGGGTCTATGAAACTACCACACATGATCACCCGCACCAAGTGACCTAAGACACCATACTAATTTTCTTCTACTACCCGCGCCACAGCAAAAGAATACACCGTGGGAGGGTGGTGTGCGGGTGCCGGCCGTCATCTGGAGCACGCTACTCGCCGATCGCAGCACGATCGTGCGACAACCCTTGTATGTGGGTGATTTGCTGCCCACCTTGGCAGCAGCGGCAGACATCGACTTGCCGGAGAATTTGCAGTTGGACGGCATCAATATGTGGCACAAACTGTCGACCGTGACGGACAACAACAACACCCTCGAACGTGATATAGTGCATTACATGGACGAGCGCAATCAAGTGGTCGCTTTGATGCATGGCCCCTGGAAGTACATCAATGGCACCACTAACAATGGCAACTACGATACCGTGCTCAGCTATCCCGAAGTCTATGACATTGATCCGCGCCAGCGTAACTACGCGATGGAGGTGAGAAGCTCGCTGGTCTCCCAAGCGCTGCAGCAGTTCGATGAGCAACGTCTGTCGCTGCGTCGCATCGAATATTTGCGTCGTCAAGCGCACGTCAAATGTGGACAAATGCAGCGTGGCTGCAATCCGCTCATCGAGGAGTGCCTCTTCCATATACTGCAGGATCCGTGTGAACAAAATAACTTGGCCAGAGAAGAGTCGCTGGCAGCCGTTCTGGTACAGATGCGTCAACTGGTGGCGCAGTATCGAGCAAGTGCTCGACAGCCTGCTAATCGGCCCATGATTTCGGATGCTGATCCCGCATTGCATCAGTGCACTTGGACGAATTTCTTGGAGCAGCCAGCCAGTGAATGTGAGTAGCATAGGCGCTTGCCTATTCCATCGTCCGATAAAGTTCCATTCCATCCATGCGTGAATGTATATTCTGAAAGTGGGGCGAAAAGTAAAGTACTCATGTTGGCACTTCAGACACTCATCACATATGGCTGAATCCCTCCCAACCATGGTTTCAATTGTTTAAATTTTTTGCTGATATGTTAGCATGTCATAAGTGCCATGACTGTCAACAGAACAATTTTTATTCCGATTCTAATTTTCAATTTAAAATATTTATATTTTTACAGCACCACAAAACTGCGATTATCATGGATCTCCGTGTGCGGCGAAATCTTATTACGAATGAAATTTTTTATTATAATTTACAATATTTCCTCGAAAATAAATATTATTGCCTTCGCTCGAACATTAAAAAGCCGTAGCTTTGGCATCGACTTCTGTCAAAAACTTGGTGTCCATCAGACACTAATTAATATAATTGAATTCACAACCAACAGCATCTTAAATGTATCTTAGCAAAAAGTATCTCAAGGCATCTTTTGCTCAACTTTTCCTATACTTTAGCCTAAACATCTCAATAACGTCAACTGGAAAAATAATTTCAAAATCTAATCAATATCTCATAATGTAATAATTTGTGACATGTTGTATTTCACATCAATGCATTTTTCTTTTTAAATTATTTTTTAATTATTTTATTATTATATAAATTTTAAGCACACAAATTGCAATTTTTTTCAATGACGAAATTGAAGAACATTTTAAATCTTTGCCTTTGAGAACTGTTAATCAACAGCAACAAATTTCTGTGAAACCTGCCAAAAAAGTTTAGCGTTTTGTGAATTTAGCGAAATTCTGTTGAGATATGCATTAATTATATATTTACGATTTTGTAGCGGTAGTGGACCAGCTGTTCTCCTCTACCCCTACCTGCGTGCGCCCATGCGAGCTACAACGCGGCATATTAGTGATAAGAAACAAATAAATTCATAATCTATGAAAGCAAACCGAATTTAAACGAATAAAGCTTTTTTTGTTGCTTATAATAAAGCGTCTAAGAGTTAAGAGAACAGCGCACTTTTTTTGCCGGCCAGCCACAAAATTCTCTCTTTGCTCTTTATAGCAGCGCTGCAGTGTTTATTCCATTTACTCTTAAGGCGCAAGCTCAAAGCAAAGTGAAATTTGTGTTCCGCCAAAGAGATAGCAAGTATTTATATATTTTTAACTGTACTAGCGACATCGGAAGCGGATATGCTGCCATTTTGTTTTCTGCAAGAACGAACTGAAAAACAACTGCAATGCTAAGAAAGATTTGATTTTCTAAGGAAGTTTGTTAGGTTCGAAAGTAAAATCAGTCAGCTAGTTCATGTTCAGTTACATAGTACAAATAGCTTTCTAAGTTTAAGTTATTTTGCCAAGCCAGCTGAAATAGTTTTATAAAGTTTAAGTTTAGCTAAATTTTGCGAACTTTCTCTTAAAGTATTATGAATTTTCAAAAGTATGTAAGGAAAAATATTTGTTCTTTTTACATATTTGACTAATTTCGAACTAATAGAAAGCGGCAGCAGCTAAGCTTAAGTGCTTGTGCTTGACAGCTTAAGTGCAGCTTAAGTGCAGTTGAAGCAATTGTATCTACGCAGTCATCTCGATAGGTTTCAGTATCGCAAACATTTTATTATTTTCCCCCTAACTCGAATATACAATATACGATTTTGAAGTACAATATATTTTGTTCTAAAGATTTACATTTGTTGCTTAGAACTCACAAAACCTCGACTTAATTTTCGACAAGTGCGCTGCATTCTTAGTGTGAACAATTTTTAAATAGGCAAAAATTAGTGAGAAATCTAGTTCCATACATTCAGCCATCTCGTAAAGAAGAAGCCAACTTCTGTGCGTGTAGTTCAAGCAGCTTTGAACTGGGCATATGATAAATTTTTTGTAAAAAAGCAGGGCAGCCTATTGAGAAGCTGTTCCTCAGGAGTGTTCTGACTAACTAAGAAAGTAAGTAAGTAAAAAAACGCTATTGTCATTACAATTTAACTGCAATTATGCTGCTTTTTCAATTTAACTAGACAAACTTTATACTCTCAAACTAAGAGAGGGAGAGAGTTACTCTAATGCTGCTTCTCACTGCCAATATCACTCTCACTCTGATATTTGGCACTCTCTTAATTCTTGCGCGTTTAAAGCTTTAACTACTAGCATTTATTGCTCGCAAGCGTCTTGAATATGCTATTGAAAGCTGATCAGAATTTCAGTTGGTCTTGTACGGATAGCTTGAGCGCGCGTGTTAGTGGCAGACGGCGATACTTTATTGGCGCAATTTTTTTATTGTGAGTGCGATTTTTTTTTTGCTTTTTGAACAATTTTTTTTTCAAATCTCGAACTGTTTTGGTAATTTAATTAACTGCATTGTACTATTCAATTATGTTGATATCAGTGTCTAATTTATAAAAACACACTTAGGTAAAGTGTCAAACTGAAGCTCATTATGTGCCATGATAACAGCGCAGACTGAAATGTTTATGCAAAAAATAGAAAAACAATAAAAATGTTTATAAATATTTGTGAATTTCGAAAAAGTGCGTTGAACTTATGTTTAATGCGCGCTTAATTATTTAAATTTTTAGAAAGTTCCTAGAAGAAGATATATAAAAATTAAAAAGCAAACAAACTCAGATCAGATGCTCAGTATATTTGTTTGTTTGTTTGTATTCGTCGAATTTCGTTACCCAACTCGACGATTATTTACATTGTATCGCATGTGATTATTGGCTAACGTGAAGCGACCGTGAAGCTTTATGCCGTAATTGCACCTATAATTACAACAGTAACAATTTTGCAAAATTTGCTGCTAATATGATATATCAATATATCAAAAATTATATTTTTTAAATAAATTTTTACAGTTAAGAAGTTGTAGTTGCATATCGCAAAAACCTTCATATCGCGAATTATAACCTTTTCAATTAAGAATGAGATTATTTGATAGCCTTTAAAGCATTTTGAAGACTCCTTAAGAAAAGTTTCACATTTTAGATGCTTGAAACTTTTAGATTTATGGCTTGAAATCAGAACCGAAGTCAGAAACTTAATTCGCGTAGTTTATAGTGAACTATTTTCCGGCAAGGTCTAACCAAAATTGGAATGAAATTACAGAAAAATTTTGTGCGTTTTGAACCAAGTACCGCTAAAATAGTCATTTCAAAAGTCAGTCGAAAAAGCACGCAAAAATTCGAATTTTCCATAATCATTTTAAAGTTTTGTTCAAAAAAGACGCTTATTATATCGTAATTTTTGAGCAAAAGCGACTTTTTTCAAATTGTTTACTATAGTTTATTAGCTTTTTACAACCAAACTGACTTCTTCAAAATTTGCATAATGAAAGGGTTTGCTTAAATAATCCTCTTTTGATTTTTGTCCTTCCTAAGTTAGGAATCCTAACAAAAGTTTTGCTTTAAAAAGTTGCCTATTTTATAGTATTTTTTTCAACAATATTAACTTTTACGAATTTTTCACAATGAAATAAAAGTTTTATTAAAAAAATTCCTATCTTTGTCTCCTTCCAACACAAATTTCTTTTAAAATGATACTTCATTCAAATCCGCCCCCTCCCTCCTTCAAGCATGTTTCTCAAATATTTTATAGTTTTGTAGAGATCCTGACAGAATATTATATTATTATTAAAATTGATTTGCCATTCTTCGTAATCTAAGTTTCTGGCTACGATCCTGATATCAAGCCTTCAATAGCACTTAAATTGCTGTTTTTGTTTTAAGGGAAATCTTCAGAATGCTTCAAAGGCTATGCAATAATATCTCATGCTTATTCCAAGCATTTATTGACAAATCAAATACATTATTATGCTTATCTGACGGCATTCCCTGTAATATCAATTATTTGTGCAATTTCTCAACTTTTGTTCACGAAATTCTGCAATTATTGCAAATTTAGATAATCAAAAGCTCGATAAGCTCATCATAAATATAATTGAAGTGATGAAATTGTGTCTGACACAAAGGAATTCCCATGCAACAAATTGCATACATACTTGTGTCAGTTCGACTGCTGAAATCACTTGATTGTAAATTATCCCAAAGAGAAGCGTACGATTATATCGACGGCTCTGGTCATCAGCAGACTAGCAGAGCTACTATTCTAACGTTGCAGTTAAGAGACACTTTGCTATAAGAAATATTTCATACAAGAAATTGATTACCATTTCAATTGTTCTTTTAATATACAACAGAAATACTTGGATGCATATGAAAAATATTAATTATAATATACAATATTGAATTGTGATTATTGTGACTCTTTAACAGAATAGCACTGTAAGTCTAAACTGAAATTTTTCAGCAGAAGAGCCACAATTATTCTGTTTACGTACATTTTTTTCAGGCAGTGAAATAGTTAGAAATCTTTAATATATATGCACATACATATGTATCTACGAATTTGTATACATATACGTAACTGCGCACGGATTTTACATTTCGAACTCTTTTATATAAAATGGTAAAAATCGTTCCTAGTTGACTTAATCTGTTATTGCATAAAACCAAAGAATTGCACGATTTTTTGTCAAATTTCAAAAGACCACTTCAAAAATATCCTACAGATCCAACTGCAGATTACCTTTTTAATTTGCAATTTCAACAACTTTCCGAAAAATTACGAAAAATAATGAATTAATTATATTTTTTTGCCCCCTTACTTCATTCCCTCGTTACTTACTCGTAAGCTATATGTATAAATAAATAAGAGTTAAGCTTCTCATCTTTTCATTGCTTATAAAATTATTAGATTTAAGTGTTATACTATATTGTACGACAATGAAAACAACAACAACAATAACAACATCAACTTGCACGGTCTCGCTGCAATTGCGATGGTGCTAATGCAAATTTCACCAAACAAAATTGTTATTTGTTGTTATTCGAAAGATGCTAAGAATAAAGCAGAGTAATTCAGGCGCATGCACCGACAGAAAGGTGTGCTGCATTTGCAATGCCACTATCATTGCATTATATACAAGTATAAAAATCGGATTTCCCCAAACCGCTGATAACTATTGTCAATATCAGGTGAAGTTAAAGGAAATCCCACGTTGTATAAGTGCGATCGGGTTACGCAAGATGGCGATAGAAAGGTAAAATTTCATGCCCAAAAAAAGCTTTTAAAGAGTTTTGTGATTGCTTAACCCAGTTCTGCTGGAGCGCGCATCAAAGATGAACACCAGCAAAGAAAAAATACGCCCTATTTTATAGTTTTGCTTTTGATAAAGGCGAAAACGCCAGCCAGGCAACTGAAAATGTGAATAGTGTTTATAGACCTTGGTCCTTGATCCTTGGTCCTGATACAGTAACAGGCAATCGCGCGCAATTTTGGTTTCGTCGATTCCGTTTCGGTAATTTTGATGGCAAAGTTGCCCAGAAGTACCTAAATTGGATCATTATATAGGTATCAATGCTGAATAAAGCCTTAAATTTCATGCAAAAAATTAATGCATTTCTTTTAAGTACAACTTATATTTTATTGCACAATTATTTTGCCATAGCTACTTATAACTTTTATATGCAATATAATTATGTCTTCGTAACTTCGTAATTTTCAAAATGTTACATTTAGCCGCATTAACTTAATATGCCCGCCCCCAAATGTAGGGCAAACGAGTATAGGAAGCTCCACATTTGCTTTACGCAGACAGAGCCCCGCGCATTATCAAAAAAATTAAGAGCGTAGTTATTTATGTTAAACAAATCGTTTCAATGTTTAGAAAACAAATATTATATAGTACGCTTAAAAACAACAACAACAACAAGAAATTAATTTGTACAATGTTTACTTATAAAATAGCTGATTAACTAGAACAGCAACGTGTTTTTGGCAATGATTTTAGAACAATACTTAGGCTAAATCCTTTATAATTACAGCTTTGTAAATACATACTACAATCACGCTGTCTGTCTGCCTGCCTGCCTGTAAACAAGATCACTTGTGTCTAGAGTCTAGACTGATACATAAGAGAGCAGCAAAAATTGCACATCAAGCTAGCAGATATGTTGCAAGTTCGAATGGATTGGATTTGGTGCACAGTGTTCATCTTATTTACGCTGGCACGTACCAATCTGGCCGCTGGAAATTCAAAACGACCGAATATAGTCATCATTATGGCAGATGATATGGTAAGTAAAATTTAAAAATTATTGGAATATTGCTTTTAAAGTTATATTATTATATTATACGAGTTTTATGTTTATTCGGCAGCTTGAATGTTAGAAAGAATAGTTTTTATTCGGACTGACTTGCCAAAGAGAAATGACAATACTTAGTTGTCTATTTCTGTTCTGAAACAAAGCAATTTTAAGTGTACAACAACAAAGAATTAGAATTATTGCTCACATGGGCAGGTCATATAGCTATTTCGGTTTTTGCCAGAAAACCTCATCAGTGACTTTTAATGTGAATTCTAATAATTTCTAAACGACTAATTACTCGAAATAGAAGCATTATTGGTAAAATCTGTGAAACGTAGGAGTTGAACCATGAACCTATGACGTAGTAAGCGAATGCGCTAACCATCACACCATCGGACTGGACGACTCTGCGCTGGCAAACATCACAGTTACCTGCTGTCTATATCAAACGCATAGTGTTTGTTGTTATTGTACACTGTCTAATGCAATTGTTTTTGCCTTACTTGAGAGCTCCATCGGAGCACATACTTGAGGCAAATGAATGTATCAGCCCTACCGGCAACTCAACTAACTTTTAGTGCACTATAAGCTAACTACTTCGCAACCATAGCTGACTATTCTTCGACTACTTTCAGTGGAAATGACTGACTTTTTTAACATTGCGATGTCCTAGGCAGTAGTCAGTCCCGATTACCCTTCGATGACTTTTCAACTAACTTAAAGTCGGTTACTTTGAAGTTAGCTAAAAGTTAGTTGTTTAGAAGTTAGCTAAAAGTTAGCTAATTTTTTTTAGTTATAGCTAACTAATTTCATATGAAGCTATTCAACTAAACTAGTATGCTGTAAAATCGTTGCCTGTTTAAGATAATATATCATCATATTTCCATAATTTGGCAAAAAATATTTGGTTTTTGATAAATGCTTCCATTTCCTTCTGAGCAACTGATTGAAATTTTCCAATGCAAAAGTTTTTTGACAAATATATAAAACAAAAAGGAAAGAAAACAAACAGCTTGCTTTGATTTTTCAATTTCAATTTCACAATGCACATAAGTAAATGAAAAATATTCAAAAAAAGCAAATAGCAAAAAAGAAGAAAGCAAACAGCTCGCTTTGATTTTGGGGCAGTTCTGCACTACATTGTAGTTAGCTTATAGTTAGGTCATAAAAGTTAGCTATAAGTGTGTTATTTTTGTAGTCGACTACTGAAAAGTCAACTATAAGTGCGTTATTTTCGTAGTCGACTACTGAATTGCTTATAGGGAGTTTTTGTTTCTGTAAGAACATTTCTTCGTTTTTACATTATGTTTACTTTCTGATTTGGGTGTGTCCTCCCTATCATATTATACAGAGTCGTCCAGTCCGATGGTGTGATGGTTAGCGCATTCGCTTACTACGTCATAGGTTCATGGTTCAACTCCTACGTTTCACAGATTTTACCAATAATGCTTCTATTTCGAGTAATTAGTCGTTTAGAAATTATTAGAATTCACATTAAAAAGTCACTGATGAGGTTTTCTGGCAAAAACCTATAATATTGCTCAACAAATTTCACATTTTGTCTTGCATCTGTTTTGCATACTTTGAAGATGCTTCTTATTACATACTTGTATTTTCTTGCAATAGAAAATACAATAAATTACAAGGATATGGTAACACTGCTTAAAAATTTAATTTTTTTCTTGATGTATCAAATACTTTTATCTCTTCGGCATGCTGTGGGAATTCTTTTTATGCCATATTTTTATTTTTACGAAAAATATCATAAAATTTTAGCAGGCATGCTGTGAAATTTTTATCTCCAAACGTTTTATCTGAAATTTTAATAAAAATCAACACATATCATTCAATTTCTTCTTGAGTTAGTTTCGTTATTTGACGGACACGTGCTTCTATTTTATTCTACTTTAGTTTGAAGCCAATTTTGCTCAAAATTTAAGCTTTTGGAATTTCTCAGACGTTACCTCGATGCCTTGATTTATATTAATTGAGGTTAGCAAGCTAGCACTGTATACATATGTATAGTTATATAGGTATGTATTCGTAAAAGAAAAATGTGACATCTAAAAATTTCAAATTTTGCAAAAGCAAAGATTTTTCATCGAGAAAACTGTCCGATAGTTTTGTTCGACATAGTACATTTGTATCTTTGTTTCGTGTATATCTCCCTTGATAAGGGGTGCCTACAACGTGGAAATTATTTGCGCCAATGATTTTGATTAGGCTTTGTACAAGTGTTTTTGAGTTACGTTCGCGTAAACAGATGGGCGTGGCGGCGTCTTTAATGTTTTTTTTGTGGCTTCACTATCGTCTTCGTTATAGAGTAGTGCGAATCGATTTGTCTCGATGTTGCTTGGCGAATTGTCAGCAATTGTTTTTGCTGATTTTGACAAGTTTTTCATCATTGCAGATTTTGGGCTACGTTTACGTTTAATTACCCGGATATAGCGATGCATGACAGTCTGCTAGTTTTCACATCTGTTGATTGGTTAATTATTATTATTATTATTATTATTATTATAGGTACCTTTATTGTATCTGTAGGCTTATTATGTGGAGATGATGCGGCAAGTATTAGGTAGGTAGGTAGGTTAAGTGGTCGTCTCAAGGACATCACTTAGGCCAGAAGGCCCATTGTGTTACCACGTGGGGGTTTTCCCCTATACACTTCCAATGTATGGGAGCCACTTTGTGGCTCTGGTATATTTGTCGGCAATACTCAAAGAAATTTGAGGGAAACTGAATATAAATCTTTCAGCATAGCAATATCTGATTCTGCGCTGTTTGATTTTTAAATAATTTTCAGTTAAGTTAATACAAGAAAGCGCTAGTTCTAAGCCTCATTTATATGGAAAGTTGCACCAGTAGTATACATATATGTATCTACATATACATGTCTACATGTCTAGATATAAATTCATACTTTCACATATTCTTGATATTTTTGTAATTAATTGACATTTCATACTTCACACACACTAGGGCTTCGATGATGCCAGTTTCCGTGGCTCCAACGCTTTTATAACACCCAACATTGATGCCTTGGCCTACAGCGGCATCATACTGCACGATCTCTACACGCCGTCCATGTGCACACCATCGAGAGCGGCCTTGCTGACCGGAAAATATCCCATAAATACGGGTGAGTCTATGCCTGCTAAAAAGCCAAGCAGCTGAGCTACTATTTCCCTGTACAGGCATGCAGCACTATGTAATTCCGAATGATGAGCCCTGGGGTCTGCCGCTCAATGAAACTACCATGGCGCAAGTGTTCCAAGCGAACGGCTATTATACCGCGCTCATTGGCAAGTGGCACTTGGGCTTCTCAAAGAAGGCGTACACACCCACAATGCGTGGCTTCGATAAGCACTTTGGTTATCTGGGCGCCTTTATTGACTACTACGATCAGACATTGGAAATAATGGTTAGTTAAATACTAAATAATGCTAATATAGCTAGCTTGTAATAATTCTAATGCTTTGACTATTTAGAGCAAAAATTATTCGCGTGGTCATGATTTTCGCACGGATCAAGAGATTTCACATGAACACATTGGCACTTATATAACCGATCTTTTAACCAAAGAAGCCATCGGACTCATTGAGACTCACAATGTTACCGAGAAGCCATTGTTTATGCTCTTTTCACATTTGGCAACACATGCCGGCAATGATGATGATCCTCTGCAGGCACCCGAGGAGGAGGTCAATAAATTCGCATACATACCCAATAAAGAGAAGAGAACGTATGCTGGTGAGTATGAAGGGCTGTAGTTGTGATATCAGATAGTTAAAAAATATTACTTATAAAAAGATATTTGCCAAAAAAAAAAAAACAGAAAAAATTGCCCTATATAGCAATTTCGAAAACCAATACGTATCTAAAGTGCTCCTGGCTTCACTTATAATTTTATCTGAGAAACAGACTGCACTGTAAAAAGGAATACAACTGGCAACATTATTCTGAAAGGTCCTTCTATTGCAAAACCATTTACTAGTAATAATCATGCTCGTAGGTATAAGCCAAGATCAATTTCAGGAAAGATTGTGCAATGCTGCCGACTCTGATTGAGTCAGTCAAAAAATTCAGTATTCTTTGAAGATTCCTAAAACATTCTGAAAAAATTCAAAGCCATTTTTAAGCCGAAGATTTGGCCCAAACAGAATATTTCATTTTGAACTGGCCTTCAGTAGCTCTTTACATAACTCATTTCCAAAATATTTTATGTTGTGTACATTTTTCTAAAATTCATATGTGAAAATATTTTATAATTATTTACTTACCACCCATTTGGCATATTCTATCACATCCACCTTTGTTTATGTCTTATACATACAAGGGAGACTTTGAAGAGGAAGCTTTAGTAAACTTTTATTTTTTGCTCAGTCAAAAATCTCGACTTCAAGCAATTCCTGAAATGAAACTACTTTTATTCAATCTAGTTAAATGTGGCATATAAATACTATTGATACCCATTCGAATGAATCAAAAATTGCACTTTCTAGAAATTATTATGACTTTTCTAGCAATTTTTCCTACTTCTGAAGTCGACTCTTCTTTCTGTAATCGACTTTAACGGTTATTGCTATTGGCTACGGAATTGTTTCTCACTGTCTGCAGCTGATATGCTCAATTTATAACTTCTACTACTCCCTCACAGCTATGGTCTCGCTACTCGACAAAAGTGTAGGCCAAGTCATTGAAGCGCTCTCAAAGAAGAACATATTGAATAATACCATAATACTTTACTTGTCGGATAATGGTGGTCCGACGCTGGGACTGCATTCCACAACAGCTTCAAATTATCCACTGAGAGGCGTGAGTAGCAATTTTAACATTCAAAAATATTATGCAAATTAAACCCCCTCATATTGCCTGCTCTCATGCACGACCACAGCAAAAGGACTCACCTTGGGAGGGTGGCATACGTTCGTCGGCGGCCATCTGGTCCACACAGTTCGAAAAGTTGGGCACGGTCTGGCAACAGCGCATGTACTCCGCCGATATATTTCCCACGCTGGCGGCGGCAGCTGGCATCAATCTGAGCGCCGACTACAAATTGGACGGCCTGAATCTCTGGTCAGCGCTCAAGTACGGCTACGAATCGGTGGAACGCGAGATAATGCATAATATAGATGACATATTTGAGTATGTGGCGTACATGAAGGGCAAGTGGAAGTATGTGAATGGCACGAGGCTGCAGGGCGAATATGACGGTTGGCTGGGTCAACGTGCGCACAACGAATCCGAGCTGGATGCACGCGCCCAGCACTATGAGCAGCTCATACGCAACACGAGCGTTTGGCGCGCATTAAGTCCTTACAATGCGGACAGCGCCAACATCGACATCGCCACATTGCGTGCCAATTCAGAGATCAGCTGTCGCTACAGCAACACTTCGGAGGGTGTCGCTTGCAATCCGCTGCAGGCGCCTTGCATCTTCGATCTGGACGTGGATCCTTGCGAGCAGCATAATCTATACGATGAGATGAAGAGCTCCAAAATAGTGCTGGAAATGTTGGAACGCATAGCCTATTTCCGCGCGAATGCGCACGCGCCCAACAACAAGCCGGATGATGCGCTCTGCGATCCGCGTAACTACCACAACGAGTGGACTTGGTGGCAGGATGAGCCACCGCACAATGCTACCGCAGCCTTTAACAAGCAGTATTTCTTAACCAACATGCTTACTATAATCACAATCACTATCATATTCTATATTTCCAACAGGTTATAAGTAAGCGTAGAGTTGTCTTCCAAATTGGCTTAGAGTACATGACCTTCTGCGACTGGACGCTTGCTCAACTAAGAGCACTTATATTGGCAACAATAAAAATTGCTTATGACTCTGACGATTATTGCTATTTTTTTTGGAGTGTACATATGTATTGTATTGTATATAAATATGAACTTACCCTCCGTATCATTTTAGAAAGAAAGTTTTTAAGATTATTGTGGGCAGGTCATCACTTAAAAGTTTATGAAAGAATCCCTTGCACTTAATTCTGCCATAGAAAAGACAACAACAGTGTATTCCTTTATGAAAGTAAACAGTTTTTAAGTGAACAACAAGAGCAATAACTAGAATTATTATTATAGAATATTATTCCATCAGTTCCTTACCCCTGCTCCCCCAACAACAACAACAATTACCAGCACATTTTTTCACTTGAGAGTTTAGAGCAGAATCTCTTTCACTTACTTCTGCCATAGAAAAGACAACAACAAGAGAATTTCTTTATGGAACTAAACTGATTTAAAGTGTACAACAACACAATAATTATAATTGTTATTCCTTCACATACTTACCCCTGCTCCCCCACAATTACCGAAACATTCGCAGATGCTTATGAAAATTTTTTCTATTTTTCGGGCTATACTTTTCTATTTTTCTATTTTTCGGGCTATACTATTTCTTTCCTTTCCATACTTTCTTACGCCCATACTAACTGACATAAACTTTTAAAGCATTTAAATTCTTACAAAAAAAATTTATTAACCAATTAATGCGGCGTCTTAAGTCTCGGGATGTCATCAATGCCTATTGCTGAAATCTTATTATAAATTTCTTTTAAAAAAAACTACATACGGCCGATCTTTATCAACAATGTGTCTCCTAAAATTGCTTCAATTTCTAGAAATTTTAATACAAACGGTGTCATATGAAATATTTATGCCAAAATCTTTTTAACTATTCTATATTGAATATTATGTGCTATGTATAGTAAATTGTTTTTGGAGTATGGATCCAGTCACGTAATTACATAATCGTGACATTCTACTCGTCGAAGTTTAGCAAAAACGGTCTGAATATAGTAGTATTGTCACACCCGTTTTCAACACTGTCGCCGCTGACAATGCCGCTGTATAGTTGATAGCAATGGCGTTGGCGTCCCCCTCGAAGAAGAAGAGTTCCGGTTCCGAACACGACGACGACGGCTGCGTGCACGCTAAGCGCAACGAATATACTTATATATATAACATTTTATAATCACTTTAATCTACTATTTTATACCGGATAAGTTTGAATATACCTAATCCTGACTAAAGGTATTCCGTGTCTCCGTTTTATTTCTGATGGTGCTTATTACGATTTTAGGCATGCGTCAATCTCAGAAGTGGCATTAACTCACGTTTCACAATTTACACGCCACGCAACGAAAAACCCTACGAAAAACCCTACGAAAAACCCTACGAAAACCAACGAAAACGTTTAACTTGTCTATTAAAAACGCCGTGAATATCTATAGATTTGTTAAAAGTGATCAAATTACAATTTCGGAAATTTGAGACTTCCGAGAAAATCGTACGTATCGAGACTCCGCCAGCCGTAAGCCGCCGTCGTGTCGCCAATAACGTTTTGTTGAAGTTTTGTCGCGCATTAATTCGAAATTTCAGTTTGTGTTATCGGTTGCAAGGAAACGCACACTCGTCCGATTTACGAGTGTTTGCCCTGCGCCCATCTCTCTTTTACGTATACGTCAGTCGTTCACTCACGCTTGTGAGCGTCCTGCTTGTTAATCCGCAGCTTTGCTATACGCGAGTGCATATATCGTACTCACGCAACAACGACATATATCGCCAGTACATATATCGTACTCACTCACGCAACAACGTTTAATCGAGGAAAGTGCACTTTGTACTTTGTGTCACGTTCCACAATACGTCCCACTAAACCAACGTCAATTTAAAGAGAATCGAAAAACGAAATAAACGAAATAACCAACTACGATAACGCAAAATAACGAAAAAAAGTAATCACAATGAATTTACGCAAATTAAAAGTTAACGAATTAAAAAAGAAGTGCAGGGAAAGCGGTCTTCCCATAAGTGGAAATAAAGATCAGCTCGTACAACGGCTAGAAGAGTTTTTGGCTGGTAGTGATGAAGAATATGATAGCGCAACCGTAGGTACAACTGCGCTAATGCAACGTGTAACAGAGTTAGAGAAAACAATTTGTGAGTTGCAATCCCGGCAAAACAAAAGCGTTGAAAGTGCAGTGCCGTCAGTACCATTCGAACCGCCAATTATGTCTTCGCCTATCGATACAAATGCTGTCGTAACTGCAGTGAATACATGTTGCACAATGCCATCAACGTGGGTACCCGTGCAAATGCAACAAACCGCGTGCAACAACAACATTCCTCTACCGACGTGGTCAACTGCATACGCCAACAGACAGAACGTTCCTTATTACGACAACTTTGCGCCACAAGGTGCATCGCAACCACGAGTGAGTGCACACATCGGTGCTCCTGTGACAAGCTACGCTAATGCTCTCACACACGCTCCTACCGGGTACATTCCTTATTGTGCTTATAATAATCCAGCACAACAAAATATGTTTACGTTTCCCAATGACTTCGAACAAAGACGACAAGACATACCTCGGCCGGTATACACGCATAATCCTTATAGCAATGCTCGTGACGTTATTGAGCTATTGCCTGACTTTGACCCGTCATTTGAAAACTCACTAAGTTCAAAACAATTTATAGACCGAATCGAAATGCTTCGAAGTGCGTATAAGTGGGAAGACGAAGTTTTAGTTTTTGCTGTGCAACAGAAAATGCGTGGTCCTGCAAAGTATTGGATCGACTCGATACAAGAAATATTTCTTTCATGGCGCCAGTTCGTGGTTAGATTTACATCTGACTTTCCATGTACAGAAAACGTCGCGGATTATCATATAAAAATGGCGCGTACAGAACGCCAAAGAAATGAAAGTCCACAAGAATTTTATTATAAAATGTTAGCTTTGGGCCGGAAGGGAGGTATTCCCGAACCCGGTATTGCCCGCCATATAATAAACGGTATTAATGACTCGGACCTACGGAAGAAAATTTCAAACGAATATTTGCGTTGTAACGATTTGCTACGTGACATAAACAATTATACTATTTATAACGATACTAGACCCGCAACGCAATATAAGCCTAGAAACGAAAATCCTATTTTAAAGCAACACAATCTTAATACGACGTCGCGAACATCTGCTCCAATGAACGCTCAAGGGCGCAGTGACGGTAAAACCCCTGAAAATATTAAATGCTATAACTGCTCGAAATTTGGACATTTCGCTATTAAATGCCCAGAACCGCAAAGAAAGCAGAGGTGCGCTAAATGCCAGCGTACGACCCATGAAACGAAAAATTGTCCCTTAAGCGATTCCAAAGAAAAAGCCAGTGTAAATAAAATAGACAAAAACGATGTGCCGGTCATCGCTAATGAATGCGTAGAAATTGTCAAAGAAATTAAAGTAAATGGTACGGTGACTAAAGCGTTTGTAGATCCGGGAAGTGATCGTACCCTTGCTCAAAAATCGTTTGCAAATAGTGTCGGTACGCTCATACCATGCACAACGGTGTTAAAAGGCTTCGCAGGCGGCGAATATTCGTGTACCGCTAAACTAAATACGTTGCTTGAAATCGATGAAAACAAGTTCAGTGTTGATATCCTTATTGTGGACGATGGCATGCTAAACGAAAGCGTTTTGCTCGGAAAAGATATTTTGTGCCGTGCGGGTAACCGGTTCATAATTGAAAATGATGCATGTCGAATCGAACAAGTAATGAATGTTAAAACGTCGCCCAACTTAAATGCTACTGAAAGCAGTGCGCTTGAGAATCTGTTGTCAAAATATCGCAAAGTTTTTGCTAATAGCGTTGCGGAGATAGGGAAGTGCACTCTCTCAAAAATGAATATCGAACTTAATTCAAGCGTACCAGTTACAATGAAACCATACCGCGTTCCTTTTGCTAAACGACCGATAATAACAAAAATAATCTCGGAATTACTTGCAAATGATATTATTCGACCTAGCGACTCACCATACGCGTCCCCGGTAGTGCTTGTAGAAAAAAAGAACGGTGAGCCACGTTTGTGCGTCGATTTCCGTTGCCTAAATAAAAACACAGTAAAAAAACCGTACCCCATGCCAAACATGGAAGAACAATTCGCTCAACTTGCCGGAAATGATTACTTTACCACTCTTGATTTACGTATGGGATATCACCAAATCGAAATCGAAGAAATATCAAAAAAATTTACTGCATTCGTAACTACGGACGGACATTTTGAATATAACCGAATGCCTTTCGGGCTTGTAAACGCGCCTGCTGCATTTCAGTCGGTAATCGATAAAATCGTGTCGCGTATGAAACCGGGAGAAGTGCTAGCGTACCTGGACGACATAATTATTCCTAGCAAAACAATCGAAGAGGGACTGGAGCTGTTAGGTCGGTTCTTAGTGTTGTTGATTGAATGTGGACTTACGCTTCGAATTGATAAGTGCCAGTTCCTTCAAAATGAAATCGTACATCTGGGCCATATCGTTAACAAATTCGGAATCGCACCCGGCGAACAAAAGGTAACTGCCATTAAAAACTTCAAGCAACCGACCAACGTTACAGAGGTACGTAGATTTCTGGGCCTTACTGGTTTTTTCCGAAAATTTGTACCCAACTACTCCTTGATTTCACGACCAATTACGAAATTACTCCATAAGGACGAGCTTAACAACTTCGTCTGGGGAAACGAACAACAAAAAGCGTTCGCAAAACTTATCGATGCGCTGACTCAGAGGCCAGTACTTGCGCTATACGATGCGCATGCTCAACACGAGGTCCACTCCGATGCAAGTAATGTAGGTCTTGCTGGGGTGCTGCTACAGTGCACGGATGGTAAACAGTGGCAGCCAATCGCCTATTTTAGTCGCCACTGTACCGATGCTGAGAGTCGGTATCACAGCTATGAATTGGAAGTTCTGGCTGCCGTCGAAGCGTTGGAACGCTTTAGAATCTACTTACTTGGGAAGCATTTCCGCTTGGTCACCGATTGTTCCGCCGTTGCGAGAGTAAGAGATAACAAGGAATTAAAATCTAAAATTGCTCGCTGGTGGCTACGGCTTCTAGAATTTGACTTCGAATGCATACATCGACAGGGCAGTCGCTTAGCACACGTAGATGCGCTCAGTCGCGCACCTGATGAGGTTCCAACCGAGGTTGAGCCTGCCGGATTTGTACTCAAGGTGACTGCAGATCGATCTGACTGGCTCTTAACCATGCAATTGCAAGACCCTACGCTGAAGGAAATTATCGCCATTTTAAAAGGGGAACTCAAATCTCCCCGCGAAGCTGAGTTAAAACACGATTACCAAATACACAATCACCGTTTATACCGTCGTGAGCACGATGCTCTTAAATTTGTAGTGCCAAAAGCGGTGAGGTGGCGAGTGGTGCAATCTCTTCACGATGATATGGGCCACTTCGCACTGGAGAAAACAATCGACCGCATCAAGCAGACATTCTGGTTCCCGCTGATGAGAAAATACGTTAAAAATTACATTTCCGCATGTGTTCAATGCTGTTACCAAAAGCAGCGCTCCGGCAGGGTAGAAGGACGTTTCCACCATAGCCCTGTAGAACCGATACCTTCCCGACTAATACATATCGACCACCTGGGTCCATTCGTGCGTAGTAAAAAAGGCAACTGCTACGTCCTCGCATTATCGGATGCTTTCAGCAAATTCCTAGTTGTGAAAGCAGTGCGTGACACTAAGGCATCCCACGTTATCAATGTCTTAAATGAAACCACGAGCTATTTCGGGCTGCCAACGCAAATTGTCACGGACCGAGGCGCCGCGTTCACATCTAAGTCCTTTGAATCTTACTGTGAACACAACAATATCCAGCACACGAAAACAGCTGTTCGAACTCCGAGAGCCAACGGTCAGGTAGAGAGGGCCAACCTCACTATCTTAAACTACATCCGTACATCTACCGAAAACCCGAAGGATTGGGACCTTACGCTGAGGAATCTACAATGGACCATCAACTCACAAAAAAACGCTACGTCGGGCTTTAGCCCAAATGAACTGATTTTTGATTTTAATCTTCGTGACATCGCACAAAATCGTCTGCTAGCAGCCGTACATGACGATACCCGTGAAGAACAAATCAACGTGTTACCTTCCGCCGTGAAACGTCAACAAGCTGTTGAAAATATTAGCCGTGAACGCCTGCGTTGGAAGAAGCGTTTCGACGAAAAACACTCTCCACCAACTACGTACTCCGAAAATGATCTCATTGTCATTGAGAACGAAGCACCAGCTACGGGCGAATCTCGCAAACTTGAGCCTAAATATCGTGGACCTTACGTCGTTAGTAAAGTCCTGGGCAACGACCGATATCTCATAGAAGACATACCGGGCATGCAGATCACCAACCGAAAATTCTGCTCTGTATACGCAGCCGACAAAATGAAACCCTGGTGTCAAGAATGTCCAGAGCTAGATGACAACGATGATGACGAAATCGAGGACGATTCTGGGCAGGATTGGCCGAGTTGTCACACCCGTTTTCAACACTGTCGCCGCTGACAATGCCGCTGTATAGTTGATAGCAATGGCGTTGGCGTCCCCCTCGAAGAAGAAGAGTTCCGGTTCCGAACACGACGACGACGGCTGCGTGCACGCTAAGCGCAACGAATATACTTATATATATAACATTTTATAATCACTTTAATCTACTATTTTATACCGGATAAGTTTGAATATACCTAATCCTGACTAAAGGTATTCCGTGTCTCCGTTTTATTTCTGATGGTGCTTATTACGATTTTAGGCATGCGTCAGTATATTTTTCATAATTATTGTAATATACGAACACGGGGTCTCAGAAGGATGAGCTGTTGAAACTAAACCGGCATATTTGAGTGTAAATATTTGTTTTTGATTTTTTTTAAATGTTAAGTATTATATATTTTCAAATAAAAACTGTATATATTATGTGGAATTTTTATTATCTCTATAACTATATTATTTGGTGTATGGGTTTATGGCCTATGGAATATGTAACAAAGTAAAATCTTCAAAGATATTGAGCAGGATCAGAGAAGTAGCGGTGAAAGTAATAAATATTTATTAAGATCTCTACAAAACTAGCACAAGTAAGCAAAAAAAAGTTGCCGGAATTTGAACAAATGAGCAATGAAAAAGTAACTTTTGTTGTACAATATTGTTGCTGGTAAGCCTACATAAAAAGCACTTTTTCAAAAACTCCCATTCTGTTGTGGAAAATTCGAAATTTTGCGCTTTTTTCTCAACAAATCTGACTTTTTTTCAATACTTAGTTCAAAAGCAGCACAATTTTTCAGCATACTCATGCTAATATTGAAGAGATTTCCCCCAAAAAATGGCTCACTGTTTGTTTATATTTATTATGTTGAATGCTTTGAATATTTGGAAATTTTGCAAACACATCTACAAAGTATGTAATGTATTCTCTTCCTATGTGAGTGTCCCGTCTTTTCCATGTCGCGTTTACAGTTGCTGAAGTCAGAAGTGTTGAGAACATGGTCGCAACACAATCTACAACAATAATCAGCATGGGCAAGGCCTACAATAAAAACTTTCATACTCACTTTTAAAAGAACACTTTTAGCATGTTTGCCATAAATCTGCAAACTTAATATCAGACTAAATGTTGTAAACTTGAACTGAAAGTAAAGAATGGCAAAGCAAATAATCGTATTCTTAACACAGCTCGCATGTTGTTTATCTTTATGAGGAAACTATGCCTTGATTGTCTTTTTTATAACACTAGATAATTAAGAGCAGACATTCAAGCGTATGGCAGATTTATAAATTTAATTGCTTTTGTGTTGGTTGCTTGATTAAACAGCATATAATCTTTTCTGTAGATAACAACAACAAATTTCGGCATTTAAGTTAAATTAAAGCTTTGTAAGAAAAGTGGATTTCGTGTCTTCTGTTTGCTCAAATAAACTATTTTTTTGAGAAATGTCGACTAATATCAATTTATTTAAAATGTCTCTTGAACTGCGTATACGGCGTAGTTTCTGCGCTCGTAAATTTACTGTCAAATTTTGTATGCAAATAAATTTAACAAAACGCTAAAATTTCCACTAATACTTTTAGGCTCAAACGACCTCATCAACTTATCATTTAATCATTTATATGCGGTATTTTAATTTGTTTGTCGCATAAAGAGAACTTATATGAGTATATGAGCCTAATATGAGAGTGCGTTTATGCAAATATTGAAATGATAAGTTTATCAGCTTTTCAGCCTTATTTTTTAACAAGTTAATGAAAACGCATATGCTTATGTCTACGTGCTAACTGAAGGTTGACTTCGTGTTAGAACTGTATGTTAGAACTTATTATTTTACTAGCTAGTTAGTGGATAGAGTGCTGCCTGAAGAAACGCAATTAGGAACTAGTATGTGAGTATCTAAATACTAGCACTAGTAGTAATACTCGAGTTATTTGAATAGATCTTAATCTCATGATTAAATTATTGAGTGAATATTAAACGATAAAATAACATAAAATTGAGATTAAGTTAAGAATTCCTTCTATGTATTTAATTTGAAAACTATATACTAACGATATTGAGTAGATTATATATTTTATTTATTCATTTTCTTAAATCTACTTCTCCCTTACAAATTAGTTATAAATTAAATCTAACAGAAACGTAAATAACTTAGTACTGAAGAAATGTCTGTAGAGTTCTTGCTTAATCTATTTTAGAAGCGAAGTTGAAAGGAATAAGGCAACTGGTAGTGGCTTCATTAGATCCATAAACAGTCCTGTGATAAGGAATATGAGAAGTATGAAAGCCTCGTAGAACCGTAGTAGACACATAAAGGTCTAATAAATACATTTTAGATATTTTAAACAAATATGTACTGCATTCGGCAGCATTTTGCCGAAGCAAATATTGGCAACACTCGATCTGTTCTCAATTCCATTGCTGATCATGAACTTCGACTTGCAACAGCAGAAAGTTTTTTCTGCATAAGATTTGAAAAGTTTTTTACCTTTAATCTTTCATATGAAATCGTTAGGGTTAACATAACTTCTTTGCTGGAACTCCTTCGTCCATACGCACGACATGAGCCAGCCAGTGAAGTGAATTCCTACTGTTCAATAAATAAATTAAATATGCATACATATTTGACAATAAACCTTCGTTTGAAAAAGATCTTATCAATTTCTTGTTGTCCTATATAAAGTAGTAGGGGAGAGGGGGGTGCCTTCGTCCTTGAGGCACATTCGTCATAGGCGATTTCGGTATGAAGGAGTCATCGGACATCACTGTTTATTAGTAAAAACTAACCCATCACTAGCATAAATACCCCTCACAAAGTTTGCCATCTCTATTTGAACAGCTGACAAAGTTACATTTGATTTTGTGTTTTCGCGCTTCGTTGCCGAATTTTCAGGTCGGTAACGTAAGAAGTTTGTGGTGTACATATATCATTATTTCAATCTAAAGTGTATTAGTATTACTTGAATACTAATTATTGTGTAAATAAAAGTGTTTTATGTGAAAATAAAGAACTGAAATTAGGAGTAAAAAAATAAAAAGAAAAAAAAGTGACACCATGTTGGACTCGTCTTTTTTTCATGGGGCACATTCGTCAATATAACTTCACAGGTACTAAAAATCGAAATCGAGTTGAGGCTTCCAAGACCCTCGAACCTGGCTTAAACCTCCCGTAACCACACAAAATTAATATTAGGGTCGATCTCAGCAATTAAACTTTATATATAAAAAAAAATTTATAAAAAAATTTTACAATAACTACTTTTTTTGAAGCTCTTAAACATGATTTTTTTATATTTTTTTAATGCAAAATATAATAAAAACGTGTTATGTAACCAAAAACATGTCTTATCTAGTCTAAACAAGATTCTGTATTACCTTATGGTACCTTCAAGTGTGAATGCCGAAAGTGCCCCGCCAAATGCCGAAGCTACCCTAGCATGGGGCACATTCAGCGAAATGACTTTTTTTACTAATCATGAAAAAAATAATACAAACGGAACTTTTTAAAGAAATTTTAGTATAACATTTTATTGTTAAATAATGAGGTATTGTAGCAGTCTAATCGGTTTTAAAATATTTTCATTACCTTCTGAAATATAGGCCTTCAAAAAAAAGTAGACGAAGGCACCCCCCTCTCCCCTATATAGGGCAGCTCGAACATCTGCAATATCTCTCTCCTGCTATCACTAAATCTCGCCTAACCTACTCGAGTAAGCTTCATGGCTTACAGGTCTGAAAGAGGCCTGAAAGCAGGCAATCAACTCTCTACTGAAGTACGCCAGAGACTCGTCTACTTCCCGCGCTTATAAACGGATCACCAACTGGTGATAACCCATTAGCTGCTATACATGATCTATTTGGTATACCAGTGTAACCTAAGCTATAGGCCTAAAATTCACCCTCAGTAGCATTGCTCAACCCTTCTTGACACACACACACAAGTTCACGCTTATCAAGTTGTCTAGCTTTACGCTTGATGTATGTGTGCTTCATTACAAGGTGGCGAGCTCACTTTCCTGCCTTCGTCACTAGTATCTGTGCTATCTCTGATCGCTGCTACGTCACACAAAAGCACTCAGCTACGCTCACAGCTCACAGCTGAGCGATCGTGAGTGTTGGCGTTGGCGTGATGGTGACGACTTCTTTTTATGAATGAAATCAAGTTTTGCGACAACTGCGCGTGAAAATGCGTGTTGTTGTTGTTGTTGCTGCTTCGTTGTCGATGTTTTTAAAAACTTATTGTTGCTTTATTTTGGCTATAACATTCGCGCGCAACAACCGTGCAAAGAAGCTGGCGAAGCAACTTAAAATGCTGGCAACTGACGACCGGCGCGATAGTTGTTGGCCGCAACCGAAGCTGACAGGATCTCTCTGTGTGTGGATTGTGGAAGTGAGTAGCGTGAACGTTTATCAGTAAGATTTGCATTGCAAGTCAACAATGAACAATGCACATACATATAAAAAGTCAATTGCATAAGAGCAATAGCAAAAAGTTGAACGCATGCAAAGAAATTGAAATATTATGTGCAAGTCAATTATGGCAAATTTGAATTTTCCGTTTATTACAAACCGGAAAAACACGTGCGCTTAGCGGAAAAAAATATGAAATGTGATTTTAAAATTATGAAAGTCGTTAAAAGAGCTGCCAAATTGTATTCCGGCAATTTACAGCCCAAAAATATTTGCTTCTATATGCTCATCATTGATATCTATATTGCAAAAATATGGGTACAAAAAATTAAATCGATATAAACGTGCCATAAACCTTTAGCATAAGTGTTTAAAATTTATTTGAAAATGCTAAAAGCACTTAAAGAAAGGAGCCATCTAATCGAAATGATTCAAAGTTTAAAAATTTAAAAATTTAGTTAATCGCTTTTGTCTATTGATTAAATGACGGTCAAAATTCAAAAATCTGCAGTTAATCGCTTTTGTCTATTGATTCAAAGTTGCTGAAAATTTAAAAATCTACAGTTAATCGTTTTTGTCTATTGATTCGAAGTTACTAATAATTGCAAAATCTACAGTCAATCGCTTTTGTTTGTTCACTCAAAGTTATTCAAAATTCAAAAATCTGCAATTAATCGCTTTTGCCTTTTGTTATTCAAATACCAAATAATGGTGCCTTGCCCAAAATAAATCAAAATCGTTCTTGTATTATGGTTTTTTTTTTAAATGTTAATTCATGACTTTTTTTGTGCTTGTCAGCTGATTGACTTGATATTTGCAACAAAAAATACGGCTATATGCAAATTTTCAGCACCCACTTATACAAATATTCTGAAAACGTGTTTAGGAAACGTAATTCAACTATTCAACTTTTGTATGTGCAAATTTGTCGATTCGTTTTTGAACTGTAGCATTGTCATATATTTTGTGTGTGTTCAAGTTCAAAATAAGTCAATACTCTTTTTAGGCAGTTTCAGCTGTGCAAAAAGAGTGATATGAAAATATTTAAAATACATTCATATGTAAAATTCGGCATGAAGCCAAGACTTAAAAAATTTTGCTAACTTTCCAGAAAACAATATTGCTTTATTTGATCGTGGAAGTTTGTTGAAGAAACAAGAGAATGAAAGCAAATAAAAAGCAGTATAAGTGCAAAAGGGTGATATGTATGACAAAATTTTTACATTCAATATATTTCTACGTAGATTTTGATTTGAAAACATAATATTTTGGCTATATTTCTAGGTGGATTTTGATCGGAAATAAGTCCACAATTAAGATCTGTCGATTTTATAAAGAAACTGATTAACACTTTCAAGCAATACAGTTATCTAAGAGTAGCTATCGTGGGTTCTGTAGTTCATATCAAATCTGGCATACTAATGGCTTCATAACAGAGGATTTCTTGGGAGCAACCGTACATGCGATCTTACCAGAGATATGTTTATATGAGAGCATGTGCGAAGGCAATTCAGTGTTCCAAGCCGAAATGCATGCTAGGGAAATCTAGCTCAGAGAGTATGATTTCAGAATGCCAAGGCAAAGCATCTACTCTGTCAGCAGAGCTGCATTACGATATATTAAACTAGCTTCAGTTATCTTGCCTCCTTTGAATATTTAAGAAATTTAACTTGCACCGCTTTTGTTGAAAGAAAAATAATTAGCACAAAGCCTTGCTGTAGCCTTGATTTCAATTCCCATTTTCACTTCAAAAATATTGAAGCCACTTTGTTTTCATGATTCGCCAAAATAAACCTCTCATAGAAAGCAACAAAAAGATCGGCCTTCAAATAAGAACAAATAATTAATAAAACAGCTGTGGAAATTTGCTCCAGCAATATTTCTGTTCTTTCTCTAGTCAAGTGCATTTTCTGAACAACATTTCATTGTATATATTGAATATATGAAATTCAAAATATTTATAGTGCCTTTTCAATGCTTGAAATCCTTAATTTAATTGTGCCATTCATAGTTGTTTCATTTTAGATCATTCAAGATCGATTGGTATGCAAGCAATATGCGAAAAAATATCTAAAAGGCTTACTTACAAAAGCAAATATATTACCTTTTTTATTGCCACACACAATAATAAACATTCCAGTTTACTTCCTAATAGTATATCATTGTAATTGTTTAAGGCTTAATGTGAAACAATAAAACCAGCACGTAATGCAGCGTTTCCCAAACTGCATGCACATGTGAGTTAAATGAACATTTATCAAACCATTTTCAAATTGTTTGTTTACAATATTTACAACTTGAACTTGAACGCTGAGGTACTTAAGATCAACAATTGAATTTACAAATGGAATTGTCAATTGGGCAGTCCATGCACGAACATGTAACTTATAAAAAGCACGTTCAAATGTCATAAATTGCACTTGTATAGCGCGCAGCTGGAAAAGACATACACTTTTTAATGAAAAAATAACAATTGAAAGCAATCAATTGTAACTGAATCGCCAGAATAGAGTTGTCAGCCTAACAAAACTAACAACAAGTTAGAATTTATTTTGTCAAATCAAAGCAATCAGCTCGTGGCTATTGTCAATTGCAATTTACAACCGGCTCCCGCTTATTATCAGCAAACGTTTGTAGTCCACTTGACCTTGCCTGCAAAAGAACTATAATGAACAGCTTCTGACAGTTGCTCTAGCAATTGTGCTTTCGATTCTTATTGTTTGGTGGTGTGCTACAACAAACACTATAGGCCATATTGAGTTTCTGTTCAAGTTGGAATGCATTCAAGAAATCTGCTCTTGTTATAGACTGGGCCTTCAAATCGCAGTCCTTGAAAATTTCATCATTCCTGAGAACACAAGTTTTAAATGTTTTCAAGCCAAGCATATTCCAATTGAGCGCCTGTAGTAAAGTTCTACGCCAGGTCGAAACTGGCCAGCTCGGTAATGGGTTGTTACTGACCAATTAAGAAGAAGAGAATGCTTGAAATCCCTAGCTTACATTGTTTAAGTGGCATGGAATAGATAGTTCCATACATGTATCAAATGATCTGAGGTTTTTGTTGGCACTTCTTTTTAACTGCAGATATAGAAGAGACAAATGTTTATTATGTACAAATACTATATATGAAATTTATTACATATTGCTTAGTTCCACAATTAATGGATGAAGGAGCTTTTCACTTTCAATCGAAGTAGAAGTCGATCAAATTTAGAATTTAGATCGATGAAGAAGCTTTTCACTTTCGATCGAAATAAAAGTCGATCGAATTTAGAATTTAGATCGAATTTAGACTTCAACTTCGATCGTAAATGAAAAGCTCCTTCATCCAGGTTCATGATTATTAACTTGAGTAGGCAGAAAGAAGAAAGTAAAGATTATCTAAAGTTTTTCTGAAGTTTTTCTGAAGATTTATTTGTGCATTGTTCTATTCGAAATCGCACTTTGTTAACCTACCAGCTGCGTCGAAATTTGATATAATCACAAGAAGTCAACAGACCAGCCAGCATTCAATATTTTACCAACAGCTTCTTTCGAGAGCTGGCTTCGAAAATACGCTATCAGACCTATTCAAATGATTGATTATGTATAAAAAATGGATGAATATAATTGTAAAAAACTTAAAATCGGCTCAACTCGACTTTGCATGCACTTGAACCACTCCCACTAATTGAGCGTCAATAAATTTACAGAAATTTAAGTTCTAAGGCATATATGAGTAAGAACGCATATGCTGAATATAGCATACTCTGCCATTACTGAGGGGTATTATCCACTATAAAAAATACCCCAAAATACTTTCGAATTTTAAGTTGAAGTACAAACACTTTTCAGCTTGGCTAACTATTTTCAGCCATATGCCAGTTCTTTTGAACAATTCAAAATAAAATAACACTTGAGATCTTTTATTACCCAAAGCATGCTATATAGAAGTGGTAAAGGGTATTTTTAATACTGCTTGTCAAGCAAAAAATTATTTAATCACTTGCAAACGATATGGCTGCTGGCCTTTCTATTGACGTCTTTGTTGTCTGACAGTTTATGAGATTAACTTATTTCACTTGATAAACTTGAATGTACCGGTTCTTTAATTAAATTTATTTGCGAACAAATTTAATGGCAACAAATTTTATTCGTTTAATATACGCATTACTGCAAAAGTGAAAAAATAGATGCGCACCAAAAAGAGGCACAGAGTAGTGTGATGTTTACAGAAATTTTAGAGATATATGCGAGCAGGCATGAAAGCGAAAGAGTTCTTTAAAATTTATTTCATAAAATAAAATCTATTGCTGCCTTTTATTTTAGGGTACATTGCAACTGTTCTTTGAATTCGTTGAAAATGCAGAAAACATTGAATGAATTTTATAAAAATTAAAGTGATGATTTTTTTTATTCTTTTATAATTTTTCGCTATGCAAAAAGATCAGAAAGATTTTAGTAAAAGGAATTTAGATCAATGGACAATAAAAGCTCAAAGGTCTTATATTTGTCCAAAAATTTGTTAACAACTTTCAGACAAAAGTTTTTGTATAAATATACTGCTATATTAAGGCATTGGTATGCCTCAACCGAAGACGTAAATGCCCCAAATTTACAATTTATGCGTAAAATATGCGTGCATTACTTCATATGGAAGGCATTTCCATTGTGGCTAGCAAAAGTAATTTCGCATAAAATTTTGCTACATTATTTAACAGTTAAACTAAAGAAGCTATTAAATTCGTAAATAAAGCAGAGCTAACATAAAACTTGAATTTTTTAACATAAACATACAAACAGACATTCGCTTAAGCATTACATACAATTGCGTATGCACGTACATTAAAAATGCCTTAATTATAATTTGGCGCGCAATAATTACAGCTTAAAAGTGTCGAAATTATTTTACATATATTGTCTTTGCAATTTTACAGCTTGCAAAAAAGTGTAGAGCAGCCGTAATAAGCATTGCGACATTTTTTCTTTTAAATGCTTAAAAAAATGTTAAGTATGTGAGTTAATGATGGCATTTCTTTAAAAGCAGATTGACTGTAAAATGCAAATCTAAGCTGTATATTTGCACAATTGTTACAGTGTTTGCAATAGACAAGTCTTACAGCGCTATTCCGGCTTTACAGTCACAATTTATAGGCACTTGGATTGTTATTCCAACATGAGAAAGCTGGAGATTGCAATTCAATTTCCAGTTGGGAAATGTAAAGCGCTGCCAGTACCTACTCTACTTAGTCTTACCATCGGAGGCAAGGCCTCTCGCGTTGTCTGCCTCCTTCAGCTGCCGCCTCAAATTCTTGATTCACTGGAGCTGTTACGTCCATACGTACGACCTGACCCAGACAGGGAAGCAGTGAAGCCACTGGATGGTGATGCGACTGACTGCGTCAATCTCTGCATAGAGCTCGTACAGTTCATGGTTCATCCTGTTGCGATAGGCGTCGCCAACGCGGATTGATCCGAAGATCTTGCGAAGCACTTTTCTCTCAAACACTCCCGGAAAGGCTGCAGCAGTCTGCGCAAACAGCCATGTTTTAAGGCACAGTTAGTGATGACGTATCGTATTTATTCGTATCGTAAATGTCTGAGAGAGACCTATTTCTATTAGAATTTCTGCGTTACGATCCGAATAAATACGTCAAGAGCGAACGCATGTATAGAGCTCGGGTAAAACGGGTTTTGTCCGAGTAAATACGATACGTCATCACTAACTGAGCCTTGACAGTTTTCTCAGACGAGAGAGGACTCTACTTCTCATGCCTCTCATTGCTTGCCGAGTCCATAGTAGCAGCTATAGGCAAGAGTTATTCTATGCCTTATCTCCAAGCTGACATCATTATTGGTGGTAATGGCGATGCCAAGATATGTAAACTCCTTGACAGCTTCGAAGGTATAGTTTCTAGTTGCCAACTGGGATTTACAACAACAGCTAGGCACAGCTACAAAGTATGTTACCAAAATGGAATTAGCTGTCTTAAAAGAATGACCTATATATGATTAATGAAGCTTTTTTAAAAAAATATACACATCACTTCATACACAAGGAATAGATATATGAAAGTAATTATGATAGCAATAACAACAATAAAAATTCGAAAAAAAATATATGACAATCTGCTCAAAACCTCTTGGATAAGACAACAATTACAGCGAACCTAGGCTAATGCAGAATTGCCAGCAATAAGGAAATAAAAAGTACTCAAAATAAAAAATTTTTAAATTGCACACACAATTTCTTTGATAAGAAAATTGACAGATTTAGTAGACGATAAAATGAAGATGAATATAAAGACATGAAGCGCAAGATTCGCCTTTTCAGTGGATAATTCGCGGCTGAAGTGTGATGTTCAATCTTCAAAGGTATAACTGACTTTCAAAACGAAACTTATTCAAAATATAAGTAAACAATATTGCTTGGAATATTAAAGTGAAGTTGACATCAAGAAGAAAAGACTGTCAGTCAAGTCAGTGTAAATAAAAATTTCGATATGATGATAAATAAATTGGCAAGCACTTTATTATGCCTGGTATATATTGAATTTGGTAGATTAAAAAAATATGAAGCCTACATATCGACGGATTCGTTGCAGAGCCGGCCAAGTCGACTTGAGCTGAATTTCATGTGATAGATTTTGAAATATGTAAACCAATACTCTAATCAAATTGTAGATCCATTCACCTAATACAAAGCTATTAAAGAAAACTATATCTTGCTCAAAGGCAATATTGCATGAAAATTCAAATATTAAAAGATTTGGTCATTAAAATAATTCTTCAGACCTAGCCAACTTTTAACAACAATTTAATATAATAAATGATCTATATTTTGAAATCTGAAGATCGGTCCATTCTTCTATGCTGAGAAAGGAAAATTATATAGCAAGCCATTGAATCACTTCCATTTCCATACATAATAAAACAAATTTCAATACGCTTCAGGCCACTCTTCGCTCCTTCCGCAAGCACATCTTAACTATGTATATTCCTCTTAAAATAGAGTCATTGACTCATACAAAAACAAGTGGAATATTTTCCTTTCCCTTTCGTACATTATGTCCGGAGCAGTTCAATAACATAGTAAGCTACTTTTTAAATTAAGCGCGCCAACTCGATGTCTACCTCAATCAGGCGGCATATTAAATTAAGCTGAACTTTTTCAATCCTTTGCACCGCTCTTCATTTCTTGTTTGTTTTATTTGCAGTTGTCAGGAAATACGATATCCAGTTTGTTGCTTCTTCAAAAGTTCACAGCCAAAAGCCACGTAAAAAGTGAGACGCAGGAAAAATGGCATTGTTCACTTATGCAGGCGGCTCTTCACTGCCGCGCACCCTGCTCGCTGCCCTCCTACTGCTCCTTTTGCTGATTAATCATTCGCACCATGGACTGACTGCCGCTGAAATCGAACTGCCAGACAACGAGCAGTGGAATCTGAGGCATAAGCCGCCAGCAAGTGTTAAACCAAACATAGTCATCATTTTAATTGACGATATGGTAAGTGTGATTTGTAAAAAGGGAGGCTCGCTGTGCAACTGAAGCAAAATACATACAAAAGTCATGGCAGAGAGAGAGTTTATTAGTTTCATTCTAATTCTAATAAACTGTCTCTGGTAAAAGTGCTTGATCTCTGCTACTAGTCACACACGTCACTAGTTCGAAGCCCCGCAGATTCATACCATCGGAAAAAAAGAAGAGAATTTTTTTTCAAATTTTTTACTTTGCGGAGCTTGCTCGACAAATTGGAAACTCTCCGAAAGTATACTTTGTCATGAAAAGAGAGATTCTCAATCCCAATCGTATACGGCTTTAGAATAAACTTGTAGGTCCCGTAAACTTGTGCTAAAATATAACGAGCACACAAAAGATAATGCGCGAAAGCTAGGACTAAGCCTCGTCTACACGGGCTAATGCTTGAACTATTTGTTCTTAGGAGCGTATGGTGAAACTTTTCGAGCAATCTTTTCTTCCGTTTATAGCTTAAGCGTCTAAGAGTAATCGATTCATACATATTGTCTTTATGACAATTTTTTATGATTTTTAAGAATAAAATATTTTAAACAATTTTTTATTCCTTATTTCCTTCATGTTTTCTACTCTTTTCGTGAAATATCGGTTTATCACAAGCAAAATTGTCGAGTAACCATCCTTCAAACAGCACTACATGCGATTTCCATAAATTTAATTGGTGAACTTTATTCTTTTATAAATGAACGGTATTTACATACTTTCGTGAATGTTCTTTAACATATTTCGTATTGTGTCCTGTGCGTGTGTTCCAATTTACGCCTGCATGCTTTGTTACCACTCGCCTTCACATGCCGCCCTCCAACTTCACTCCTTTCGCAGGGCTTCAACGATGTCAGCTTCCATGGCTCCAATCAGATACTCACACCCAACATTGATGCGTTCGCCTACAATGGCATCATACTGAATCGTCACTATGTGCCGAATCTGTGCACGCCCTCCCGCGCCACTCTGCTCACCGGCAAGTACCCCATACACACAGGTGCGTATTGCCATACACTGGGACGCTGGCAACTGTCGTGATTATCTTTGCCTTTTGTTTCTGCTTGTGCAGGCACTCAGCATCATGTCATCATCAATGATGAACCCTGGGGCTTACCCTTGAACCAACGCTTGATGCCGGAATTGTTCCGCGATGCTGGCTACTCCACCAACTTGATAGGCAAGTGGCATTTGGGTTTCTATCGCAAGGAATCGACGCCCACCATGCGCGGTTTCGATCACCACTTTGGCTACTATTCCGGCTACATTGACTACTACGATCATACGCTCGTGATGCTCGTAAGTTGCAATTTAAGGTAGTAAAAAAGTATGGCCAATGACGTCACACTCCACTTTAGGATCACAATTATTCGCGCGGCTTGGACTTCCGTCGTGATTTGGCACCTTGGCCGCAGGCCAACGGTTCCTATGCCACGGAAGTCTTCACCGATGAAGCGGTGCGCATTATTCACGAACATGACATGCGGAAACCCTTGTTCATGGTAATGAGCCATTTGGCCGTGCACACCGGAAATGAGGACAATCCCATGCAGGCGCCACCGGAGGAAGTTGAAAAGTACATGCACATTTCGGATCCGAAACGGCGTAAATATGCGGGTGAGTGGAAAAATTATTTTTAACAGTGGGCATGGAACCAGCTTCAAAAGCTCTAAAAACCACGTATCCACGAGCATCTGTAAATGCATGGAGAACTGCCAGACTAGGCCTCTCAGGCTGCAGTGACTAGATGTCGACTTAAAATTCTAACAAATTTAATTTTTCCAGGCATGATGTCCAGTCTGGACAGCAGCGTGGGCAAAACGATGCGCGCGCTCTCCAACAAGGGCATGCTCGACAACAGCATCGTGCTGCTCTACTCGGACAATGGTGCACCCACAGTGGGCGTGCATTCCAATGCGGGCTCCAATCATCCATTCCGCGGAGTGCGTAACACTATCTAATCTTATGCAGTATCTTATATACTTGAAAAAAATTCCACTTATGCAATTGCAGCAAAAGGAATCCCCTTGGGAGGGTGGCCTGCGCTCGGCCGCTGCCATCTGGAGTCCGTTGCTGAAGCAGAAGAGTTACGTTTCGAATCAGGTAACGCACGCCATTGACTGGCTGCCAACACTGGCCGCAGCCGCCGGCGTCAAGATACCACATAAATTGAAGATCGACGGCGTGAATCTGTGGCCATCGCTGAATAAGCAAGCTCCGCCACAATACCGTCGACTGATGCACGTGCTGGATCCCATCAACGGCTACAGCGCCTACATGCGCGACAATCTCAAGTATGTAAATGGCACCAGCTGGCAGGGCAAGTACGACGGCTGGTTGGGTGGTATTGCGGAGCACGAAGAGCATCCGCTGGCTACGTTCTATGCACAGCAAGTGCTCTCCTCCGAGGTGCAGCAGGTTATTGGTGACCGACGTCTCAGCAACGAGCACATCACAAAGCTGCGCACAGCCGCCACCTGGCGTTGTCCCAACAATCCGCTGGACTACACGCAGGAGATCTATCGCTGTGAACCACTGAAGGCACCCTGCTACTTCGACATTGAGCAGGATCCCTGTGAGCGCTACAATCTAGCCAAGTTGCATCCCTTACAGACGCAGCAATTGGCACGAGAGGTGGCACAGTTCCAGCGCACTGCAGTCCCGCCAGCGCGTGTGGCTATATCCGATCCGCTTAGCAATCCGGCGCTACACAACGGCACCTGGCAGTGGTGGGTCAACACGGACCCGCCGTCCTCCGGCGGCTGTGGTGGCCATCATCGTGGTAGGTTTGCTATTGTAATTAGCTTGCTTGGTTTATTTTACTATAAGGCATGTCTTTCATTTAGGAATTGAGCGTAGCACTTCTTTGAGTGGTATTAGCGATGCTTCCAAAGTAGCTTAATCTTGCTGGTGTGGGAACTAACATTTTTTGCTATCGAAATGAAGAACATAATAGTGTAATTGTTTTACTTTTATTTATAAATAAATTGCATGCTTTAAAATGAATACTCAATACTCGTATAATATAATTAAGTATAGTGGCGACGGCTTCGTTCAAGATTAGGTTAAGAGACCGACCGACTGTTGTGAAAATGTAGTATGAAAACTAATACCAAATAGTGCTGTCTCACTTTTCAAGCACAGCCTGTAGGTGCAAGAGAAAATCAAAGCACGAACCTTGCATTCACGAGCGCTCGGTGCTTAAATTAACTCATGCGCAGGCAGCGTTCGTTCATGTATGAGGTGATGTCGTTTTACAACAAAAGTTTGTGCATATGAGACGATTTATTCGTGTCGAACGATGCTTGTGATGCTGTTCGTGTTTGGTGCGATTTCGTTTAATAGGTCAAAGGCCGTTAGAATGAGGTGGAGTCATTTGTATTGAATCCATGCTGGCTTAAGCTGCAGCAAAAGAAAGGAGAGCGAAATGTTTGTTGATTTAAAAGAACATTTCTGGAGGTTTCAGAAAATGGGGCCAAATAACTGAAGGTTAGGGTTGTTCAAAAAGGAATAAAACAACTTTCACTAATGCGAATGCGATTAGTGAAAAACGTAGGAATTTAAGCCTACACAAATACGAATATTTTTGTTCGAACCTACCTACTCCGAATTAAGTGAATGAATGTTTAAAAAATTTATGAAATACAAGCTTTGACAAGTCGAATTTAACCATATATTGCAATATAAATTTAATAAAAAATTACAGCTCGGTCGGAAAAAAAACATTGCAATAAGATAAAGCTACTAAAGTCGACTAAAGCCTAAATTTGAATGAAACCATCGCTATATACCTTCACAGTTTTATACATACATACATATATAGATGAATAACTCTTTTGTTTGGCTTTTTCAAGCGAACATTTTAGCAAAATTTACAATACAATGAAAAATACAAAGAATTTTAACTAAATATGGACGTGACGTGTGTAATGTAGACGAAATATTGTACAAATTACAAGCTAAGAGAGTTTTAAATACAATCGTATTGTAATAATACACAAAAGAGAAATGTCGTTGTATTAATTTACATAATTTCTTTATATATAAACTTAAACAGCTATTTTAATAGGAAAGCAAAGAAAACGAAACAATTTTTTGACATTACAAACATTTAAAATTGTTAACCTTGAATACAACAATATAATACTTTTATGTCATGTTTTGCATGATAATCGAAAAATATAAGCAATTACAGTAAAGTAGTAGACATTACACTTTTACCAAAAAAAAAGTTGAAAACGTTAGTAGAAAATTCACTTTTGCTTAAGTGACTTAACATTAAATATTTTATAAATTTGTACGTAATTATTCGCTTTAGTGTATTGTGTGTGCATGTGTGAGTGCGTATGCAAATGTTTGTATGTATGCCACTACTATTCAATCATATTAAATAGCAGCACGGAGAAGATCATGCCAAATGTCTGTAAAATAATGTTAAAAGAAAAAATATATAAGAGAACAATATTACAAATAATAGGGCAAAAATATTACCATTAACATGGCCACGCCTATGGAGGTGCCGCCTATCACCGCAGCATGATCGCGTATGAAATTCGTCGTCACATAGAGGCAACCCTGATTGTGCAGATTCGTTATGGTGGGAAAGAGTGTGCACTCTTTGCGTTGTCCACCGAAAAGCTCCTGACAACACGATTCCGGTATGGGTCCATAACGATTCCAATCGTGCCATGTGTCCACACCGCAGCACTGCAGGCGCTCCTGTGTGAGATCCCAAGCCTGAGTGATATCACGACGGCTTCCATAGAGTGCCATTGTAGCGCGCATTTCCTGCAACAACGAGCATAAAGAGTTGTTAAGTTCAGAAAGTTTTGAAACCTTTTTTTTCATAAATTGCAAAATGTGTAGTAAGATGTCTTTAAAGGAAAATGTGCGAGTGCAAGTTCCGGCAAGTGTTGCGTTAAATGTACCGCAAAAAAAGGTATGGAAGAGGAAAAAAATACTTCCAACAAAATCCGATTTTGCGTTACATTTTGTATATAATTACAGCGATTTACGGGGTTTCTCCCACTGAGAGACAAGAAGTAAGACAAATAAATGTACTTTCCATATAAATTACTTTAGAAAGATAAAGCACGAAAGGTGTGTTAATATATCTCCCAGTTCTAAAGATATTTGCATTAAAATTTAAGAAATTGAAATTAATAGAAATGATCCGAAATTGAAGACTTCAATATATCGTGTGGTAGACTGCCACTCACCTGTCGCATTGTTTGTTGCACACGCTCTCGGAAGACATAACCCAGCACACCACCAATTAGCATTGTCACAAATACCAGCGCAACTATGATGAAATACTGCAAAATATAGAAACTCTTTTATTGTAGAAATATTCACTGCTTCACAACAAAACCTACCGTTAACAACAGGCATTTGACTTCCTTGCCCGCACCAATGCAACCCAGAAATGAGACCAAGCATATTACAACGGATGTGACTAGCAGCACATAGACGGCGCCAGAGAAGAGATTCGTGCCCAGTAGCTCATTCATAAAACTACGATCAATCAGGGTCCATAATGTAAGGCAGAATACTGTGGCACCGCCAAACTGTGAAACAGAAAATATATGACATATTAATTGACTATTTGTAAAGTTGACAAATATATTTGTAAATACAACAAAAAATTAGTAAATATAAGATATGGCTAAAAGAAATCCATTATTTTTGCATGAAATTGAAGTTAGAATGATTCGATTTAGGTACTTCTTGGCACTCAAAACAGTGCTTCCATGATGGTCCGACTCGACGATTTTCATGATTTTACCGACATTTTCAACAATTGGTCTTTTAGAGCATCTTTGACATTCAAATTAGCGAAAGGGAATCGACAAAACCGAAATTACGCATGATTGCCTGTTACAGTATCAGGACCAAGGACCGTAAACACTATTCACATTTTCAGCCGTTTGTCAAGCGTTTTCGCCTTTATCGAAGAGAAACTTAGAAATATGACGTATTTTCTCTTTGCTGATATTCATCTTTGATGTGCACTCAAACCAAACTGACTGAAGCAATCACAAAACTTTCTGAAAAGAATTTTTAGCACAAAATCTTAGCTTTCTAATGTCATCTGCTGTAATCCGATGGCACTTATGAATACCAAGCGAGATACAAATTACTAAAGACCTCTATTGGAAAAATAATGGATTTCCTTTTACTACAGCTGATATAAACTTTGCTTTAATAGTTTGAGAGGCAATTTAAATTTTTTGAAAGTGTGTGTGTGTGTGTTATAATAGTGTTTTATGTTACTTACAAATATGATGAAATTCGTAACGAACAGACTATATTTGACGAATTGCCCGCAGCAATCCATGCGCGAACTGAAACCCATGTCGTCCTGCAATGAAAAGTACAAAATCGTTACTCGTATTATTTGACATTGGCGTCGATTTATCATACTACTTATGACATAATTGATAATTGATTTATTTCATAATACGTGTGCTACAAATTTCAAATGCTTTGTATTATAAATCCTACTGTCCGTAGCATCACGCCTGCACTGTCACTCGATTGTATATGCAGCGCTACAACACGCTTGTGCCTCGTCACGGCTGTCAAGTTGTCACTGTGCAACTGATTATATGCGGTTCGTCAAGAGGCGGATTTGAAAGTGAATGAATTTTGTCAAATACAAAAGGTTTTCTATTCTTAAACCACTTGACCGAACAATTCATATTTGTAAAGATTAGTAATTCTCAACAGACAAAATAGTCTAAACAACAATCAGCATATGTATATAACTTATTATAACAAAGAATAAAATTGTAAAAAGAAGTTAAATTTAAAACAGTTTACTGTAGCTAAAAAGTTCCCATTTCATAAAACACAAAAAACCGCATACCAATTAAATCCGCTTATAAAAACCAAATCGAAGCCGAAACCTGCTGATTTAAGTCTGTGCTTTACTTACTAGCTACATATAGACATAAAACGTATATTCAAATAAAATAAAATTAAGTGAATTCACAAAATATATTTCAAAAAAAAAGGTGTTCCAACCAATTAAACCCCCTTTGAAAACACCAAATACAATTAATTCTTAATTCTAACTTTACAAACCACATATAAATCATATCAAGAATCATTAGAATTGCTCAAAGTGATTTCAGGTAAGTCAATATAATTTCAATATGATTATTCAAATTGATATCCATAACGGTCAAAATAATTTCGGATTTCGCTTAAATCTATTTCAAAAATGTTTAATTAAGACTAGTCAAATTGAATTTTGAAATGAATTAATTGATTTCGCTGCGGTGGCTCAGTAGATAAGAGCTTGGTCGCTGATGCGAGAGGGCCTGGATTGAAGACCGGCCTCAAAACCATTTAATAAAAAAATTATTAATTTATTTCAAATTGGTTGAGAATAGTCACAGAAACAAATTCAGAAAAAGTCGAATTGATTTAAGATAAGTTAAAGTTCAGAGCAGTCAATTTGATTTCAGATTACTCAAATATATGAGCTGTTATTTTTGAAAGTGGAATAAGTCAATTTTTTACAAAAATTTAGATAATGGCAGTTATAGATACAACTTTGTATGATCTTTCTATGGGTAAACCATTTATAGTAAAAAAAAATTTTGATTCTAGTATTTAAGAGATGGAAGTTTTACCTCTTAATAGTATTGACACTGAGAGTGAAATGTAAACAATGAAATATCTCGCAATAAGAGAATGTGGACTTATTCCACTTTCAAAAATAACAGCTCATATTTCAAAAAGGACTTGAGAGTAACCAAATTTCTTTTAAAAATTAAGAATTTGTTTTCTTCTTCTTCTTATTATTATTCGTTTTCTTCTTCTTGTCCTTCTTCTTCTTCTTCTTCTTGATCTTCTTCTTCTTGATTTGGTCAAAAACACTTTTTTCAGATGGGACAAATTGATTTTCAAAATGTCGAAATTATTTCAGTTTATAATGAAATGTTCATATAGGTTTTACAAACTGCTTTACATACTGCTCTATATGTAGTTATCTTTCGCTGTTCTGCTTACTAATGCGCTACTTCTGAGGTTATATTGACTTGTATGAAATTAATTTGAGCGCTACTGAAATCAGTCTGTAAATGATGTAGGGAATTTTACTTTTTATAGGAACTGTGCCAATTTTTATTAGAACATAAATTCCTAACTATCAAAATCAATCTAGTATAAAACAACTCAAACTGGCCTTTGATCAACTAAGCCCTCTCTTGAACGCAGCTGTCGGTATATATAAACGGAACAAACCTCATGCATATATGTAGATTATACATACTTTATAAGTCCGGCATATCTTACACAAGTGCGGTTGATGATTCCTTTCTCCAATATTTACAGTTGCTATGGTAGGCACTCGCATACATGACAACTTGACCATGAAGTCTGTACAGCGTTTCATTAACTACGCTATATATAAACATTTGAAGGCTTAAGATACAAAGCACTTAACGTTTAATAGTAGCTTAAACCAGAAGCAGTCTTGAGCAGTGCATAAATTGGAGTAGATTACTACTTTGGCTTATTTTGTGGTATCGCCAGAAGTGAGCCGTTGCCGAGGGCCATTTTATAAAAGGCGACATTTATGAGCACTTTGAATTGAATTGAATTCACTAAAGTGAATTTGCAAACGTGCGTGTGCTTTTAAATTATACTTAAAAGAAAACCGGAGGGTTGTTAATTAGAATAAAAGCTGTTATTAAAAAATATAAACAGCAGCTAGTGGGGAAAATGGCTTCGAGATAAGCACGTGTATTTAATAAATTACAAAAAGTTTTTAACTAGTAGCAGAAGTGGAAAAATTGCGAAGGAAAGGATTTCCCTAATCTTCTCATTCTTTTATGTCGGCAAGCATTGCATAGAAAACGATTTCGAACGACTTCTTATTACTATTTTTTGAAGCTTTGACCAATTATATACATTGTACTAAATTTGACTGAATTTCTTTTGATCTGCTTTCTTTTGATTCAACTAATTTGTAAATAAACCTGAGCAGATATCGGCGGCGTTTAAGATGCGATATTAAAGAGAATGATTTTTGCGCTATATAAGTCTGATTTTACCAATTGTTTAATCGGCGACCTCCCATCCCTAGCGTGGGCTGATCGGTCGCCTCTCGATGAGAGCGAGATGGTTGTACCACATCACTCACTCGAAAGCGCTTGGCAGTGACCCCACAATTCCGCGACTCCAATAAGTTTTCTTTGAAATGTTTAACTTTTGAATTGTACATTAAATTTTCTTTAACTTCATTAAAACTTATTCATAGTAACCCTGAAAACACCGTCTTTTCGCATTTTTATCTCTAGCTTCTGCCCATCCCGGTGCAAAAAGTTTTTCACATATAGAAACGAAGGCTTTGTATCTCCATATGCAGAACAACGAGCTACATTTTCTTTAACAATTTCAAATTTTCATATTTCTAGAATGATCCATTGATATTCTATATGCACTATATTTCTCTTCATAACTAACCGCTTTTTAAAAACTCAAAAAACCATAGACCACAAGCATGCCATCGCTTTGATGCTTTTTGACTAATAAATTTAAAGTTGAAAAAATTTTAAAAATATTTAAAACATCACCCTTTGCAACAATATGAAGTCATATTTGAATATCAACAATGAAATCGCTTGTTAAGCATGCAGAAAACGCGTTGCTCTGCGCTGGCGGCGACAAAAGTCGCAGCAAAAACGCGTGCGTGCTAGAGTCGCGGGCAGTTGTTGTTGTTGTTCCACTGAATCACACGCTCCAAATTAATTAAACACCTGTATTTAAATCGTAAAAAATATCGTGTTAATGTATTTTTTTTCGTGCCATTTTTTTGTTTTCATCATCTTACACTCATGTCGAGCTTGACTGTTGAGCTCACAAAATTAATGACAATTTTCAAGCTTGTAATTTATAATTACAGCGATTTGCGCAGCTGACAGTTTCAGTGTCACTACTGGTGAGCTGTTTTATTTTCACATGGGAAAATGTATACAAACGAATTTTAAAACTTTGACTCCTTTTAATTATGCATTCAATCACTGTGCACTGTGCTATAATTTAAATTGTATTTCATGTTGTCAGTAGCACTTATTGTTAGCCACGTGGGTGAGTCAGAGTTGCAACAAAATGCCTGACGAAATTAACATTTTTATTAAAAGTTCCCAACCGCTGGGTAAAGGTGATTTATGGTCACTCCCGAGTGCATATCACTTAAAGCATTTGCACAATTTCAGCATTTTGTAAGCAATTTATTAAAGGAACATTATTTTAGCAAGTTTTCCTTTTGTCTTGCTAGCATATTTGAGAGTATTTTTGCAAATTTTAACAAATCATTTATTAACATTTTAATAGCATAGCATGACTCAAAATTTCCTTTGCTCAGCTTTCAATATAAAATTGTGCTTGGTACGATTTCTGTTCAGAAATATTCAGTCAGAGAAAAATTCAAGTGATTTTTATGAATTTTGTAGCATATTCCATTGAACGATTCAATAAATTCCGAATAACTTAACATTATCTAAAACTTTAAATAGTCAATTTCGGAAGCTGAAAGCTCCTAGATCGATTGCTGATCGAAATGATTCAATCCAATATCAAAAATAACTATTATTTTGTATATTTTTCAAATTTTGATATTCAAATAAATCAAGCAATAACTTTTCAATATCATATCAAAACTCAAAATTGTCTCTACACAGTCTTCAATGTAAAATTGTCCTTGGTACAGTTTCTGTTCAGAAATATTCAGCAAGATTAAAATATGTGTTTATCTTCTGTTTTTCACAAATTTCGTTGCATATTCCATTGAACTCTTTAATAAATTTAGATTTTCTTCACATATCTTAAACTACTTGACTACTCAAGCTCTGTAGCTGATAGTCCTTAATTTTATAACTCAACATCAAGGTTCAATCTTAGAAAATAAGAACTAATGCTCTGTTTTTACGAAATTTTTAACAAATTCCATTCAACGATAAAATCTTTTTATATTGCCTAACATATCTCATATAGTAAATGACCATTGTTTCAAGCCAAAAGTTGCTGATTCGAAACCTGATCAGAACGATTTAAACTAAGAATTAGTGCTAGTCTCTGGAAAGGGACTCAAAGCATACTGTTATACCAAAATTTATTAATATAGAAGGCTACTCACGACAAACTTATATGCTGATCGAAAAGAGATTTTGAATAAGCTGAAGATATATACGAAAATTGTGTCGGTGAGAGTGGGTTACTGGTACCCCTTCTCGAGCTATACATAACTGATGGCATGAAAATTGTCGTATAATTTAAGTTATGACTTTTGAGCTGCTGCTGCTAAAGCAAATTAGTTAAAATTTTTTAAAAAGATAATTTACCAACAAATTAAGTCAAAAATAGTCGAAAAAACAACTGTGTAAAGATATAAGAAACAGCTAAAAATTTATGGCACAATAAATTTATGAGGGCTGGTTTCTTTGTAGAACAAAATGTTATAATAACACTTTTTTCTGATATACCATGCGCAAATGCCTCCAACAACTGAACAACTTTCCACTGATTTTGGAGTAGGCAAGCAACTTCCTTTGTGTGTTTTGGCAGCTTATTAAAAATGAGCAAATTCTTGCTATATGAAACTATTTCCTAACATAGCCATTTGTCATGCAATATGCAATATATATAGTCAAGTAAAAGCTGTGATAATTATTTTGAAATTTTAGTCAAAAATATTGTTCATTTCTTAATGCATATAGTTGCGTCAATAAAACCCGCACTTCCATATCAAAACAACAAATTATTGTAGAATTGCAAGCAAAAAATTGTAAGGGAGCCAAGTCATAAGCCAATTAACATGCCTCAAAGTCATGCGATGAGCAACGAGTTTACTTTAAATACAACTCAAAACAAAGTGACAACAAATGAGTCCAAAAAAAATTGCTCACATCGCCACTTTACATGGCATTAACAACAATTGGCCAAATTGTTATTGTCAATATTTGTTGGCAGGTAATTGCGGTTTTCGAGAATTTTGTAGAACCGCTGTGAAAAAAACAGTTGTTAAGAAAATGTTTGCGAAAAAACCTTGTCAACTTGCAGACAGCCAAATTGAAGCGTTAAACAAGCAACAAATCGACAACAACAACAACGAAAATAATAATAAGTTGGCTTCCTTTTTTGTAATTTTAACAATAACTATAAAATAAAAACAAGCAGCAATTGTCATAATTGACAACAATGCCGAGGCAGCAAGACGTCAAAAAACCATTTGACTAGAATGCATGAATGCAAACGCTTGTTTTCGGTCTGCCTCCAGACGCTTTAAGCCGCAACTACAACAACAGGTCTGCGTATGCGCGACTTCAGCGCGTTTCTTGTCGCAGCAAAATCGCGCGCAGCTGTTTCAAGCCGAATTTTAGATTTGATATTGTTATATTTTAACATATGCACATGAAATATGATTAATTGCAATTAAATTGTTCAAATTTTAATTCACAATTTGTTATTGTTTTGATATTAAGCACTCAACTTGTTACTTTCAAATTACTTTTACATGTAGCCGTTCTTTTTCATTTTTTCAAATGTATTTCTGGTTATAAATATGAAGCATTTAATTTGAATTTGAATTTGACAGCTGACTTAGAACTTAATTTCATGCCATGACAGGCGCATAGGCTTAGGATTAGTGGCATTAAATGTGCCAAAAGCAATTCATATTACAATTACAGAATATAGTATGACTATCTCGAGAAAAACGCAGATTAAAGGCGACTCCGGTTAAGGGAAATCGCACTGACACAGCTGCTCTGCCATAAAGGCCATGTGTAGGCCCTTAGTGCTACCTTCAGAGGCAGAGTACCATCTTGGCGTACTTCTTGCAAAAGTGAGCAGAGCCAGAGCCTAACTTAAGCCATTTGTGGCGTGGAATTAACCTCAAAGTATACTCAACTTACAACGATTTGAATTCATGTCGGCTGTTGCAGAACTTTCTAACCTAATTTAGGAAACTACGTCAGCTTTTTTTGCATGTTTTGATAAATTTTTCAAATCTCAAAAGATACAAATTTCGTGCATATTCAGGCCAGTAAGAATTAGAAGCTTAATTCCCTAACCTTCTTGTTCTTGATTGCTCAGTTACAACCCGTCAGCAGCTTAAGACCTGACTGTAGGGCTTTTCTACAGGCGTCGCTCCCAAGTGCTGAAACTAATACTGTAGCTTCTTTTAAAGTCTTAAATGGTGCTGTTTAAGATTGTTATATATTATAGCCAACTTGTCTGCACTTTCAAAAAATATCATACTAAATTCTCTCATTTTGTTTCATTTTTGCTCATCATGCATTTTGCTCTTCTTCTCGCATTTATCAGACTGTTTTGTTATGCTATCTTCTGTTCATCTCGACGCTTCGTCCCGCATCAGCTGCTGTCATTTCAAAATTTCAAAAGATAGTGAATTTGTTTCACACATTCCGGTGTATTGTGGCACATGCCAAGTAGCTACCTTTATCAGTCTTTCCTTATGTTGCTCTTTCAATTTCAGTTGCTGTTGTTGTTGTTGTTGTGTGCCGGGCAAGTACATTTAACCATGACCCACATTGGCGCATTGGCACTCCGGCCGTTAGAGGCATTTGCGCATGCGCGCCAACTAAGCGCGTCTCCGCTGGCTGCTCTGCTCTCAGCTGTGCAGACAGACCCGAACCAATTCGAGCCGAAAGCATTTCAGCAGCTCCAGCCAACGAAGCTACCAGTGGCCATAATGGCTGCTCGAAACATTGTTAAGTATGCCGGCGCCCTCACCCTCGCTGGCCGACGTTTTCGTGAGCGTCTTCATCGCAGTCGTCGTCGTCGTCGTCATCCGCCTTGTCTGCATAATGCGGCCAATTTGCGCATGCGTAACCACTTTACGCGCTGCCAACAATATTTATTGTATCGATTTTGGTAGCCATGTAGAAGAAAAAGCGAGGAAAAAGTGTACGAGGGCCCGCTTACATCATACTCCAATTTGGGGATATCGCCCGTAAGCAATTAAGTGTGCAAATTGACCGAATATTGACGATAAATATGAATGAGGAAAATATTGTTGGGGTTGTGCGATTTATGGGAAATCCCGTGATATTTAAAAAAAATTTAAGTCGAAAGCATACAATTTTTAAAGAAGTGCCTGTAAGTAGTCTGGCAAATAGCAAAAGCTCGTATTTGTGATTGATAGTTATAAGCTCAGATACAAATCCCTGCTTACACTTACTTTAATTACTTCAAACACTTTCAAATAGTTTTGTGCATTTCAGAAAACAACTCAGCGTGTTTCAAGTATTTGAAGTCTTCAAAATCATTTGAAAGTATTTACTTTAAAATAGCTGTAAGTATTCGATTGCATTTGACTTGATTTGAAAGTATTTGAAATCATTTGAAAGAATTTAAAATAATTAAAAAGTATGCAAAAGAATTTGAATGTTATAAATAGTACAAAAGTATTTGAATCATTTGAATTGAGTTGAAATATTTGGCAGCGCTTGAAAGTTTTTGAAAGCATTTGAAAGTAGGTATATAAAAGGTTGTGAAAGTATTTGATAGTTTTTGTTTGAAAGTATTTGAGAGTATTTTGAAATATTTGAAAGTCTTAAAAGAACTTTTTTGAGATATTTCAAAGTATGTATGTGTAGTGCACGTGTCTTGAAGCTATATCTTATTACAACATATTATGAAAGTATGCCAGACAGCTAATAGCCTCTTCAGTGCCCCGGCCATCGTCGCTCAAATTAATTTCAACAATCGCATAAAAGAATCTTCAACTTAGAATCTTCAACATCATTCAATAATCATTCAAAAGTTCGCTAGCAAGATATCGTATTTCAATATTAACACGTGTGAGTTTTCACAAACTTTTTGGTGTTGCTTTAAGTGTGAATTTTACTATCTGACAGCAATCAAACACTTTTTTTTCATTCAAATAAACTGCAATGTGATTAGCCAAAGTCTTGTATTTCAAAACTCACTCGACAGAAGACCATTTCTCATTTAGTCTCGCACCTAAGCGAGCCGCAATTAAATCTCAAATTATCCTACCCAAAAGTCATCATTTTTAATCATCAGCCATAAATCACACAATGTTGCCTGCCTTCCTTCAGCTCTTCCTTCAACTCTTCACTGTCTTGTAGCGTTGTATGTATGTATTACCAAATAATTCTACAAATTCTACAGCGAATTGACAGCGCTCTTTTTGAGTTTTACACAAAATAACTAAAAGCAAGACATTAGTTGCTTTGACTACAAAAGCACCGCTCCACACCGCACCGCACCGCCCCGCACCGATTCACCGTCATCGTTGGCCTTACGCGCAATTAGGTTCATTTAATTTTAAGTGCATTTTTAATTCGGAACAACCAAGAAATAGTACGATATACAATATAATACAATACAAGGTGATTCTGCAGATACAAATCGCATTCACATCTGCCCGCATGAGTTTGGGTTTTATTGCAACAGGAAATGAAATCAATTTAATTAAATTTACGAGAGAAAAAACAGCACAATCGAAAAAATCAATGAATTTTTTGCAACGAATGCACTTGAAATTGAAATTGAAATACATTCAGAGCGCTACACTCGCAATATTTTGAAACCGCAAAATCATCAACGTAAGACCTTCAAATTGAAATACCTACATATGTACCTACTCTGAATAAAGTCAACTTTTATATAAAATAATTCCTTCAATTCGAAACGAGTAGACACATTTTTGGCAATTTTTTGAGAAAGAGAGAGATAATTCGTTCTTTGGTACTACGCCCTGATTGTGAAAATGTCTTGCTGCTGTATCTACAATATCTATTTGCATGCATTATATACTTAGCTATAGTCGCTACCTAGCACTCCGATGGTCTGTCAGAAGCACATACTTAGGCCATGTGTAGGCTCTCACTAATACCAACTTCCACACATACTTGATCATGTTCCACATATGAGCCACCATCTGCCATACAATGTCATTGCATATACTAAAAACTCATTGTCAGTAAGAAAAATATTACAAGTAACTAATCATAAATCATGACTAATGATTCTTCCTACCTACGAGTTACTCCCCTGGTATACATCATCAACCCCTGTTAGCACATACTACTATGAACATTTCCAATAAAAGCTTAATCGCATCAAAATGACTTGCTTACGAGCAGAAAAAAAGCTTAGCAAAAACATGTAGAATTTTTTTCGAAAATGTAATTCTCTACTCTTATGTGAGTTTGTATTTGCGTGTGCACATGCCATAAAAAATGCAATCATTCAAATTTCAAATCAAATCTTCTCACACAACTTAAATTAACAACAACAACAAAAAGCAATAAACAAGCCAACAACAACATATAATAAATTTAGTTGAAATATTGCGCTTTTCATAAAAATGCGCTACAATTATATGTAAAGCAAAATCTGTTGAATAGCAGCGAGAGTAATTTGTCTTCAAGTAATTACCATAAAATGAATTAAACTTCAAAGGTTTTTTTGCTGCACTACTATACACACACACATATGCACTACTCCTACACTTTACTAAGTGGCTTGAAAATTAATTGACTTGAGACGACGTGCTGAGCATAATAAATTGGCCGTCATCATAGTGTAGCACATCTGCTCGCGATAATGATCTAAATTAGGACATTAAGCATTTTGAATAGTTAATAAGAATTATACCATATCCTATTTCAGTGCTAACTCAATAACAAGAGGCAAAAATAAACAGGCAAATTAAATAAAATTGCCACTTGTATGTGCTTTACAAAAATGTTTGTTAAATTGACTAGAAAATTTGTCAATTTGACTAATATGTGATTTTAGCAAAAAAAACAAGTATGTCATACTAAAAGAAAAGTATAAACAGTGTTTTAATACAATTAAATTTTCCAAACATTGCTTTCGGTTCATAAGAATTTTGATAGGTATGTTCGTTTAACAAATTTTTCGCTTTGATTAAAACAATTATTTGTAGAACACAACTGCATAAACTCAGATATGATAAATGCTTTGCCAAATGGGATTACTCGGTTCATATTAGCTTTCTAGTGATGTAAAACGCTTTTATCTAGCCAATTTGAGGGGAAGCCGATTAATTTATTTTGATTTAGAAGCCGAACATCACAGGGTAACACCTTTTTTGTTTACTCAATTGAATTTTGTACATAAAAACCTGCTAAATAGTTGCATAAATAAATACATTTTTTCACTTTTATTCTGCTGAAATTTTAGCCCCAGACGAAGCCGAAAACTGGAAGAACTACTTTTAGCTATGTCCTGAATTGAATTTTGCACATACAAATCTTCTAAAGCAGATATGTTTAGAAAGATATTTGATTCTGTTTCAAACAAAAACTTTTCAAGCACGGCATATATTATTATAAGTTATCGAGATACGATAACGCGAACGGATATGACGGGAAACTAGACCCGGCCTATTCGTGGGAGCCGACTAGAATATGTGCTCCCATGCACTTTTAGCTGCAGTTGCTGGAAGCAACGATAGATACAATCGAAATTCCAACAATTCAAGCACAAGCAACAACAAAACGCATAACAATAACAACAACAGCAATGCCAATATAAGTCTGTTTTAATTATAGTAGAGTTAAGAATAAAGTCATGTGAAGTTTAGTCTGAATGAGAACCCGAAAAGTTATAGATGTGCTATCAGCTTATATGCTGCTATTCTTTTGCACACAACTGTATATTTATCATGTATTTTTTCCGTGTGCATAATTTTTGCCACTTTTAAGAAATTTCTTTGCATTTAGTCTAAATGCCAAATAACACTTTTCGCACAAAATATTACAACAACAAAAAGGAAGGAAAATTATAATGATTGTCTGATGTAATTAAGTGACGTGTTGCCAATTCAAGGTTAAGGTTATTTCTATGTACTGCAATGAAAGCGTGAGCATGAGCACATATGTACATATGTATGTATGCAATAGGAATATCAAGTCATAGCGACTCATTCACTCACTTGCACAGTCACTCGAAACATCGCAAGCTGTAATGTTCAGTTTTTTATGGTTTTCTAATGGCATCTAATGCATGCATATAGCTTGTTTTATAGCTAGCACACCTGCCTCCACAACTCAGCTATTATGTCTGTTAAGCAGTAGTCCCTAATGTATCTTGTATCTTTTGGCAGTCGCATGTAATGTTGTAGTCAGAAGCGGCAGCACGTACAGCTAATTTTATTTCTTTTCAGTTTTTGTAGGTTATGATGGAAAATTGTTATTAAATTTATTGTTGTTAAATTTTTTTGGCTTATTAATGTTGTTTTTGCTTTTTTTGGTAATTTTTGTGGTCACCGCGTGTGCATAAAAAATCATCCACCCAAAAAATTGTCGATTAATCACAGGCAAGCATAATATCAAAAGTTTTTTTTTTCAATGATTGGCCAAAATAATGTTTCTTTTTAAGGCAAAATTAAAACGTAGCAAAACTTTTAAGTAATGGTTAGCTTGGAGAACTTTTTGTTAAACTGCGCACCATTGTTTTATTGTCTGACAATGAGTTTGACTTCTTTTGAACTTGTCGTGTAACTCTGATGTACCTACTATGTTTTAGAACACATTCTTAAACATACTTTGGTATTAAGTAATTATGAAGGCGTTTTCCATGTTAATAGTATATATGATTGGTAGCTCACTTATACCTTTTTCCTTCTATACCATTGTTTGGAAAAAAATAATATAATTGCATATTTTGATCAAACTTCAAAGCTGCAGAATAGACTTAAGCCTGATTTACTTAAGATTTTGATGACTCTTGTACTAAAAAGTCTGCAAAAAATCCGATTGATAGTCTTTTCATCGAATGCACGGCCTCCCGTGCTGTCTTCGCCCTCCAACTGCCGCCTCAAATAAATTCTTCGCTAGAGCTCTTTCGTCCATGCGCATAATATAACCCAGCCAGTGAAGCAAGCCGCTGGATGGTAATGCAACTGGCTATCCTTTCTTCAATTTGTAATTCCCCCCCTCGTCTACTCTTAGTCTATTCCACTTTTACAATGGCTTGTGTCTATGATAACATTTCAAGTGCAATCAAGCTCAAGTTTACTTGAAAAAGAGATTACATTAAGAAGTACAACTCATTAAAAATGTGAAATTTGCTAAAATTTTGGATATTGCTAAAGTATAAGCCAAAATAAGTGCAAAATTCAAATTTGCACAATTTTGAAAAATTTTTCATTTCCTTTCGTTATTCTTTATTTTGGAATTGCAATATAGTCTATGCATAATAGGCTGACAGCAGCAAGATCTGATAATGTCATTTTCAGATAACTGCAAAGGCTGAGAATGCCACTTCCAATGCATTTCAAAATGTCTTTTTCTGAGATCCAAAAAAACTGAGCTCTTATACTAGTACCGCCCGAAAAGTTCGCACATTTAAAAAGACTGAGTAAATTATATGACTTTTGACTTACCTAAGCACACTTTTGCAATAGTTTATAAAATTCAATTTAATAATCAAACTTTACTTTACAAATGATTTAATTATAAATGATTTATAGAATTTTATAGAACTGTTAAGCACATAACAAATACGATTTTTTTCAAATAACAGCAGAATTTGAACACACTCCTCCACTCTTCAACTCACTCGCCGAAACTAATAACTTTAATATTTTTGCAAACGCAGTGAACTGCAGCACTTTCAATTTTGCTAACATACATTTTTTTGAGAATAATTGAAGTGTGTGTGTGTGTGCGAGTGTGCTTGTTTATGTTCGTTTCCCCTTTGTGCTACTCACCTTGTAGTCGTTGAGTACGAATGAAGTCCTCGTTAGGCGACCAATTTTGGCGGCTTTTGTATTTGCAACGTTACAGCAACAAAATCAAATAACAACAAGCGGCAACAACAAGCGGCAAAGGCTAGCAACAACAATAACAACAACGGCAAAGCTACAGACAACAAAACAGTTACAAACCCACAATGGCAAACTTACGGCAGTCACTGAGATGTGCGTATGTGTGTGTGCGTAGTTTAATGCTTCTCTTTACAATTCGAACTTTCAATTTTATATAACAACAACTACAAAAAAAGAGAAAAGCAAAAATTAAAGCATCAGTTTTAATGTAAAATTATTGTATCGAAATGTGGCTTACAAATTGAACTTATAATATGATAATCTAATCTAATTCAATAAGAAATATATTAATTTAAAATTGTAAAAAAAAAGTTGCGCGAGAGCGGCTGAAGCAATTGTTGCTATGCACTCTACAAGCCGCATTTAGCATTGAAAAATTAAAATTTTTACGAAATTTACGAATATATTTTATACATATACATAGGTATATGAATTGGTTGCTCTCTGCTCTTCTAACTTACAATAGTATCTTTTCTATATAATAATATCTTTTTTTTCTAAGTTAGAAAAGCAGAGCAAACATTTCATATTTCCCTGCCAGCATTTAAATACTTAAGTGCATATACCTATAAAGTTGGTATGGCCAAAATTTAAGTTACAAAAAATATGCGCTCTTTACTACAACAGCTATTCCAAAACTTATTAAAAGTTGCATATTTTAGTTACAATATTTTTAAGCGAATCCTCATGCGAGCAAATATTTCATACTTTACAATTTGAAGTTAGCACGTATCTATACGTTGTAGTACTTTATGAAAATACAAAATTTGTTAAAAGAATTTTCAAGCATCACCTTTTTTTCTTGCCTTTCACTGCCTGCTGCTACTTAAAGCATTCTCTATTGATGCAGAATATTCTCCTCTTAATTGCACGGATTCAAATTAATTTCATTGGCCTTGAGTAAAAAGTAATTTTAAGTCGACTTTTGCTCGGAGTTTGCTTGAAATCTTCAACTTTCTCTTTAAAATTGTTCTCTGCTTGCTGCTACTTAAAGCATTCTCTATTGATGCAGAATATTGCCCTCTTAACTGCACAGATTGAAATTAATTCCATTGGCCTTTAGTAAAATGTAATTTAAAGTCGACTTTTGCTTGGAGTATGCTTGAAGTCTTCAACTTTCTCTCTAGAATTGTATATCTGCATGCTGTTATTAAAAGCATTCTCTATTAATTTCATTGGCTCTGAGTAATAAAGAAATTTTAAGTTAACTTTTCCTTTGAGTGAACTCAAATTTAAAATTTGTAGCACTAAATGAAACTAGTACATAATTATGATTGTTACAACTATTAAAAGAATACAGTTTAGTTGTGACACAACAGCATCTTAGTCGCTTTTAAATTTATGTACTACATATAACTTTTTCTATTACTAAAAGCCATACAAATTGATATATTTCAGTTTTGTGCTCTCAGGTTCGTTTCTTAGGTCTTTTGATAGCAAACTCCCTCTCACTGTTCCCATACTTGACTGAGCCAATCGAATTTTCTAAAAATTAGTAGCAACTTTTTGCTTTAAAAATCTCCTCGACTCTTTGCTTGTTTGCTTTAATACTCTACACTACTTCCTTCTTCTTCTTCTTTTATCTGTACGACAGCATGTAGTGCACAAGTGCATGGCATGAGGATGCGCCACTTACGCTTTCAACTTATTTGTCAGTTCAATTTTAATTACAATTTTTTACAACAACAAAAACATGTATTTTTTTATTATGATTGCTCGCATTTGCTGTAATTTATATTCAGTTGTTGTTGTTGGTTTATTTTTTTGGACGAATTTTGCAGCCGAGGAGGCTCGCTGTACGCAAAAACAGTTAACTGCAAAACACGTTTTTGGTGTGCTCGTCTGTTTGTTTGTTGTTGCTTTAGGTTTTTGGTGTCTTTTTGATTGTTTGCATATTGCTGTTTATGGGCATGTATGTAAGCGTGTTGGAGCTTTTAAGACTAAAAATTTCTGTAAAAAAAATGCACATACATATGTATGTATATGCATGTCCATATATGTAGTCTTTATGGTTTTTATTTATTTGCCATTGTTGTATGTATGGCTTAATTGCAATGGCTTACAGTGGCGGGCGGCATATTGGAAAATTGAGAAATAATAATAAAATACAATTTTAAATCAAAATATATCTAGCTGAACATCATAGAGTCAAACATTTTTGCAAAATTAACTACACTGATAGCAGTCAGATTTGATTGAGCAGCTCTGAATTGCAGCTTTGAATGACAGCTTTGAAATTACTTGATTGACTAAGATTTAAAGATCGAATCTTCTTTAAATATTTACAAAGCAACTTCATATAAAATTGCTGTAATTTTTCGAAATCCAAGAAAAATTTTTCCACTTAACGATTTTTGATGCATTTGATTAAAAAAAAGGCATAAGCAACTGTGAACAGCCACAAATTTTAAAGCCTCTTAATATAAAAGTTGGAACTGGAATTAAAATTTCTGAATTTTTAACAGTAAAACAGTTTTACAGAAAGAAGTTTTAAAACGATTCTATAATGCACAAAAGATATAAGTTGCAAATCAAATGTATCTTTTAATTACTTCAGCTAAGCTTTGAGTTGAAAAATACGTTCGGATTTTAATTTAGAGCGCTCGTGCATTATAGAAAATATCTTAAATTAACATGATCAAATTAAAATTCCGATCAATTTTGTGAGGCACTGTTTCAAAGTCAGTTTTTTTGAATTGCACAAAAAGTTAAGATTCGTTATTTATGAAAATCTATAATAAACTTGAAAACCAGCATAAAGCGAAATTACAGAAACTTTTGCAAAATAACTAACTCTCTTTAGAATTAGACTGTTACTGGTAAATTCATATAAGCTTGCAATAGATTTCCAATGAATTTGTATTACAAATGCCTATGAAATTTGCTGCTTGGTAATCCCTGCAACTCACAACTAAAATCCCAGCTGTTTGCAGGTATTTTACTAAATGTACAAAAAACCATTTCTTAAAAACTAATTTCAAAATTGCACGAATTTTTATCAAATTACAGTCATGCCAAAAAAAGCATTTCAGGTGCTTAATTGTACCAATTTTGTATGCCACCACTGTACACCAAACACAACACAGCGGCGCAGTGCAACCTTTGCTTGAGGTTTTGTAGCCAACAACAACAACAACAACTTCACTGCCAACTCTATTACTGCTCACAGCTCCCAGCTCACAGCTCCCAGCTCACAGCTCCCAGCTCACACACTCAACTCACAATGATGAAGGCAAAAATTGTCTTAAAATTTGTCTTATCGCACAGCCTGCAAATAATTGCGTAATTAGGCATTTTTGAAGCTAAAACGTTACGAAAAACAGCAACAAACACACACAAACACGGCAGCAATTTTGAGGCGCAACAAAAAATGCACTTTTGTACAAAATTTTAAATTAAAATGCCATTTGTTTAAAATTTTTCTAAAATGTCTACTTTTAACATAACTTAAATTTAAAATATGTAGAAAAAAATTGCATACTCGCATTTTTTTGTAATACGTTAAATATAATTCATACAACAACAACAAAAAACGAATTGTGTTTACTAACAAAAATGTGAAAGATGCTGCGCTACGACACGATCGCACTGAAACGCAGCAAAAAATACAGGAAATTTTATACACTTCAAGACAAAACTGACGATGAAGAAAAAATCAAACACACACACATTAACCGAGAGCGGTGGAGAGCGCGCTCGTTCAAGCTCAGCTCAAACAAAACGTCGCACGCTTGCGCACAAAACTTTCTTGATAGACCGCGCCACGAAAAACTGCCAAACGCTCACGTCGAACACTGAATGTCAACTGCTGCTGGGAACACTTTGGCCCGCTGGTTTTTTATTAGTTACAGCAACAAAGAGGCTCGTTGTTCTGCGTACGCCACTGTTGCGGTAACGACAGCACAGCAGCAACAGCAACAACAACAACAACAAAGGGCAGCAACATAGCCTGCAAATAAACCAAGCCAAGCTTTAAGCAAATTGCACGCTCGTGGGAGATGTTTATATGAATATAAACGCTCATTTGTATTGTTGTTGTTGCTGCAGTTGCTGCTGTTGGCTTTAAAAGCCATTCTAAAAACCGCAAATATGTTGTTGTTGTTATTGTTGTTGGTTTTGTGTATGCTGTTGGCAGTGTGCAACCGCAAAGCACTTTTATGTTGGCAATATTTGCATTGCAAGCTTTCATTTTTACCAACTCTTTGATGGCTACGCAAAAGCTGGCGAAAAGCTTGAAAGCTGCTTTTGGCTATTAACCCTTGTTTGAATGAATGCATGTAGTATTTATTGAATTTTTTATTTCAATTCAATTTATTTAGGTATATTATGTTGGTAAATAAGAATTATTTCAGCTTTTGAGATCCCAAAGAGTATAAGACGAAATACATAACAACAAAAAAGAGGCAAATGTAACGAAAATTAAAGCGCTTCATAAAGCGCAGCTTTCGTTGAAAAATGCTGGCGCAAACAATGTCATCGCAAGCAGATGGAAAACCCAAACCCTTCGAAAAAGGAAACAATTCAAGCTGAACCCTAGCAAATCAAGCCTCAACCCGCTCCTTTGCTGTTGCCAGCGTCATTGAACTAGGCTAACACACTCTTTCGACCTTCTCTCCATAGCCAACAAATATGCTTACCTTTGCAATTATTTTGCAATATAGCAATATTGCAACAAAAGATCTTTACGAATTAATAGACGTATTCATGATGTAGGGCAACTGTTCTGTCAGCAAGAGCAAATGAGCAGATTTGTTCGGAACAACAACAACATACATAATGAGCTAGCAAGTACCAAATGTGTTTTGTTGTTGTTCAAAGCAAATCTACTCTTTTATCCTTCCGCTAATTACGTTGCGAAAAAACTTTATAGTGCACATTTAGCACAATAAAAGCCTTAAGTTCCGATATATAAGCCAAATCGATGGAAGATACGCCCACAATACAGGCCCACAATTGCTACTACCCCGGATTTTTTTTTGGTAAAACCAGACTGATGCTTCCTTACTTGCTTCCCGTGCCATTCTTTTATTTAATTTCCAATGCAAATCACAAAAATTGGTATTCTTATACAGAAACAGTATTAATGCAATAACCCTAATCGATACAACCACTGATTGATTCTATTGTCCTATTGAACATGCATCGCAGAGCCTCAGTGTGTGTGTGTGTGAGCTCGGTCTCTGATGCAAGAGGTCACTGGTTGGATACCTGACAAACTCATTACATTAAAAAAAAGAGAAATTATTTTCAAATTGTATCTTTACGTGGCGTCATGCCTTCCAAAAAATTGGCAACAGAGCACTTTTCTTTTTCCCAATAGCAACACGAAAATACTGACCATACGATATTTACATGAAATTTATCAAAACAAATCCCTTTTTCCAATAGGGAAAACTAACTTACAGATCGATCAAAATGTTAAACTTCAATGTTAATTGCATTTACAAAGCTTATACGCATTTTACAATTTGTATCTGATAAGCCATTATTGTAATAAGAAAATAACATAGGACCTCTTGAATATTATGAAATTTAGATATTAGAACGCTACAAAACGATCGTGTGATCTTAAAGCCAGCTCCGAAATATTGCCGCCAAAGTTCTATGTGCAATTGTTGAAAAGCCACAAAAGATTCTCATAAATCTGAATGAAAGCCAACCAAAATGATTCATAAAATGACCACATTTAGATATTTTGTGTGATAATAAAATTGCGAGCACACAAATACTCCCACAATAATGGGACAAGGCAAGGTGTGTATCAGTCAAGGCTAAGCAGCTTTTATTCCATATTCTAAAAGCCACATTCACAGATGCAAATAATTGAATTTTATTTAGAACAACATTTCTCACTAATGTCAACTTTGAGCTGACGACTTTAAATTCAAGCTTGACAACGAGTATCTTCTTTGATCGTCTACTTGATTGTCAATTTAAGCAATCGCTCGATCGCTTGGCAATTGTTGACCGCATGCCTTCTGGCTGCCACAAAGAGGCACAATTTTGTATGACAGAGACCTTGCAATTCCTGCGGCATCGACCTCACCACGTTCCGCCACCAATTAGACACATTGCATTTTCAGGCAAATTAACACACGAAGTTTTGTCTCTGCGAGTGTGTTTTTGTGCGTGTGTATTTTCAGGTATGAACGCTAATTGTATTGTTTATGCCTTACACAAATAAACAGTAGTACAAAAAATGTCAAGCAACTAAAAAAAATTTGTCACAATATGTAGAGAAACTGCAGTCAGACATAGACAATAGTTCAAAGCCCTACTTTAAGTGATTAGTTCTGCGTCATTCATATGGAAAAATCTTCAAAAATCGCGCTAAAGAAGATCATTCTGGAATTCGTCATCACGAACAGTTGGCTACAGTTAAAATTCGAAATAAATCATATTCAGGCAACTAAATGTGCTCGACGTCGGTGTTGCCACATTAACAAAAAATATTGCATTTTTAGCAAAAATTTAAAATTGCTTCAAAGCGATACGAAATGTAGCCAACAATCTTGCAATTCATAGCAAAGTCTAAACTACAAAATAGACGCAACTCAAGACAAGAAGATTTCTCTGGAAGAAAAGTCGTCCGACTGTTACGAATTTTTATGTAGAATAAAATAACAAATCAACAAGGTCAATCAAATAATTATGCAAATTACTTCTTCTTCTTTCCCTTTTATGATGCTAGATGCACAGATGAAGCCAGACAAACATATACATATGTAGGTACAAATGTGTATGAATAAACAGTTTGATAGTTCTAAAAATATGTGGTTGAACTGATTCGAACAGATAGACAGACACAAAGGAAGAAGGACACACAGGCATGTTTTTCGTTTAAAGTTAACTCTGGGGGAAACGATAATTTTGGCATATATATAATTTTGTATTTTCTGATATTAAATGAAAAATATTCCAATTTATGCCTTCTGCAATTGAATGTACACTTTCTGAATCTGAATTTATAATTCTGAAATTCCATTAAAGCTTACAGAATTCAAAGATAAACTCTGCTGAAATTCAATTTCCTTTTTCTGAATTTAAGGTTATACTTCTGAAATTAAACTGAAAAGAGAGAAGGGAATTAAATATCGGCAAAACATTATCTGACTATAATTGAATAGCGATATCATGTGATTTTGAAAATTTCAGAAAAAAGAATAGCAATAAATCAGCATAAAAGATTGAATATTAACAAAAAAGTAGGAGCCGAAAGTCGCTATATTGGAATTTGCTGAGCTATAATTGGAACATCTATGGTACATTTATAATATTTTGAAATACATTTTGAAAATCTAAAGTACATTTGGAAACTTTGAAGTGCATTTAGATCCATTATCGGCACTGTAAATGGCTTTCAACAACAAATATAAACACTATATACTATATCAGTCTATATGCAGGCTTAGCTTTCTAAGCAGCCAACAGCTAACATAACCCATTGGCACAAGTGTAGGGTGTGCCAGCATATGTTAAATGTTAAATGTGAAAATTTTGTCAGCTTGACTGCCGCTGAATACGCGCTTAAAAGTTCAAGTTCATTCGGAATTTGGAAATTTCGTAGTCGACCTAACCTAAGAAAATGCTTACATTAGACATGCCTTGCATGCGTAAATTGTTATTTAATGTGATGGTTTTGCTTGTTGTTGTTGTTGTTGTTATTGCTATTGTCAATTTAACACTTTAACGAATGAGTTAAGGCATAAATTCGAATACAATTGCTTACCTTATTTCACGTACTCATCGAAAATTGAGCCGACCTTTACGCGAGTCTGCAGTTTTATAAAAATACTTTGAGGGTATTATAGGTACTATATAGCAGCAGAAGCTTCGATATGATTTTATTTTATTTTGAATTTCATGTTGGCGTTAATTTTTGTTGAGGATTGCAATGCAATGCAAGTCAAAAAAATTATTACTCCACAACTTGTTGTATGAATAGTTGCATATACATGCATACATACGTATATATGTAGTTGATTTGCATATACACAGTTCAACTCACTACTTCAACTTACTATGAAAAACATCGCAAATGAGAAATTTTGAATCAAAAACGCCATTATCAGAAAAGTATAATAATATATTTTCAATTAAAATGTGGTGCAAATTTCTCTTTAGCCAATTCGACGATATGAGCAAAGCTTCAGCAACTATTTGAACAATATTTTGTAGCAAGAAGCAATGCTCAACAACACAGAAATAGAAGTAAAATAGTAGAATCTCTACGAGTCTTATACTCTCTTTCTACGCTTTCTAACTGATATAGGCAAGGCAATCTATTCTTCATAATCTTGAAATGGGCTCAATAGATTTTTAGGTTCCAATGCTGCCACAATTAATTCTTATTACTATAATATAAAAAAATTTAACTGCCATGTACAAATTTGTTGTGATCTGTTCTATTTTCCCCTACTAACTTGTTAGCGCTTTCAAAAGATATGTGGGAATTTTAGCATGTAATTGAGATTTTCGTTAAAATTGCAGGGATATGACGCATTTCAACGAATGTACTCGTTTGTGTTTGCATTCGTGTGTGTTTGTAATTCTAGGCATGTATTTGTGTGATTTTAAAACTGCTATTTTGCGTGTGGCAGCAATTGAAATTGTTGACAAATTGTATGACAATATATATACATATATAGACATAGAAATAATCTACATGAAAATAAAGTCGTGCTTAATACACAAACACAGCAATCCCGGAAATGCCTTTATTAGCTGGTGCTAATTGTGGAACGTATCTCTATATCTGTTAGACATATTGCGTTGTTGGTGTTTTTGTTTTTTCGTCAGTTGAAGTATCTTTTTTGTTGAACATCTGAATCATTTTTCAAATTATTTTTAATAGCACTAAAATTGTAGTAGAAACTTTATATAGTTGTCGTTGCAACTTGCAACTTGGAACTTGGAACTGTCATAAGCTTACAACACTTCCAAATCGCCGGCCGAATTTTTCGCGGCTAAACAATGGCATCGGACGACAGTCGTCGTGAAATTGAAACAGAATCGGAGCGAATTTCGCATCAGCTGATTCGAAAAGAATCATCCCCACAGCAAGCACAGAATTTCGTTGCTAAAACCGTTGTTGGAAACGGTTAAAAGCAAAACACGAAAACCATGAATCCACGAATTTTCCCCGTTGTGCAAACTATTAAAATTCTAAACATAATGTTTATAATGACGAACGCATTCCTATTGGTAAGGTAACACCTGCGAAGAAGATGGCGGGTTCGGCCAGTAAATTTAACACGAAAGGAAGCTGGTTTCCATATCACTTGCTCCTCACAATTGAAGTCAAATGATGATTTTTGATCGTGCATATTTACATTGTAATTTACTCATTTAAAAACTTCCAATCTGATCGTCTTTTATTTGGTTTTCTACGCTAATAATAATAATAATATAATGAATAATGGTGGCAGCGGCACTGACAAGCAATAGGACTGGTGTGGTAGTAGCGATGGTGCAGTAGTCGCGATGGTGGTGGCAGCGGCATAAAAGAAACAAAGCAGCACTATCACTTTCTGGCGAGCTCATCCAACTCACTGTAAACTAGCGCCACTACCTTTCTCTCGATGCGTCTGACTTCGTCCTTGCTGAGATTGCTATCTGCTATCCGCTTCGCCAAACTTGTAAATAGATGGGTAGTGACATCGTCGTCTTGTGGGCATATTGCTCTTCTCGGCTCCTTCACAGCGCCCACATACTCGTGCTTAATTTCGGGGAATACACTGAGGGTCTCCGCATGCGCTTGACTTTTCATTGGATTGCTCATACGCGAACAACTTGACTTGGATTCGCCGACATCCAAATCGAATGGATCCTCTATGCTCGATAATGAAGCGTAATCCAATAAGTTTTCCGCCATTTCGCATTCGCCGCTGCTTTCCACGTTGCTATAGTATCAAAGAAATATGGAAGGCAAATGCAAATTGAAAAGTTGACAAATGCGCCAGTGCAATGCGCAATACTTACGCCCTTTTATCTTTGAAATCATCCAGAAAAGTCAATGTATCCATATACTTCCAACGTTTAGCAAGGTTAGCACCACTACGGAATGCAAGCTTCTCAGCGCGCTTCCGCCTTTTATAGGTGTCGCGCAGACCCTTCCATCGCTTTCTGCACTCATCCTCTGCATAACAATAATCGGTATGATAAAAATTGAAACAATTCAAAATCAAAATTTGCTCACCTGACAAATCCACTGTTTTGGCAATTCTCTTCCAGATCTGCGCTTTCTTGTTAAGGTTTTTGTAGTCCGCGTTGGATACGTCGTAGAGGCTTTCATTATTCTTCACCACCTCAACGAGTTGCAGCGTTTTATCCATTTTAATAAGTTTCAAATTCAATTTAAATTTTTTCGAATTTCTATTTATTATTTTATTGCAGCTGTCAGTCTGCACAGCTGATGTTTTCGCTCGACGGCAGCGACAAAATTACAATTTGTTCTTTCGCCGCGCGAATCGTTGCCGGGCGAACTTCGCTGCGGGCAATCACATGCACAGCTGTTTGTTTTAATTTTGACAGCGCACGTTCGCCGCGAAAAATTCGCCCGGCGATTAGGATGTGTCTATACGAATAGAAAAATTGAATTCAGCAATGTGCGAAATGTAAGCAAAATTTATAGCAAAAGGAATTGAATATGTTTGCATTCCAGTCAATTTTGTTTGTAGCTAACGTGTGAAACATGGCAAATTATAGAAAATGATTCAATAAATGTTATCTTACAGCCTCATTATGTAAAACCTTTAGTGCCCGCTTTTTCCAAACAAGTTTCGAACTACTTTGAGCAGTTTTGCTGACAAATAGAGCATAGCAATATTACTATTCAATATACAAATTCCCAGTTCGAAATGACGCTGGAATAGTCACAATTATACAGTCGTTGCAGAAAAAGACCTCGGATTATATTAAAAATAGTTGCAAATATTTATTTATTTTATTCAAATATGCATTTCAACTTTTACAAAATAGTTACAAACTATTGTTCTTCTTTTGTTGTTGCCAACAATGTTCAATTAATACTAAGAGAAATTTAACTTAAAATGACATGATAAAGTGTTAAAATTATTGTTCATGCTGTACTCCTTTGGATTGTATATAAACGCATATAATTTAACAATGCTAAAACAATTTGACAACGTTTTAGTGTAATTCAATGATAATGTATTCCATTATAAAAACTAAAATATATTTATAATTGCACAATTCAATTGTGTATGTGTGTGTGTGTGTCTAAGCACAACTTCATTGTGTAATTTCGAAACAATTTAAAATTTCAACAACAAATTAAATCTTGTTAAATTAAGTACAATTAATGCATAGCGTTATAAAAACAACAAAACAGCCTAACTAATAAAGCATTTTCGAACAATTTTAAGCATCGATTTTACGTAGCGGAAAGTTTTAACCAATGCTTTATTGATAAGGCTGCTGCGCTGATAAGTTCATTTTTGGCTATTTCTACAATGGCAAATTGTAAAATTTTTTAGAATCTATAGCTAAGCTTAGTACAAATAAGTTTGTAAATCATGTGTTTGTATGTAGGTAAGTAAGTATGTATGTTTGCGGGCAAGCAAATACCATGAGAGACATTTTCTTGTTGTTCATTTGTCTAAAATACAGAGGCACTTTCAGTTAAGCTATACGCTTACATATACTGCAATTTGTAACAATTACATGTTATTGTTATACTTAGTTATCAAATTCTAGTCTAAATTAAAGTACATAGTATGTTTGTATGTAAATGTAATTTTTAAGAAGCTATTAACACATTGAATTGCTCAATTCACAGACAAAATTGTCGCAGCAGCAGCAGCAATAACTTTGCAACTATTGCTGCTCTATTGTACTTTGTACACTTTTCCTAAGACAAATCGCTTACTATTTACAATCTTTGCTTGTAAACGGTATATACTTGTAATGTATGTAAATAAACATATGCCTGCTTAACTTCTTAGCATGGTTAGTTTATGAGCAGCTGGCATAAAAAAATCACTAAATGTTTGCTTTGGTGGCTTGTAGCACGCTTTGAAAAAGAAATTGTAAATTTTCTTCACAATACAATTGTTTTTTGTGACAAATTTTGATATGCTTAAGTAGCTAAGAGCCAATTATATCTAAGCACCCCCGCACACTTAAATTATCAACAAATTACAATTGTTGGAACGATTGTAAAATTATGGCGCTCTGCTGTCAATCAAGCTAGGCGGCAGGCATTCGAATACTCCACAGCATCATGCAGCGTGGGGAATATCTCGAACGGCCCCTCACCCAAAGCCATGCTGTGCACCAATGTGTCGTACACCACATCCGAGGGGCTGGCTATGAAAAGGCGTATCTCACGCGCATTCATTTCCTTCTTAATCTCGCTCAGCGTGCGACAACCAGCCACGTCGATGTGCCCCAGCGCGGACAGATCCAGTATGAGGCAACGGAAAGGCTTCACATTTAGCGCCGTCAGCACATCATCGCCCTTGCCGTTCTGCTGATGCATGGGCATGTAGGAGGGACGACGTATCTTTTGCGAATCCATGCCCAGCGTCTCGTAGAGCGCGCGACGGTAAAACATGCTGCTGGCGAAGTTGAGTGAACCAATGTAGCGGAAAATTTTCGTTTCAGGCACTTCCCTTGCATTGCGATGCTGATTCATGTCCACATAAACGGCAGGTGTATCCGGTATGATGCCCATCAGCGCTGAGTAAGGTTTCAGACCCTTGATATAGAGTGTCAGCAGTGAGATGGCAACACCGATGAGCAGACTGTGGAGAATAAAAAAAAATTTTTTAATTTGAAACAAGATTTACGATCCACATAATTAGTAAGAGAAAGTAGCGTGAGAGCCTAAAGTGAAAGTGCACTTAATGCAGCAGATTTTATCACTTTGCAATTTATGTTCCACTCTGCCGCAACTAACAATAATCTCATTATGTACGCACCCAATATCAATGTCGATAATGACTACACACAAGAACGTGCAAATCCAAGTCAACAACTCCAGTTTGCCTTGCTTGGCGAATCTCTTCAGTTCCTTTGCCTGTGTGAACATCGGTTTCAAGGCGATGATAATAACACCAGCCAACACGCACTGAATATAGAAATAAAAAGAAAGTTTTAATACAATCCACACATAAGTGCTCTGTTACTTACTCGTGGCAGATTCGCAAAGAAAGGTCCAGCCCACAGCAGCGTCATTATGATCAGAATGGCAGACACCAATGAAGCCAGCTCCGTGGCGCCACCAGCCTGCTCTTGTATGATGGAACGTGACAGCGAACAGGCAAGCGGTATGCATGAGAAACAACCACCCACAACGTTGCCCATACCCAGGGCGAAAAGTTCCTGGTTGGGACGCACCTCGTACGAGTGTTTCTTGGCAAACGTAAGACCCATCGACATGACAATCGAGTAACTGACAATGGCAATCGCTATAGAATCGACGATCAGCACGGGTATAAGATCCAAACGCGGCAGTGCCGGTGGTGGCAAGCCCTTGGGAATCTCACCCACCAATGCCACATCATAAATGCCATTCACATCGCAGAATATGGAGATGAGTGTGCCGCCGATGACGGCAATCAGTTCCGCTGGCAACGGAAAGCGGCAGCGCTTGCGTAGCCAAGGTTTGAGTAACTCATTGCAGAGTGTCATGAAGACCATAATACCCACGCAGAATACCAGCACGACGACATTCGTGTTTGGCACCTCCTTGCAGAGATCAAATAGTGTTCGAACTATTTTGAAGGCACCCTTGTGGCGGGGCACTGTAACGCCCAGCAAGTCCTTCAATTGGCTGGCGACCACATGACAGGCGGCACCAGTGGTGAAACCATTCACCAAAGGATCACTAAGCAACGATGAAAGTGTGCCCAGACGGAAAAGACCCATAAGCAACTGAAAACAGTAGAAAATATGCATTAAGTTTAAATGTGGAATGTAAGTTAAAGTGCATACAAATAGTATTTATGTATTTTTATATACTACATATGTATTGTAAAATATCTAAATATATACTAAATTTAAATATGGAACTTATGTGGAAGGTATGTGTAGCATGTACTTTATTTTTTAATATGTATATTGCAGTAAATGGTACTAAAATAAAATTCTTCAACTATATCGATATAATAACCACAAAAACATACGTTACACACAAATAAATGGAAGGCTTTAGCAGTATTTAAAAGTAATATGACATTACTCATAAATATAGCAGTATACTATTATTGCCACTCCAAAACTATTGTGCTCTATACAAAGTAGACTCAAGTTCCACTTGCCTTCCAACTACTAAACTATTTAGAGCTATTAAAAGCGTTGCTTTGAACTTACATGCACAATGCCCACACACATCGCCAAAGATGTAACCACTTCCAGTGGTGTAATAATATTCTCCGGAGCGCCATCTATAGCCGCATCGGTAGCATTATTAGCCATTGCCATGAGAATGCTATCATCGGTGGCATACGTTTGCACCACCTTCAGCGTCATCATACTGATCACAGCAAAAGTACCGATTGATATGTGTTTCGAGGTGCCGAACAACAGGTAGACTAGCGGCGGAAAAATGGACATATACATGCCATTGCCGGGTGAGACGCCGGCCAAGATGCCATAAGCCATGCCGTGTGGTATGTGCATAACGGCCACGGTAAAGCCAGCGACCACATCACCCATCAGATCACGTTTCAGCGAGTACTTCGGCAGCCAATGTAGTATGGGCAAAATGCCCGTAAAGAGCGCTATGAAGGACCAATTGCTCCAGCATTGTCGCAGCGCGTGCGGAATGCTCTTGTCGCGTGCGCCATAGCCAGTGCGTTTGATGACCACATCCTGACTGATGACATCGCGATGCACGTCGTAAGTGGGTTGAACCTTTGGTTTTGTTGTGAGCAACGATTGTGTGAGGGGTTTGGTTCTATGTGGAACGTAAGTAAGAGCAAATAAAGGAAACGATCAGAAGATGAAAAATATTTAAAGTACTAGCTTAAAATTGTTTGAAAGCTGCACTTGAAAAACTTACTCAACATTTTTTTCTTCTGCCATTATATTCAATTCAATATGTTCCACAAACACATCGGTGTACTGATGATGCACAAGTCTTTGCTGATATGCAGCGTACTTGACACGGCTTAAGGGTGTTGCAGGTGATGACTTTGGCGGTTTCTTGGTCTTATATACTTTGACAAATATTTTGGTATCGTTGGGTAAATTATTGTACTTTTGCACTGTGGAGTTGGTTGCTTCAGTTTTTGTTGTTTTTGTTGGTAGAGATAATGTAGAAGATGCAGATGTGCCAGCTTCGTTGTGAGATTTCAGTGAGTTTGGATCTCGTAGGCGTTGTAAACGTTTCACAGCGCACTTGCGTACGTATTTTAAGTTAATCGGCTTCTATTTATACATTGAAAAAAGCAAAGAACGTTTTTAGTTAATTTGAATTATAAAAATATTGAATAAGTTCCACAAGCTAAATTATAAACTAAAATACTACGTTTATTTCGCTACTTGACCTAGCTTAAAACATATTTTTATTTTGTTCATATGCAAAATAAAAGTGTATACTTTTATAAAAAGTAAAATCATAATTAAAATATGCACAAACAAAAATAGGCCCCAACATTCCAGCGCTCATTATCTTGTCAAAGTACGAACAAATTGCGACTAATTACGCAAAAAAAATTTTTAACAGCACTATGAACCACTACGTCATCATGTATCAAACCGTACGGCATTGGCTACGTAGCAGGGAAGAAATTGTGCTCCATGCCGGAATGTCACAGCCGACGCATATTGACACATAATTGCAAAATACGTTGAAAATAAAACAAGAAAATACCGAATGTGAATTGTAGCCAGATCGCAGAGAATTGCTGAATCATTCATTAAAATAGCAACAGAAAAAATGGTAACAGGCGTGCTTGCCAGCTTGAATGCCAGTTAAAAGCCAAAAGATTTCTTTTAACAAAAACCGCTATATAACAGGCCTGTAGCCAGAAATCTTTTCAGAGGGTTCCAGTGAAGAAGATCTCTACTATGTTGAACTACAGAGCTGAGAAACTCGAATCTTTCAGAATCGATTGGGTTATATAGCATACTGTATACTAACGTATAGTCTTTCCTCTCAACCGAATATATGCTTTGAAGCGGGCACTTCTCCAAGCCGAACATTTCCCAAAGCATGGAAATACTCGCTGAAATATCTAGAAAAAACTAGAATAAGTTTTGTTACAAGCATATATCCTTGGTAGCTTGGCATTAACTGCACAATCCCATAGTATCAGCCTATACAGAACTTACATTCCACACATCTCTATTCTACCAGTAGGGTTACAATCGCAGTTCTTCGCCATTCAATCGTTATTCTTTCATTAGAACAAAATATTTATTCATTGAAATAATGGTATCAATTAATACAAAATTGCAATTTACAACTTTTGTGACTCTCGTCAGAATAGGGCCCTCAAAAGTAATAAAGTGCGCTTTTATGACAACCTTGGAAGAAGTATTTAAGAAATGTTTTAAAACAGCGCGTAGCAGGGGCGACTAAAAATAAGCTCTATATCAGGTCGTAACCTGTTAATTGCTTGGTACTAACCAGTTAAAGTAAGTAGCTTATAAAGCAAAAGCTTTTTGTTATTTGTTCTATGAAAATGTATCTATAAAATTTTCTATAATGTGTTAATAAGTAGCTACAATCATTGTTGGTTTACTATAAAAACATTTTTATAAGCAATTACATATAAGTATGTACATACATACATTAAGCTTTATGCATAAAAATCTATATACGATTCTAAAGATTTTTTTTTTATTTACTCAAAGGCTTGTATAGCCGCGGTGGCTCAGTGGAAAATTATTAATTATTATACAAAATTTTGTGATCAGTCACTGTCACAGTCAATTTAAAGCTTTAAATCAAAAACATTGTATACAAAATTTGTTTAGCATTGGTATGAAATTTCAACTCACTTGTACACTAACAAAATTTTTATAGTTTTAAAAGACCGCCAAACAAACTTTCACAAATAGACTACTAAAGCCTTCCTTACATCAGAAGTAGACTCAGAATGTATACGCCAGAAACTGTGACTCGTAGCCGAAATCCACAGCCTTTTAATGGCTTCAGCTGCAGTTTCATTTGCAATAAGATCCCTCCTACAAATCGATCGAACTGCACAGTTGCGAAATACTTCTGGGAAATTCCACATCACATGATACTCATAAATAAAAATGTCTACGCCGAAACGTAAAAAAAAACTCTTCTTCGCAACATGGTTTTTGTTTTTGCACACAAAACATATACAAAATATCAATTACGCTAGAAATCTCCACCCAAAGCGAAGCGTCCGTCATGCCATCAAACAACGGGCATATGAGAACGCTGCGAAACAACACCACAGTTAAAGCGCCGTGGTGTTGTCTCTACAACACTTTGCCCGGCTGTGGTGTTGTCTCTCGAACACACCACACACAAAGGCGCTGTGTCGCAAGCGTCGACGACGAGCGATGATGACGTTGGACCAGCCCAAATCATTAAATCACAGGCGATCGATATGGCCAAGCACTTGAGCAATACTAACAATATCAACAAGTTATTGACGCGCTTTACGCGTAAACGTCGCCATTGCGCCCTGCAGTCCGTCCACACAATAGCGTTAGATTGGCAGCAAGCCCACATTCCTCAAAAACAAGCAAGTAAGCGATAATATTTGTAGCGATACTGTTGCCGGCTAAGGCGAAAATTGCTAATAAGCGCCCAATCAGTTAGTAGCATAAATTAACAGACGACGAGCCAATACCTTATCAGATACACTCAATTATCTTTTAAAGTGGTAGATACGTTCCACAGATAACCGCACAAAAGAAATCGCATAAAAAAAACACTACTTATATTGTAAAAATAGGGATATGTTCCATTGAAATTTAAATTTCTAGTGGAATTCCATACAAAATATAAAAGGAAAACATCGCATAACTTCGAAATAATGAAAAAAATCCGCATAAAATTCGTATAGAAAAACCGCATAACTTCGAAACTGCATAAAAAGAATTCGCATGAAAAGAGAATTGAGTGTAATTTAGCATGGCCTACGTTTACAAAAATTTGAAGTGCCTACCCGGCCTATACGCCGCTCAGCGTGTGGCGCATCCATAGCGTGCCAACTTTATGGCCAATGTCCAAATATATTGTAGCACTTCCTCGGTTGCTTTTTTGCAAAATAAGAAATTTTTATATTTATATGATTTTTAAAAGAATATAATGGCTAAAAATATTGACTTTCTCAATTTGAAAATCATTTTATTAGCGTCTTTAAAAAAGATTCACTCGCTGAATTACTGATTATTACAAAATCAAATGTGCCACATTTTAAAGCTGTTAAATAGTTAAACAAATAAATTGCTTACAAATTGTATACCGGCGCATTGCAGGCCAGCAAGTGTTGGCAACAAAGCCGGCTATAACCATAACAGTGCAAAACGAAATTTTTATTTAATTTTATTTAAGGACAATGTGTGAATTGAAAAAGCAATCACAGAAATATGTTCTATAAAAAATTGCTGTTAATAAATGTCAATTTGTATAGTGCCTAGAAATATTTTACTTACAAAGTATTAGAAAAATAATTTTAACTCATTCACATATCGAAATATAACATTTTAACTTAAGTTCCACATGCAGTCCACACAGGTTCCACACGAATTTTTTTTCAAGTGTCTGTTTTACGTTTGCCATATATTATTAATTCAACTTGTAAGGTGTTTAAAAGCACTAAGTACACATGTTCCACATAGTTTTGCATTTTTTATAAAAAAAAAGTTACTTAAATAATAAGTTATATCAGTTACATGACATGCTATGCTTAAAATTATCAAAACACTTTGCTTTTTAAGTATTAATTAGCCGAAAGTTATAAAGTATGCTGAAGTAATGCAATCTGACATCGCTCAAGTTTCATTCATTTTAATTATGCGTACACACGTTCCACGCATGCTTTACACAAGTGTTCAATTAGAATGATAATCTGCACTTGCAGGCAAAAAAAAGGTAAAAAAATAAACAAATAAAATGTTACGCGACACTTTTATAGATTAAACGGCCGATGATAAGACTGATGCCTAGAAAATAAAATATAGATAGCAATATGGCATAATGGAAATTTTATAAATTACGAGTATGTTACTTGTAAAAAAACATCGGAGCAGACTAAAATAACACAGACATCATAAAATATTGTACGGACGGTAGGAAATTTTCTTGAAACCGTGAAAAGACTGAGTGGACTTAGTATACTAAATGTTTCAAGCTGACTTTTACAACTTAATGTTATTTGCAAGTCGTCTGCTATCCTCTATCTCTTTTGCATGAGTACCCCGCATAATAAAACCCATAATCAAACAGCTCTCGTGTTGTAAAAGACAATAAAGATTTATTAGTGTACTAATGGCAGCTTATGCAAATAACTTTATTAATTGGTATGCCATCTAAATTAGAATGTGATGGATTTGTTGACGGCAAATGTGACGTAAATGTGATGCACTCTCTTTCCTGGCTGCCCATTCTTGATATATGATTGTAAACCCCGAAGAACTTAGGTTCCACATGTAAATATGTGCATGTCTGCACATTTGTTACTGCTATAAGTAATTTGTTGTGGCACAATTATGGCCATTCATAAAATTTAATCAAAAGCCAGAAACAATAAATTGTACACTGCTTGATTTACGCAAGCTCTTTGATTACATTTCATTTCAGAATGAGGAAGTAAACAATTGCCACAAAAAATCGAGTTTTGCCTAAAAATATACAAAACTTTCAAAGCCATACCGATGATGAATTGTAATTTCCACATACAACGTTCAACTTTAGAAGCAGTAATTTAGAATTGCAGTCTAATTTTTTTCCGAAACTTGTTTTAATCTCAGTTCGGCTTTCGCATACGCCCCAGTTTTCAGCACGCGCAATCAAATTGCTGTAGAAAGGCAATGTCAAGTTCAAAGTAAACCAGAATTAAGTTGATCAAGCACGCACAACTATTGACATGAAATATTGTAGTACAAGCCCCGTTAAACACTGAGAGAAAAAATACCCTAGTAAGAAGAAGGTTATATAAATTTTAAGTCAATTTTGAGCACCGAGAAAAAGTCTATTTTCTTTCGGGATCTGTTCGCAATATCCTGCGGTTGTAGATATGTATATATACATATATATATTGCCTACCTAACAAAGTCTGGCAAGCTATTGATTGAAGTACATATTCAGTTTCCACTGCAATCTATTTTAAATTCGATCAAAGGTGCATTGTAGAATATGGCTGACTATGATTTATAACTTTTGTTTTGTTTAAAATAAGCACTATAAAAAAAAATTTATTAAAAACCACTATTATTAGTTTGATTTATAAGTCCGCTGGAAATTAAATGATTACCGCAAAACCCATTTCATTTTCCCATTGTTTTCTCTGAACGTCGTCATTTCAGATACAAAAACAAACACATAGCGGTACAGCTACTAAAATTCTGTCAGAATTTTTTATTATAAAAAAAGTATACTAAAAACGAAGAAAAATTATTGATAAGCAACCAAGTTATCGAACCTGTTGAAGTATTTTACGAAGCTCTTTGTATACTAAGATTATCATCATCAAAGTTTGCCATATTTCAATAATCAACACAGTGCTTAGAAAGTTCCGGACTATATACTGGATACTCAATGCTATCCTAAGAACTCTGTAGATACTATAAGGCCCTCGACTGTAAGAACGCTCGATAAAAAAATAATATATGGTATATCTCGCTCAATGGCATTCAAAGAACTATAAATCTGTTGAGATCAAGAAAAAACCTTAGAATATTTGAGTAATTAAATAGTTCCCAACGATCTTACACAATAACATGCTAATCACTTTATGAACAATATTAAGATGTTAAGATCACTCGATTAAAAAAAAATAGAATATTTGTGAAATCCACAGAACACTATAGGTACCATAAATCTGTTAAGATCGCTCGATAACTAAAAAGTATGGAATATTTAAGCAGTCCACAGACATAATAATATTATATATAAATATATTATATAGTTCCTGTCTATGCCACACAATTACATGCTAAGAGCTCTGTAGATACTATAAGTCTGTAAAGTTCGCTCGGTCTAAAGAAGGTTTATAATACATACTAGATTAATCCATAGATATATTTAATAGTTCCGAACTATCTTACTATCTCAGCGGCATTTTTAGACGTTTGTATGTACTTTAAGTCCTTTAAGATCCTTTGATGAATATTGAATATTCAAGTAGTTATATTGTTTCGGACTATATAGGTAAAAGAATGCCAAACACTATAATGATAATTATAATGCTGTTCAAATGGCTACATACAAAATATACTGAATTTCAGTCTATAGACATTTTTACATTTTTTCGAATTATCTTTCCACTAAAAGTACAAAGGACTATGTGATTCTAAGGCCATATATTTTAAATACCTTATATCCGAACGAAAAGCAATAGAAATGAAATGCTAGATACTAGCATAGTACAAAGCACTTTTCAAAAAGGATCTCACTGGAATCTCACAGCTGGGGAACACATCCAATAAAAATAAGTACAACCGTGTTTTATTTTCGGTACACAACTGAACACAACTCGTTATCAAACTGACATCTCGATTATATATACTCTTCGTTTTATACAGCTTAGAGTAAATATTTGCGAGGAACCCCGAACACGAATGCCACAATATGCTGACGCTTGTCCAACACGAGTTAAACTGTTTACAACTGTTTGTCGGCACTTGAAGGAAGACTTTCGGACCCATGACAAAACTCGGGGTGCTCCCCACACAGTCCACAACAGCATGTCTGCCAAGTAAACAGATGACACTGGCATATGCACAAATACATACATTTTAACTATATGCATACATACGTACTTCCGTCATTTCAATAGCTCTCAATTTGTTTATGTAAAAAAAAGGAAGCATGCCGTATTGAAGTATTGAGGTGTGCGTTTGGCTTAAGTGGCAAAGGATGCCAATTTACATATTCATATATGTATGTGTGTGTGTTTGTATGACATGGTCTTTCCCCAGCGGCTGCACATGGAAGTGACGAAGCCTGCTCGACACTTGGACGCAATTAAATACGCTCCGGCATGAACTTAGTTATCACATGATGTAGTTTATTGAATGCTCGTGCGGCGGCAATACGCAACGCGAGGCCTAACTATTTAAAAACGTGATATCCTGTGATTCCAATTTGCGAAGCTGCGAATGCAATGATAAATGAACTTTTAAGTGTGAGCATGGCATCACATGCTGGCGTTTAATTGAGCACTTGCAATGACCAAGTGACAGTGCAAATCGATGGTGATTTCAAATAGTATATACAATATACATAAGTACGAGTACCATCTGATTTCAATTTCAGTGGGCTTGATAAAAGCACGAGAGTGTCACATGTTGTTCATAAGTATGTACATAATTCGATTAACGAGGATTCTCAAATGCATGATAAATTGTTTGAACTATACTCTTCGAGGGTCGTTGTATTGTAAGTATTGTTATTAATGTGGAGATTTTTTTAGATGGATTATTGAAAAATATTGAGCATATCATAAACATACTCTGACTAAAATATTAATAGCAAAATTTTTTCAATATATTAAAATTCAACAGACAACAGATCTTTCATTTCAATGATATAATTTAAATTAAATACATTTTTTAATCAGATTAATTTGTTTGATATATTATTCTTCAAATTTCACTCTCAACATCCGACCCGATGATGAAATAAGTTGAGAAGTTGGATCTTGCTGCGAAGAGGGCGCGTAAAGGAAACTCTAGCCTGAATTCTCCCATGAACTATCCCAACAAAAAACGGATAGGGGTCCGGAACTTTGAACGAAAGATTTAGACCGATTCCTATGATCGATGCAACGACAGATTTCAACAACGTCTAATAAAAGAAACTAATAACCCAAATAATAGCGTCAGAAGCACAGATCGGAAAAGGCAAAGATTGGTTGAACTTTCTTCTTCTGTGTTCTCTGATCGATTGTTTGGGCTTGTCATAAGAAAAATTTTTTTTGGAAGCAAACAACTTGAACTGCAGAGACCACACTTTACTAAATTTATATTCTCTGCATATCTTCTTCTTATTACGCCGCTGTTCAGCCTACTGATGATTCTGATGACTCTTTCACACAAAAAAAATCTTTCATTCTTATAGCTTGCAGATAAAAATAAACGAAAATGCTGACGTCTTAAAAAATAAGAAATCTTTTGAAAATATTTCGTAAGTGCATAGTCGTCAGCTGTTTGTCTAGATAATATATATGTATATATGTCACATCTCAGTTCGGTCAATAAAACACTTGATGGCATATTAAATGGAGTGTGAGAAGAAACAAAGAGTGTGCGTATGACAATATTAGCTTTAGCAAGACAATGTATGAATAAAAACAGCAACAACAAAAAGCAAATGTTGACATTATATCAAAATGTTGAATAATGCTGCAAAAATTGCACCATTTAAGCTTGATCGAAAGGTTTAAGGTGCTGTTGCCGGTAATCAGATACGCTGAGCTTAAATCGCGCAAAGCTTTTCGTGCCACACACAAAAAACCCCAACTCATAAATACTAATCAAACCTTTATGGATCGTCATAAATTCAACAAAAGCAAAAAAACGTGCTTGTGTTTAAATTATGGTGCAAATTTAGTGAAAATGCACAACTGTGAAATAATACAAAGGTTATACATAATAATTTGAAATCCAAAGCTGAAGATCTGAGTTTTTTATTAAATTTTAGAAATTTATCATCGACTTTGAAATGTATTTTTGTATGCACATATGTATGTATGTTACTTAGAATCTCTGTCAAAACCGAAATTTAATCTTTTTTGTTATGTTATCAGATTTTTCTAAAAACTTCCATTTTTTTTTTCAACAACGAAATTTAATCTTTATTGGCATGCTATCTAAGAAATATATTGAATCATGTGTGCATTTCCATATTTCACCAACATAAATTCCAAAGTATATAACTATCAAATCGATCATGAAAAAAGGCAGTCGAACGATGCCGAAGGCTATATAACTATGTACATATGTATATACAAACATATGTACATATATGTACATGAAATAAGGTAGAGGAAATCACGAAGCAGATTAATCATATGTTAAGGTATGAAAGTATGAAACAAAATTGTAAAAACATTAATGAATCGCAAAAAGATAGTTGGAATGATAGATAGTCTGTCAATGCAGACATTTTCTTTAAGAAATATCTTTATTCTGAGAGGAGGAGGCTTCTTTAACAACAGAGAATAACGAAGTATGTAGGTGTGGTTTTCCTCTGGCAATTTAGAGATTTTCCTTAGGCTTAAGGCTCAGTTAGTGATGACGTATCGTATTTATTCGTATCGTAAATGTCTGAGAGAGACCTATTTCTATGAGGATTTCTGCGTAACGATCCGAATAAATACGTCAAGAGCGAACGAATGTATAGAGCTCGAGTAAAACAGGTTTTGTTTACGATACGAATAAATACGATACGTCATCACTAACTGAGCCTTTACTGCTTTCATGCCTAGAATTAGGCTTGTGTCGTTCGCGAACTAAAGATCTAAAAGATCTGGTTCTCATATCTGAACTAGGTCTATCGGTCGTTCAGTTGGATGACTTAGATGAACTAAAGCTAAATTTACTTGAATTATAAAAGGCGCCGAGTTTTTCAAGTGACAGGTGCAAGGCACATTAACAAGGTATGCCACCAGAGAAATTGACAAGTATCTAAATGAAGAGTATCTAGATCGGAAGAAAGATCCGCTAGTGTGGTGGCATGAGAGACGTGAGTTATATCCCCGTTTGTATCAGTACATGTTAAAGAGATTTTGCGTAGTGGCTACATCAGTCCCGTGCGAGCGCATTTTCTTGGGGACAGGAAATATAATAAATGAACGCCGAACTCTGCTGAAGCCATCTAAAGCGTCAAATTTTATATTTTAGCATAGCAATATGTAAAGAAGTTTGTACTTATTAATATTAATTACTTTTTTTTATATGTTATTGAAAGATCTCATATTTCATACACAATTTTTATAAACGAGTTATTTTAAAGACAGCATTTAAATGTATGTTCAAAGCTAGAAGCTTTGTTTAACTTGGTTTTTGTATTTTAGAAGATAACAAAATATGTGAATTGAATTTAATTTAACAATAAAAGTACAAATTAAAGTTAACTGTTCATAAATTAAATATTTTTCCTTATTTTTATTAAAATAAATGTTGTATTACTAACAAATTTTTAGAAAATGTTTTTTTCGTAATTTTACGTAAACGTAAAACTTTGGCCGTTGACTTGAATACGTAAAACATATTACAGCTGTCAGTCCTTTGCATATTTCACTTTTTGCTAGTGCTGCTGTATAGTTTCGTGAAGAAAAAGAACACGCTGATCATTTTGCTAGTATTAATATACAGCTTTTTTGGTTGAACTAAGGTTGAAGAGCAAGCACTTTTCTGCAACAAAGCTATAGCTGACATGTTTTTCAAGCTCCGTTACGCTTACGTACAAATTCGTTTAAAGTAATCGCATGTATAGAGCTCGGGTATAATAGGTTGTGTCAGCTGAAAACGGAAAATATGTTACGGCTACACTAACTGAGCCTTAAATTGTGACTAGTAGACCCCGCTTAACTGACCAGCCAAAATCGAACGATCTTGGTAGTGCATTTAAAATTTTTTCTAGTACAAATAGAATAATTTTAACGAAAATAACTAGTTCTAAAAGGCAACCTAATCCCAAATGAACTAATCGCTCAAGTGAACTAAACGGCACAACTCTACCTAGAATGCTTTAACACCATTGAAGGGGTTTCTTTATCACCAGAATGGATATCAATGTTGGCATTGTCTACGGGATGTTGTTCCAATTATAAATGTATATAATATGCATAGATTTTCTACATTGATTTTGTTGCAAAAATTTCTTCGTCACCCAATAGGGTATCTGACTATGCATATCTTTTCTTCAGATATGCCGCTGTCATGGCGGAATTCCTTTATCGCAAGAGGCATCCTAGGTCTATTTTGGTTTTTCTCTAACTACGCACCGATTTTCTTCAAACATACTTCTTTGATGCCTTCGCATACTGCCACACTGTAACTACACTACAAAAGTATGTCAACAATTTCCGTCTACGTATGCCTCCCACACGCATACTGCACAGTGAGTGGTATAATAATAATGTTTAGCGAAACAGCACGACACATTAAGCAGCACTTCACATTCAATTGGCTTCTTTGACATACATTGCCCTAAGGATGGTAGGAGTAGGAGTACTCGTAGTAGTGAAATCCTAGAATTTCATGGCTCATTAAAAGGCAGCGGCCGCAATTCCAAGGCATATGGAGCAAGCAAGTAGAAAAACGACATTACCATAGAGCGACAGAAAAGTGATCCTCAGCCACATATTCACATACATATAACTTTTGTCTAGTTTTTGTCCAAATGACTCATATGCTTTATACACTAGCTTAATGAGTGTCTGACATTTTATTGTCTGTTATATTATTTTTGTTGCAAATGCGATATGATAAGAAAACTTTTCAGACTGATAACAAAAACTGAATCCAAGTCGTTCTCGCATATCAGAAGAGTATAACTAATGATATGGATGTCTAGTAACATGGTTGTTTTGTTATTTGGAGTAATAAAAATAATATAAAGAGCTTTGTAAAAAGAGAGAAAAAAAATTGTTAAGTGTACATATGTAAAAATTTAACAGTATGATATGGCCTTTGCCTAACCAAATGCGCAGTTCATACAAACAAAATTTTCTTTTTTCCTCGGAATAAGAAAGTTTAACAACACTAGTCAGATAAGTCTAGACTAGATGATAAGTCAATTTCCTTTAACTGAAATCTTCCTGGTTTTTTGAAAAGCAAAGGATTTTGAATAGAGGCGAGAAACATCATTAGTCAGCTCTTACAACGTCTGACTTCAGAAACTGTTGTCGGGACCTGGAAAAGACGGAACACTCTCATAGTAGGAAGTGGGTAGCGATATCCTCGTCCTCAAGACAGTTCACACAGATACTGTCGTCGATCAGATCCATCACACTCAAGTATTTTGCACAGGAGGTTAGACCAAGTAGAAGTCTACAGTCCATAGGTTAAGGGAAGCAGGAGCTTGCAGCCAGACGAACCGTCGAAAAAGTAAGCCTTCATTCCTTAGGTCCCTTAACCGTAAGGTTAGACCGGCCCATCTAAGACCGTGTTGGGACACAACCTAGTCGTTGATAGACGTTTTGATTGTGGATGAAGGCAGGCTGCGGTTCCAGAAAAAGTTTTCTTGAAAATTAAATCGTTGATCGAAGAGACTTCGCGTTTAGCGGATTTTTCAGACTGTTTTTTCAATCAGAAAAGCACTATATACTCCTGTTTTTCACTACATACATATGTACTCGCATTCCTTTAACTTTGCAACGTTTGCACTCGTTTCCACTTAAAACATTTTTATTTTTCTTATGAAGTGCAAAACTTATCAAAAACATTTCAGCTGCCAAATCAACAAAGCAAATCTAAAAAACTCATGATCCAAAAAAAATTCAAGATTACTATGAATTTATTTATTAAAATCATGACGTACTTCACGCATTTTGATAGTAGATTATTTGTTGTAGATTGCTGCAATTTTGAATTGTACGCGCACTAGCAAAAGAATTTAGTGATCAAATGATTTATATTGCACTTGAAAACTTTTCTATGATTTCTTTAAAAGAAACTTGCAAGTTTCGCCATCGAAACGATGCGTGCAATATGCGACGCTCAACTAAAGACACAAATCTCGCGCAGCTTCCCAGAATGTACGAAATCCTGTTGGAATTATCAAACTGGAGCATTAGCTATTATAAAAGAAAAGATTTAGAACTTGTATCTGCTAAGACAAATATAAACATGCTCATTTCTAAGTAGTTCTATTTAGTTAAGCTGAATATACATTTTGCACTGTTATGAAATACAAGTCAAATACGAATAAGAACCTAAGCACTTGAACAAGATTTGGCATGTTTAAAGAGCGATTACACTTTGCACTTCTTGGTTTCTAATTGACTTTCAAGAACATCAGATGAAGGCGATTCCACCTCGATACTTTCATTAATCACATATAACTTGTTTTATACATATTAAACTTGGTTTTATTAAGAAAATGTACAATATCTATAGAAAGTATAGACTAGCAGCTGAAATCAAAACGAAGAGAAGAAGAAGAAGAAAGGATTGTAGCTTCCATAAAATTTTCCAATTTCAAACAATTTGCTCATGCACAAAGTCAAAAACTAATGGCCTCAGCTCGCCTGCAAATAGTTGTTATGTTTATTTTCATGGTAATTTTAATAAAATCGATTGTTATACAAAATATCATAAAGATGTTTATAGCATAAATCTTATTAATTCATTTGTATACAGTACAAACTTAACAAAAAATAAACATTTAAGTAAGTCGCTTATGAAAACAAATAAGCAAAGATGTAAGAACAAAGCATATACAATTTTTTATGCCATAGAGTCTATCATTCAGTCTACATATCAGTCTATGGCATAGACTATACAATGTATAGTTATTACCATTATGAAAATATACATTAAAATCTCAGTTGAATGTCGAGTTTCGTAGATCTAAAAATATTACTCTAGACTTCATGACAAACACAAGCAAGCTCGTCACTTTTGAAGCCAGGCTGAAATGTGTATTTATTCAGCATTAAATTTCCAGATAGATTGCATTGGCTGATTGCAACATGCCGATCTTACTCAGAAACGCCAATAGCAAATTTCAAGCGGGTGCATTGGCACATGTAAACAAACATACGCAAAACTGCTTATCAAAAGCCAACTGAAATGCGTTTCAACTGTAAACAATTGCAAACAATGCAAAATATGAGTAAACAAAAATCTGATACTATGAATGCCTGATATACTTAGCAGAGAAATCTATTTTTCGAGCATAATGAAACAATGTGTATCAAATAAGCAAAATCGAATTTAAATGCCAATAATATTTCGAATGGCAGGGAATGAACCTCAAAGCTAATGCTTGGCATGAGCGTAGCATAACAGCCCTATTCTAGCGCTCCCGTCACAATTAATTGTTACTGCATTGTGATTTGGTTTCTTGTGACTGGCTTGTTTGTTACAATTGATACATTTCGAGCTTTTGATTTCTGTTCCGAATAAGGAAAAGTATCAATTGTGACGGAATGCTCTATTGCTACTGCGGTGAGTATTGTGACGGTCGCAGGAATAGCTCTGTAAGCCTCTAATTCCCATAACATATCTCGTAGTAGCTAGTATCTAGTAGTAACTTGCATTTTTTACTTATTTGTGAATTTGCTTAGCAACCATTTTGATTATCGAAACAATAATAAAATTCATTAGACAACAAAAATTGCTACCGGTATTGCCATTGTCGAAAACAAAGTCCATTTATAACTGCGCGACGATTTCTGCAGCAGTCAGAAAATGTTAATACTACAAAAAGGTTATAAAAACCGAATAGAAAACATTGCATGGAATTAGAGCAGAAATACGTGCCATAAAATTTGAAATCTATGTCAGCCACACTCCACTTTACGATTAACGCAGCTTAATCAGGTAAAACCTTGTTGATAACACTTCAAGTTGAAAGCGCTCAATGCCATTGTTAGAAATTTTAGGAAAAAAGTCAAATTTTTAAAGTAAATATGTGCAGTAAAGTTTATTTGAGAACAAATCGCATATATGTATGTACATACATACATATTAAATGTACATATATAACGTACATTGCCCAGCAAGCAAAACAATATCGAAACTACTTCTAAGCGATGCCGTTTATTGTATGAGATGTTGTATATTTTCATATGTTGTATATTATTTGAGTGTTGCCTCATTTTTGAAAAATTTTCTCGAGAAAAATTATCGCCTAAATGATAGAGAAACATTCAGTTTACTTAGATAAGAGATATCGCTTAGGCAAAAATTTGTCTCTGATATCGAAACTGCATCTTAGAGGTAATCATTTACGTAATCATTTTGTTCAGCTACTAGCAAAGAATTTACAACATATAGAATGCGAAAATTCTATGCCATCTCGTAACATTACGAACAGGCTTCATAGCTTTGCCACTGTTCTTTCGAATTATTAAAGCCCACTCTCTCAATGACTATGACCCACTCTCTTTTATTCGGTTCATATACAGAATTATAGGCACATATTTTCTTGTGCGCTCCCAAAATGAGCCTTTCCCTACGCTCACTTCACTTTACCTAACCCTTTCATAATGCCCATGACATGAACAACAACAATATATTTCTGCATACATTTGGATGAATAGCCCTATTCTGCCATTACAGTCACAATTGATGGTCATAATCAATTGATCTTCCTTTCATACGAAAAACATCCAAAGTGCATACTGATTTCAAGACAAAATTTAGGTATACAAAATATATTGAAATGTGACTTTTATGAATCTCGTCAGAATATGGCTGATATTTGCAGAAATACACAATAATTTTACCGACTATTGAATTATGACTTTGGTAACTCTTGCTAAAATAGTGCTGTAAAGTTCATATGTTTTGAAAAACTCCCAAGGAATTAGTGCGCAAATCTTTCGTATCCCCAGTAGGTTTCTAGCAGATGTAATCTATGTAATCTTTGAACCACAAATATTGTAAATAATTTTATTGCAAATAGGAAGTTAGAAACTTTTATTAAATAAGCTAAATTTTCACTATTAAGATTATGCCAACTATTTACAGCTTGAAGCCTCCAGCTAAATTCGTTGTCTATTTCTACCTTGTGACCTCTCTTTCGATTTGTTTGCAATATTGATTCGTCTTTTTTAAATGTGATTGTTGTAGCTTTTTTTTGGCACATCAATCTTTCATAATTTATCGACTTTGAGTGGCTCACAACTTTCACCACCTCACTCGCTTTGGGCGTACTTTTTGAAGAGGTCTTCAAAAATTTCCATTGCTGAAACCACACAAATAAAAATTGGCTAAACAGCAATAAGTAAGCAATTATAAGTGTAACGCCAATAAATACAACAAATAAATGAACAACACGTGAAATAAGAGCCCATTCAATGCAAACGAATTCGAGTTGAGTTGAGTCACATGCGTAGAACTTGTTTTAATTACATTCAATAAAAAATTTCAATTGAACGGAATTGAAGTTGGACGACGTGCGCCTGATGCCATTTCATTTCGTTTTCTTTCAATTGAAAAGTGTTTGCAAAATTCGTATTTCGTAATTTAACACAAACAACAAATTGAAGCAAAGCGGCCGAAGAATTAGGAACTTATCGAAAGAAAGACTTTGGCAAAGGCAATTATGGAATATGCTCAAACGGTGTATTATATAGCTTTAGTAACAATACCGTGCTTGTGGTTCGAAAATTCAAATAATCACACGAATCTCGCAGCTGATTACTTATATTCCGGGAAATCGGAACTTTAGAGATTTTTAGTAAAAAATTTTGTGCTGATGTAAATTATTTCTGTAACGGCCATAATTTTTGACGAACTTTAGTTAGTTTTCTTCTTAGTTTATTTTCTTTTCATGCCCCAAAATAAATTACAGTTATAAAATTTCATGGTATCTTTTAGTCTAAATATCTCAGCATCATTCGAGTAACATATGTATGTTATTAGTCCCATCAGCCACAATATTTAAATTCTTCTTCTTCTTCTTGATAGGCCATATTAAAGCCGTTACGGTTTTTTTTTTAAATAAACCGAGCACTTATTGGTTTAGAAAGGATCATAGGAAAGTGGGTGGGGGAAAGTGGGTGGAGGAAAGTGGGTGGGAGGAAAGCTGAGTAGTAGCAGTGGACGTTCGGTTTGAATTAGCAAATATTGCAATGACGTTGGAAAACTTCCGCAGGAAGACTATTCCACAACCTCGATGTACGACCAAAGAACGAATTCTCCCTGTAATGCGTTGGAGAAATTAGGTCTTCTCTTCAGGCGCCCCTGCAACGCGCGCGTTTTCTCCAGTTGGAAAATGGCCAAACGTTGTCAGTGCCTTCTCTATTTGGTCTTTCCATCGGTTGCATAGCCTTCCGAGCCGTCTCCGTCCTTCAACTGCCGCCTAAAATAACTTCTTCGCTGGAGCTGCTTCGTCCTTACGCACCACATGACTCATATGTTCAACTAGTATATTTAGCTGCCCATACTAATTAACAATAAATTTAAAAAAAATCTGAATATAATACATACAAATAAAAAATTCGAAGAGTTGGTTCACTTTGCAAAAAAATACTAACGCTTGTGCTAAGTAAGTATTTGCATGTTTTTATACTTATGGCGACTAAATAAATTAAGTCAACAATTGCTTCGAAGAGCGATATGCTAAATAAAAATTTAAGCTACTGTTGACATTCAATTTGTATACAAGCCATGCGCGCAATTTTAAAATAAAATACACAAATTGACAACTCGAATGAACTATAAAGCGCTAATAAGCCTCTTAACTACTTACAAACTAGTTAGTCTAAGTATGTATGACGGCAATAAATACAGGCTTTTCAAAATGCAAAACAAATTTCATGCACGTAGAACTTAGTAAAATGCAACCGTGCAATGCCGGCAAACGTCCAACGCAACAACTGGAGAAAACAACAACAAAAGCAGGCAAGTGCAAGTAAACGCATAAATTGCACCCGAGCTATGGAAAATGCAGACGGAAATGCGAAGCTAGAGCAAAGCAGTAATTAACGGTAAGACTAAGCTATAAATAAATATTGGCGTTATGGCGCGTTACGAGATGATGGACTATGCACCAAGATCAACGACACAAACAACAAGCAAAAAATTTTAAAATAACTGAATAGTTAAGTACTTTTGCAATTTCTTGTGAGGTTTGAGAGAACGGCGCTGAGCAGAATAACACTTGGCAACATCGCTTTAGACTTATTGCAGCACTGTCGGAACGTGGCATGTTTAAGCATTTTCTATCCTTACTTTAACGATAGATGCTCTGCTGAGATAAGAGCTTCTTAACCCAGCTGCATGCCAGTTTTGTCACAAAAATCGCTTGACGAGTGGGGTTCATCGATACCGCGTCTGGACACAGCTCCAACGCACCACGCATTATGCAGAGAATTCGTTCTTCGGTCGTAAATCCCGATTGTGAAATAGTCTACCTGCTGAAGTTTTCTCACGTCACTGCTATATTCGCGGATTTAAGGCAAATGTCAACCGCAGCTACTGCACTAAATGCGCCAACGTCGAAATGGAATGTCCTATCTGCCAATGAAACAGACAAAAGCATGATAGTTCTAGTCGATCGAGAACGCCAGAGCTAACTAATATACAGTCGAACTTCCATAACTCGAATCATTATTATCCAAAGAAAAAGTTCGACTTATGAAGACTTCGACTTAAAGAAATTTATTTAGTTGCTCGCTAGACGCTGTTGCAACCCGATTTAGTTCGAGTTATAGAAAATTCGAGTTATAGAAGTTAGAAGAAAGAAGTTGGAAGAAATCGATTGTATTTGGCAAAAATTTTCATATTGAACCTGTACCAGTTAGTCTTGAATATTCGTACTAGGCTGTTAAGCTGGTGGTTTCCCCAAATTTTGTGACAGGTACTGTTTGTTAACAATTAACATCAGTGGTATCGCTCGATTTATCAGGAAATAATACTGGTTCATCGATATTTTTAAGCTGTGATTTATAGTCTCAGCAAACATTCAACACAACAGACCTGTTTGGTTCTTTGGTTTAGATGAGCTTCCCCATTAGCTGTCGCCCTAATCTTACCAAATCTGCTTGGTTCTGCTTATTTCTTCTAAATTTCGTAGTAGTACATATGCAATATAATAGTTCCCATGAAATGTGACTCGGGCACGCTACAATTTTAGGAAAAAAGACATGTAAAGAATTGTTGCATAGTTTTGGGCTTATAGTTACATATGCTTAAATTATATGCTAGTCTTTTTAGCTTCATACTTTTTAGTTGGCAAATAGTACAAAGAACATATTCACGTTGGCTGGTGTTGAACCCATGCCACACCATACGTCGTACATTGTTATTGTTTTCACCTTCTTATTAAATTAGCTAGAAATACTTAATTTCCGTTGCCCGTCATTTTTTACGTTCTAAAATTAAATATTTTATAATAAAATTACATATGTATGTACGTATATCAAAGATTTGTTCAACTTTCAAAGAATTGAAAAATTTAATGACTAAGCCAACAAGATTTCCTTTTTTTGCACATGCCTACTGAATTAATTGTTGCGCTACGTGCCCGCTGGCAACGACGCGTTTCCATTCAATTTTCCTCTTACCAAAATAGACGGTAAGTGTCGGAATATACACAAAATCAAGCTGTGCGTAATGGGATTTACATGGCTTAACGTTAAGTGGTGGGAAATTATGTTTTTCATTTAGGCCGTCACGCTTATTGCTTTTAAATCAATATCAATTTTTCAATCACACATTAAATTCAACAAATGTTTAGTTGGTACATATAATTTTATATATATGTACATATGTGCAATGCATGTGTAGTACATTAGTAAGTAGTAAAAAAAATACAACAAAAACACGGTAGATTTACTTCCGTACAGTGAAAAATTCAACATGTCACACGTCATATGAAATAGAAAGAAAACAGCTGAAAATTAACTATGATATAATCTTACTGTCATGGATATTCAAATATGTATAGTATATCTACAACTGTAATATGTGTGAATAGTTGCATGAAAACTTGAATTATATATTTTTCGTTCACAAATTGAAATAGCTTTGATGGATGTTGTTTTTTAAAAGAAATAATGAAATTTTTTAATTAAAACAGAGCAGACCGCCATCGCTGAGAGAGCATGTTGCTCTCTATTGTGGAGCAGGTCGTAATAAGTCGGAGGAAAAGAGAAAAAGTGTGGGGAAGAGGTCGTAATATTACGACCCGCCATAGAAAAATGATATTGGTATGAGATTTTCATATTATTTCATATTATCGCAATCCCTATTGTTGTAATTTTGCTCAAATAAAGTTTTACGGTATGAAAAAATAGATTCTATATCCGCGTACGAATGGCATTGAGAAACTTTATCTATGCAAAAAACACGCTCGGAGAATGGCCAATTCGCCTAATCTCTAACATCGTGCAAATGTATATTTATAAGAAATGCTGCTTCTTGTTAATTTGTATTGAGTCTATCAAGAATTGAACCTGGAAGTTCAGGTCTTAGAAACCGAACACGCATTCTCTGAAACAGAAGTAATACCATAAATTTTTTGAGATTTTTCAATGCCGTTTACATATTAAATTTTCTAAAAATTTCAAAAAAATCCTTAGTTAATAATAAATTTGCAAAGTTGCTTACTTTGAATGATTATAGTCTAATTTGCAGACATAATTTATACAGAAAACATTTTGCGTCTTTAATTTATATTACTACACTTGCAATTCTTAGAATTGCGCTCTTCACTTAAAAGTAATTAATGTCGTCTGCCTTGGAAGTACCGCAATTTCAGCGTTGTAAGTATGTCTATATATATATTTTTTTAGTTACCTTAAGTAATATTTATAAGTAGTGTTGTTGTTGTTGATGTTGCTGCTGCTGCTTGTGCTTGCCAACTTTTGAAAGCCTGCTCAAAATAAGCGATTTGCCTTTTGCTGTTACTCTGGTTTTACAGCCACAAATTTTAACACTTTTTGTTATAAAATTTAGCAAGATGCGTTTTTATATTTTTATTATTTTTATGCAATTTTATGCAGTTTATTTTGCTATCGAATCTGTTGTTTTTGTAATGCACAGTTCTTTGTATTGCTCCTCCTCTTTTTTAATGTAAACTGCTGTTGATTTCTTGAGGTTTACTTCGTTTTTGTACTTTGCACAATTAGACACAAATCGATGTGTTGTCAACGGGCGACGGCGGGAGGAGGTATAGTAGAAGGAAGTGTGTTGTTTTGTTGTAGTTGGGGTCTTTGACGGCTGGCTGGCTGTTGATACGTTACGAAGGCAATTTTTTAAATGTGCTTTTTGGAAAAACAAAAAAAATTTTTTTGGCGTAAGAATTTCGTAGCAAAAAAAAAGCAATTGTTAAATCTACGAGCAATTGGTAGCAACCGAAAACGCACTACTGGACACAGCGGAAGCAAACGACCTAGCGACCGACGGACGTGCACACGAGCAGCAAATTGACTGACTGCCGAAGCGTAGCAAAATCGAATTCTACCGCAATAGCAGCGCTGTTAGCTGCCACTTCGCTGATTCTTCCTACGGATGTGCACAATTTTTTAGTGGCTGGGTTGAAACGTTGGAGCAGTGTATGCGAGGGGGGCCGACACACAAGTCAGCTGGCACGTGGGGTTTTCTGCTAATGTTTGTAAAGGAGCAGAGGAAGAGCGGCTACTTGGCCGGGTTGAAACAGCGGCAGCGAGCGCGCAACAGCGCCATCGCGTCATCGCTTATCACACTCCAATCATGAGCACTTGTCGTGTAGGACACGTGAAACTGTTAACGTTTTTTGTTTTTCTTCACCCTTTTCACTTCATCACCTTTCACAATTCCACTACGTAACAACGTTTATTTTTCATTAAATTTGTCTACTGTTTTTTTAATTGAATTGGCAAATTTGTTGCGGAAAGAATAATTTGTGAAATTTATTTTTGGTTTTCGTTTTGTTTTTAACCAAAATAAAAATAAAAGCAACAACAACGAATGTTAGCCAAAACCAAACAAGTATTTTTAGTGCTGCCAGACTATGCGCTATAAAATGTCGCTATTCCAAGGTCAAAATAAAAGTCATGGCGAAATTATTTTTTTCTTACTGGCATGAAAGAATTTTTCAGTTGAGGCTTTCATCAAAATAGGCGTATTCCCGATCCGGTGCAAATGGTCATGCAAAAGAGCGAATATTTATTCCAGTAAACTACTCAGCATTTTGTTAGTACGTCATCAATATAATTTCCAAAGACAAATCAATTTCAACTATGTATAGAGTAAAAGAGTATTTAAAAAGAATTATTTCATTAAATTTTTTGAGGTACATATTACAGTTCTTTTTAAAATTACATTCTTTTCAACTGCGATGCTTGTGTATTCAATATTTTTCGATTAAGCTATAACATTTTAAATAGAAGAAAGCTGTTTTAAGGATCGAGGTTTTTTTTACAGCAGAATGGCAGCATTTAGGAAAATTTTTTTATTCTTGTTTTCGCAATCTCCCTCTTTCTATCTCTCTTGCACTTAAAAAGGTGCAAATTAATTGTCATTAACAGCTGATAAATTCGATCAACTTTTGCAAAAGCAAAAAAGTTTCGAACTTCATATCATATACGCTCTCTGAAAGAGCAAACGAAGCAGAATTTCGAAGTCCGTAAACAAAACATGCGGCGAAAACCAACCATAGCAACCGGTGTTTTCCGATTTTTAATTTTCTCATTGATTAAACGAACAGCAGAGTATCAACAAAGAAAGTATCCTACAACAATATGGATAAGCCGCAAATGATAGAGCACCTACAGCAATCGGTGAATTACACCGTGTTCGACTGCAAGTGGATTCCATGTTCGGCCAAGTTTGTAGTGCTTGGATCGAAGCCCAACAGTAATGGCATCATGCAAATCTACGAGCTGAACGAAGCCAAGCTGGAGAAGGTGACGGAGGTAGTGAAGAAGACAGCGTTCAAGTGCGGCACTTTCGGCGCAGCCAGTTTGCGCAATCGGCACATGGCTATAGGAGACTTCCAGGGACGCCTGCAAGTGCTGTAAGTTGATGAAGGCGATAAGGCATTGTTACATATAACATATAAAACTAAAACATCTTTTTGTAGCGATTTAGAGCGTCCCGAAATACCCGTCTATAATGTGGAGGCGCACAAGCAAATTATCAATGCTATCGATGCCATAGGCGGCAAGCAGTTGGACTGTGGCGCACCGGAAATAGTAACCGGTAGTCGTGATGGTGCTGTCAAAGTGTGGGACATACGACAAGGCACCGCGCCAGTTGTGGACATGACACCGGAGGCATCAGCGGAAGGCGACTCCACGGCCAACATTAAGCGCGATTGCTGGGCTGTAGCCTTCGGCGATAGTCACAACAATGCAGATCGTGTTGTGGTCGCAGGGTACGACAACGGCGATCTAAAGCTATTCGACCTGCGCGCGCTAGCCGTACGCTGGGAGACAACGCTGAAGAACGGTGTCTGCGGCATTGAGTTCGATCGACGCGACATACCCATGAATAAAATGGCTGTGGCTACGCTGGAAGGCGGGCTGTTGGTGTACGATATGCGCACACAGCACGCCAGCAAGGGCTTCAGCTGTGTGGAGGAGCGCAATGCGGGCCGGTCCGTCGGCACCAACGGCGTGATAAGCGGCCCCAAGTCAACGGTATGGGCGGTGCGACATGTGCCGCAAAATCGAGATTTGTTTGTGACCTGCGGCGGCACCGGCTCCGTGCGCCTGTGGCAGTACGAATACCCGGAGAAGCGTCGCAAGGACGACGGCAATGGGTTCGATGTTGGCGTAGCGGGCACATTGAACATGCTGAATGCCACCACAATTTCGTCGCAACCCGTGCACTGTTTCGATTGGCATCCAGATAAAATGGGTTTGGCGCTGTGTGGCGCCTTCGATCAGACCGTGCGTGTGCTGGTCACCACTAAACTCAATCTATTCTAAAACATTTTCCATTGTGATTACTTAGTTTACAAATAGGAAGGCTTTATTTTCAATAAACTAACATTTTATGCTCAGCTGACCCATGCGCTGTTTAACTAACTCCATTATGCGCGTCTGGAACTGGCGCAGTTCAGCGAGCAGCTCTTCATTCTCCGGCCACTTTTCCGTTTCCTTCTCTACGACTCGTATGCACGCTTGTGCAGTTAAGCGTGCGGAATTCAGTTGCGAAGTAATCATGGCCTCGCTCTCACTCTCGGCATGCTTGGCAACGGCTTCTAGCGAGTGCGCGCACACATCACGGCACAGATGCAGCGCTTTCAGGGAATGCGGCTGATTTGATGTCCAAGCAGCCTGTTTGCTCGTATGCGCTCTATAGGCTTGCACTAGCTTCTGTGCTTTGTTGAGCGGCGTATTGGCCAGCAGCGCTGCTAGTTCCCACACTTGCGACTCGTTGCTATGCTTCACACACTGCTGCCCCATAAGCGTGGTGGCTTTCTTTAACAGACGCTCCGGCGTTTGACCTTTGGCGTCAGACTTGCCTTGCGCTATTGCCGTCATGGTGATGCAGAGCACCTCCAGATCTAGAAAACGTTCCCTCAGCTCACTCAAGCGACCATAAGCATTAATGGCGTCCTCAAAATGGCCGGTATCCACAGACACGAGCATAAAGTTTTCCCACACCTTCCAATTGCCGTAGTTGCACTTGAGCGCTTCACCGAGCACCTTGTGCGCGCGCTGCTTGTCGCCCAGCTTGATGAGCGCTTTGGCCAGATTATTCCATGGCTCGAAGCACAGTGGATCCAGGTGAGTATATGTGATATAGGCATGCACAGCCAACTCCCAATCTTCCTGCATAATGGCAGCATAACCCAGACGTAACCAAATCTTTTCCTGCAATGAGTTAATTTGCACCGACTGCTTCAAATGTGGAATGGCTTGCTCGTACTCCTGCCTGCGGAAATAGTAGCTACCCCAATGCGCTTGTGCCTTGCCGCTGGTGTGTTTAGAAAACTCCCAAGCGGCGGCATAGCACGCAGAATCATCAGTGGCGTCGCCGAGTAGGCAATGCAGCAACACTGTGGGCTTCTTATTTAGCTCTTGTTGTATGATCTCGGCGGCCTTGTGACGCAGTTCCAGGCGCGTATAGCAATCTATGACCTCCGCCCACGCTTGCAGCTGCAGATAAATATCCAAGGCGCTCTTAGTCATGCCCAGCGAAAGCAGCAAGTCGCATAGTTGCAGTTGCACCAACCACCTTGGCTGCATAAAGCCAACGAAAGAGTAGGAGAACCGTTTCGGCAGCGTATACTTGCTCTCGGGCTCACTCATCAACTTGAGCACCTCCTCACACTGCTTCCAGCTGCGTTCGACGGTACGCCGTTGATTGGACTCCTGTATGCAATTAAGCAGCAAAGCCGATTGACGCACTTGCAGTGGCCCATGCTCCTGGTAAAGCAGCGTTTGAATGTACGGTTCCAATTCCTCGTCCGCCAGACGATCTTTTGGTTGTGAACGCTTCAGCTCTTTGCTGCAATGAGCGAGTAGTTAAAAGGAAAATAAATCAGGAAAGCCGTTGTTGCTTACACTTTGGCCAGTACTAAAGCCTGCAGTACGCTGGGCAGCGACATAACCTCATTGTCCTGCGGCTTAATAAAGCGTATGCGCTCGAGCCGTGTGTCATCATCCAGCAGCAACAATTTCGGCAATTCTGTGCTGCTGTTGGAGTTTGCAGCTGTGGAGAAACTGTGCTCAACTGTTTGTGTGACTTTGAGGCAAAGCTGTGGTAGTGACTTCTGTTGGAATTTAGTGCGCACACCAAGCAGTCCTATGAGATTACAAGGCAAATAAATGACAATTTAATCAAATTATTAATTTCCTCCTACCCTCTACATTCAAGACCACCTGCAGACGCTGACACAGCTCCTGCAACAACTGCTGCGACTTTTGCGATCGTTGGAATTGCAAATAGCCATTAGCTATTTCTAAGTGCAACAATGCTTCCAGCTCCTTATCCAATAGCTGATCCATCTGCTTGAGCAACAACTCTGCAGTCGTTTTGAAAAGCGCGTACAAGTTGCTTGTCAATTCGTCCAACATGTGTTGCTGCAGACAGATTATACGCAATTGCCACCATTGCAGAAACTAAAAGCAAGCATGCGATTCAAATTGAGATGTTCTTGTTGCTCCAAAATATGACCTACCACTGATTCCGGCCACTTTAACAGCAGCCGTTGCAACATTTCTTTAGCGAACACAAGTAATTCTCCTAAATTTACATTCGGATTAATCTCTTCGCCATTTTCCATTAGTTGCACATTAGCATCACAATCGGGCAGCATCGTTTTTATTTTTTCCACCACTTCTCGAAATGCCTCAAACTTGTTGAATGGTCCAGTAAAATTATACTGCACACATATTAAAACCAGCTCAATGGCATCACAAAGCAAATCTCCTCCAGCACCTTCGTCCAACATTTCAGTTGCACACTCACGGCGTTTCGCCCACGCGACCAGTATGATTTCCAATGTCTCAGGAGTCCATTCACAGCGCCACACGCGCCGCAACGAAGTCTCGTGGGGCAAATCTGTTAAGCATTTTAAACTGCATTTTCTCGTGTCAGAGTACATTGCGGTCTAGGAACTAACTCACCTTCCAACCTAGTGACATCGTTGAAATTCGCCAAGTAATATTTATTGAATGGCTCGTCTGTCATTTTGTACGCAATTTGTTGAAGTGATCTTCAGAATGCAGCAGAATCTGCTTTTGACATTTCATGACAGCTGATAGCTGTCATAGTGTAATAAATATCAAGTGAACCAGTAAGATTGTCATACCTTACAATTGTCAAAAAATGTTTTGATTTTCTTTTCTCCTTCTTCGTTATATGTCTTAACCCATCCGAGACATTAGTACAAATAAGTTGTTCAACATTTTTACGTACCAAGCAATTTTTATTTTCCAGCTCGTGTTACATTTTTTATAACAAATAGTGTTTATAAAACAATTTTTAATATTTTTTATCACGTTTGAGTTTGTTATTAAGTTTATTTCGTTTGTGAATTCTGTTCAAATGTTTTATCCGAAAGTGCATGCGGCATGTAAAAAACAGTTTTTTGACATGCGCTGAGGAAGAAAAGGTGATATTGCAGGCTCCTGACCATTTTCGTCGCAAATCTTCATCGTTAGGCACAGAAAACACCGGCATCTCTTCATCGTAAGTGCCTTTGCACAAATAACAACAGTTGGGCATTTTTATTTTTTTCTTTTTACTTTTTTTCTTCAAACGCAAACTCAAACTCAAACTGAAAACGGGTTAATATTTTTGACAATTATCAGGTATGACAATAGAATGTCATTGCTATCTGGTTCACTTGATATTATTCCACTATGGCTTGACGTACCCCAGCTTGTCAAAAAATATTTTGATTTTTCTTTTCTCCTTCTTCGTTATATGTCTTAACCCATCCGAGACATTAGTACAAAAAAGGTACTCAACGTTTTTACGTACCAAGCAATTTTTATTTTCAGTAATGAAAATATTAATAACCGCACGTGTGTTACTTGTTTCTTTCCTTTTCTTACTGCCTAAGATCTCCTTCTCCTCAAAATGGTTAGCGCAAACATGCGCTGAGGAAGAAAAGGTGATATTGCAGGCTCTTGACCATTTTCGTCGCAAATCTTCATCGTTAGGCACAGAAAACATCGGCATCTCTTCATCGTAAGTGCCTTTGTACAAATTACAACAGTTGGGCATTGATATTTTTTTCTTTTTACTTTTTTCTTCAAACGCAAACTCAAACACAAACTGAAAACGGGTTAATATTTTTGACAACGCAACTGACAAGCAAGGGTACGAGAATAGAATGTCATTGTTATCTGGTTCACTTGATATTTATTACACTACGATAGCTGTGAGCACGCACGTGGACAATTTAGAAGAAGAAGCGCTAGGATAAATATTTACATTTGTTATTGCTTCAACAGTTAAAAAATGTTGCCAATCTCACAAGATTACAGGCATTCTGTTTTGAAAGCTCTTGCACTAATTTCCGCTAAAAATTTGGAGATTTTCTATATTAATTAATTTCACAATAAAGTCTGTTAAGTTACATATACCACTTACTGAATAAAATAAAAGTTTTAACATTTAAATTAATAAACAGTTAGGAGTCAATTATTTTTTAAAAATTTAAATTTAATCAAATTCAGAACTTGGAGCTCGATTTGGCAACTAAGTATTCATATAAGGATTTGCGTAAGCGGATACCTGTCTGCCTTTGCGGTGCCAAATGGATAAAGATATCCCATAACGAAAAGTTTCTGACTAGAAAATGTTTGAAAATGTGCGATATGTAAATAAAAACAATCATAAAGGGAAGCTGCAATGCATGGCATCGTACAGAGTCGCATAGACGGCACTAAATTGCGTGGAATTGAATTGAGCTGTTCTTAGGGACACGAAAATAATATCGATATCACTTGGAAAAACTGATATGGCTTCACGAACCATAGCAAATATAAAAGTTAAAGTTTATGCTTACTTTAAATTATCCGTCTTGCTGGTTCGTGGCGTAAAACATTCGTCTCGCGACAGAATGCGATGCGAAAAGAACCTACGTTCGGTAACAAATCAAAACCAAATACCAAAAAATAAAACATCAAAAACCTGTTTTTATTTGAAATAAATTTATAATATTGTACAGAGCGAATCACATTATATAATATTAAAAAGCTCGCCGGTAAACTGCTGCTCTTACTCTTTGGTTCGTGTCCCAGACAACTTCGCATAGCCGGTGTACTAATATCAGGGCCGGTACTAATATCAGAGCCGTACTAATATGCCGTCGGCAGGATAGGAAATCCCCGTACTTTCGTACTGATTTGGGTACATTTTTATTTTTTGGGTACGCGTTTAATTTCCCCAGAGTACGTATTATTTTTAGTGTACGCTTTTCATTTCTCAGGGTACCTTGAGATATCAACACTGATATGCGAATGCAAGGAGGCAACTAATCTTGTAAAATGAGCACGCGAACGACGAGACATAAGCAACTAGTGAGGAATACGAAGTGGCAGGTACGAAAATTTTTTGGTACCTTCGTACTCGATTTCCCATACAAAACTAAATAGAAAATATGATACAAGAGTACCGGTACTGTTATTGTTTACATTTCAGAATGAGTCAAATATCATTTTTATATAAAAATGAACGATTTTTATGGAATTTGAAATGCATTTGCATTTAGATGAATAAAACTAATAAAACTGCATAAAGTGTTGCAGATGTCAACTTCTACCTTTACATTTCCATTCAATTAAAACCAAAAGGAAGTTTCAAAGTCCGCTTTTACACGATGCGACTCGGCCCCGGAGACACGGAAGAATGTAGGAAAGAGGGGTGAAACGACAGGGGAACGCGCAAAATCGCTCGGGCAGCGATTGTGCTGCGATTTTCTGATTTTCTGACGTTCCTCTTTATTCGTTTTCGCGCTTCGCGAAATTGCAAATAAACTGAAAAATTTACAGAACTTTACGCATAAAAGTAAATATAAAGAATAAAATGAGCAAAGAGTGGAATAAGTGCTTTAAATGTTTACAAATTACACAAATAAAACCAGCTGCAAATTCTAGTGTCAATATGTGGAGTGGAGCGAGTCGCCTCGTGTAAAAGCTATGCGCGATTTCAAAGCGGAATGTCAAAAAATCGGTAGAACCGAGTCGCCTCGTGTAAAAGCGGACAAAGTTAAATCTTTTCTTGATAAAAATATTAAATACACATATCTTTAGTTATGCATTTGTAGTGACCACTTATGACATTACAAATCGGCAAAAAGGTGTGCATGACATTACTTTAATAACAAATTATATGCGCTTGAAATAATTGCGCCAAAAAGAGCACAACTTTGCGTTAATATTTACTGCATATTGCAAAATTTTCGCATAAAATAAAAGGCACATACATAAAATATAGATATATACATAACTTCACTTCCCCGAATTTCATCGCATGACACTTTCGGATGTTTAATTATTCGAAAACGTACAATTTCGTACCCGATAGAAAAATTTTGGCTGCGCGCTTTGTCCTTCGACTGCAACACTAGTTGGTTCTGTTTAGCATATGAATAGTCATGCCTCCAAATATCTTATCTCTTTTCCTCTCACGTGAACATGGTACCCATTTACAATTTCGACAAATTCCAGCTTCTGTAATTCAAGGTACTGCCAGCAAGGAAGAATGTGGAAAAGTGGATGATTGAAAGTGCAGGGTTGTATTGAGCGGGTAAAAACTGTGGTAGTAACTTAAACATGAATAATGGGCAGAAAATTGTATTATTTATAAATTAAATAGATTATTGACAATGTTTGAAAATGTTGTAACTTTGTGCTAGTTTCGTGTAGGTTATAAGGAGTAAGCAACAAATTTTGTTTTGCTCACCGAAGGAGGGAAGCTCACCCGTAAGAGCTTTCTTTTTATGCTCAGGGAGTACCTTTTTTTTTTTTGCTCATCAAACCGAACTGGAAGACGAACTCATCCCTATCCTAAAAAATTTTTATTCTCAAGGTACGAAATTTATGGAAAAGATACGTGTTTTTTTTAAATGGAGTACGTTTTTATTTTGGCGCAGCCCAACTCTGTGCGCGCTGCTCTACACACCGCTGTAGCGAAATCAGCAACACAGCTTAATTAATAAATAAAGTAAATAGTAATAAATTATACGAAAACAAATTGTGAAGTATTTCGAAACAAAAAAAGGTACACGCTGTTTATATTTTTGTGTGGCTGGCGGCGGCTGACCAATACTGTTAACGGGAAAAGTTGGACAGACGAATGTATGAAGTGAAAAAGGAACAAAAATATACACACACTAGTAACACGCGCGGGCACACGCACGTAGTGGTGAAGAAGAAGCAGTAGAACGAACCATCGCCGCACCAGCGCGAAAAAATGTAAAAACGTGTTGTGGTGCACAAAAATTTTCGAAAACCGAAAAAATTTACCGAAAAGAACTCGTAAAATATTTTCGATTGTGTTGAGATATAGAAACTCAAATTGGTTGTTTGTAAACATTAAGGGGATAACCGAAAAGCCCATAAGAGATATGTAGTAAAAACGAATTACAGGCGAAATAGTTGATCATTAGTTGAGAAATACAAATACAGAATATTTTTCTGCGCTGCTTTTGGAGTGTGTGAGTATCGAATGGTTGGTTCAGCCAGCGTTGGTGGAGCAGAGCAGACGAAGAAGTGTAAGGTGGAGTGTGTCGGTGTGTCGATCGTGTGTGTTTTGGGGCAGGGAAGTGTGAGTGTGTTTACGCAATATTATTGCCGCGAGTAAAGGATAGGAGGATAGCAGCAGAGCGGTAGCAGCATTAGCAGAATGTGTGTATTCGAGTGCGGAGTGCGGGGGGTACAGGTATGGTGTGTGTCGAGGGTAGCCGGAGCCGCGGCGTTTTCGTATTGCCGTCTGTCCACGTATTTGCAATAAAAAAATACTTTGTTTTCTTTACTTATTTGCTTTGCAACGATTTTCGCAGTCACCGGACGACGACGACGGAACAAAAACAACTACGAACGGATCGATTGAATACAAGCAGAGCGCTTGAGCCGAGCAACGAGCAAAGCACGAAAGAAGAGTACGGAGCGAGCAGTATGTATTGTTTGTGTAAAAAGTAGTGTGCAAAGAGTTGTGGCTAAAATAGATACGAAAGCAGAATATAAAAGTATTTGTGAAAAATAATAAGAAAATCAAAATAAAAAAGGAAAAATTGTGCGAAACAGGCACAGCAGGCGAAAAAAGGAAAGGTAGAAAAAGCAGAATAAAGCAAGGAAGAAAACCTTGATTGATTGAGAAAAAACAGCAGAACCGAAACAGCAACAGCAAAGGCGAAATAAAAGAAGAAGAAGAGCAGCTGAATAAGCTCAACTGCAGAAACACGCGGTGAAGAATTGAGAAAATAGAGTGAAAAAGTTGTGGAAAAGTAAACAGAAAATTTATAAAATACATTTAGAAAAATTTGATGGCCATTTAAAAAAACTAATACTTATAAGGAATATTTGCAGCACGAAAGAAATATTATAAGTGCTGCAGGAAAAAGTGTGAAAACGTAGTAGCAGCCGCTTTCAAATGGAATTCTATACCCACCAGCAACAACAACAACAACCGCCGCAGCAGCAACCTACAACGCAACAAGAACGGCAGCAGCAAGTTGACTCCATGGCCACCGGCGGCTCAACGACAACCTCCTCGGCCAACACCACCACCACCAACAACAACAATAATAATAACAACAACAACAATATTAATAGTAGCAGCAACAACAATTCGCCCACCTCCTCCACCAATAACAGCGGCAGTGCTGTGGTCACGGCGGACGCAGCCACTGTGGCCATTGCTAAAGACATGCTGCAATTACATCATGGCGGTGGCGGGTTGAACCACAACAATAAAAATGGCAACAACAACAACGGTAACAGCAACAACAACGCCGGCGTCTCAGTGGACCCCATAGCCACGTCCTCACCAACTATCACAACAACAATACAAAATATCCCACCTGCCCATGCCACTTCCTCAGCTTCCTCCACTTCCTCCGCCTCTTCGTCCTCTGCTGTACCACCAGACAATGCGCTCGGGTATCTAAAGTACGGTCAAGAGCTGCTCTACATTAGTGAGCCGTGCACCATAATTGGACGCAATTCCTCCACCTCGCATGTGCACTTTCATGTGGCCGAGAATAATTTGGTGTCGCGCAAGCATTTCCAAGTGCTCTACGAAGCGGATACACGCGAATTCTATGTGCAGTGTTTGAGCAAGAATGGCATTTTTGTGGACGACTTCTTACAGCGCCGCAATGCCGATCACCTGGCGCTGTCCGCTAGGTATTTTTAATTTAATATATGTACTCTTAATAGCAATATGCATTTATGTTGCTTACTTTTCATTTGCAGTTGCTTCTTTCGCTTCCCAAGCACCGAGATACGCATACAATTTGAGAGCTTCGTGCATCCTCTTACAATCGCTGGTGGCGGCGCGAACTCGGTGTCCTCTGGCAGCGGCGTTGTTTCTTCCAGCACGGCGCTGAATAACAACCATCATCACCATGCGCTGTCTATGGGCAATGCTGGTGGGAACGCGCACGTAATTATTTCACCTGCTCCGCCAGAGGATCATGCACAACATCCACACCACCACCAGCAGCATTCGTCGTCTGGAGCCACTTCACATTTGCTAGCCATGGACAGTTCGCATGTTATTTACTCACCGCTAAAAATTTCCATACCGAAAAAGGAGGAAAAGAGCCCGTATTTGTCACCAACTGGCAAGTGGAATTCCCTACTTTAGTTTTCCCATAGTATTTATGTAATCATTTAAGCGCAATTCTAATTGGAAAACAAGGTGATAAGCAGTTTTGCTTTGCTAGCAAAGAGCTGCCAGATTAGTGACGACACATTGGAATTCTTCCCATGATCTCTGGAAGTAATTTGCTTAGTGTGGATATTAGTAGAAAGTCAAAGAAAGAAGTAGTTGCAGTCTTTTCATAATATGGAATTTTTTTTTAAATGACGGTTATTCCCACTTGTACCACTTGTTTGATACTTATCTGAAATCACAATTCAATATTTCTTTTAAAACAATTGATACTTTTTTCTATACCAAAACATTGTTGGCATTTGTTATTAAAACTCCAAAATAGGGCCGCAATTGACTTTAATTAAAATTGATTTTGATATTTGAGGTAAAATAAAAGTTTCTATTTAAATATTCATTCAGGCTTCACATTGTAAATGAAAAATTAAATTATGTTACAAAAATTTTAAATATTTATATTTATGTGACAAAACTTACCATTTATTAATTTCAATATTTTAAGGGAAAAATAATTCGTAGCTGACTTTATTTTATAACAAAACAATCAAATTTGTACATAACCGCCTACGGTCTTGGTGTCGTTTCTGTCAATTACAGGTACCATTAGCGCTGCTAATAGTTGTCCAGCCAGCCCGCGTCAAGGTTTTCACCAGAATCAAGCCAATTACAACAATTATGGCAATAACAACTTGCAAAACGTAAGTTGCATACGTTTCCAGAACAAACAATTCATATTGTGTTATTGTTCCCTAACATTTCCTTTCTTCTGTTTACATTTTGCATCATATATAGCAAGATCTATTCCAAACACCTTCAACCGCTAGCTATAATCACAATGAGAAACCTCCATACAGCTATGCTCAATTGATTGTTCAAGCTATATCCGCTGCATCGGATAAGCAACTCACGCTGTCGGGCATTTATTCGTTCATTGTTAAGCATTATCCCTATTACCGCAAGGAGACTAATAAGGGTTGGCAAAATTCCATACGTCATAATCTCAGTTTGAATAGGTGAGTACAGTGTTGGAAACTTCTCTATATTTACATTGAAGTTTTTGCTCAAAGTTATGTTTTTTAGCTATACATACTTAAATTTCTTGCATTCCCTTGAAATCCACTCTAGAAAAGTTGCACTGAACATGTAAATAGATAGAAAGAGATGCAATACTCAAAGTTAACACTTGCGTATTGTGTAAATACTTTGTTTACATTTGTCACGTTTCCACGCGAATGTTTGTATAATGAAAGACTAATTTCAGCGCCGCCACTCAAAAAAGAGTACTCTTATATCTCTCAAATGAATTAGAGTTGTCATCTGTCCATTCATACAATTTGTCTTTTCCTTGATGCCCAGGACGAATCGAACAGTCACCCAGACTAATATACATATTTAACGTAACAGCCCGAGTGCATGAGGCTTAGGCCTATCTTTCTCTGATTAACTTGTGTTCGTTCTATTTTTATCACAAGTTAACGATGCCTACAAATTTATTCTCAATCCCGGCGTGTCCGAGCGGGAATGAGAATCTCTTTTATTATGGCAAAGTATACTCACCGAGAGTTGCAAACTAGCTCGGGAAAGACGGTGCCACGTGCAAAGAAATGAAGTTTATTTTTTGTTTTAGATAAATAAGGGACCTACGCTGTTGCATATATAATACAATGTTCACTCGCGAGATTTAATAGCCGATTTGAATTTAAACAGCTGCACCACTAACTTTCGGGTGCATGATATGAATTTTAAAATTGCTTTAGCACTTACAAAAATGACCCACAATTACATGTGTATCCCTTTCAAGGTATTTCATCAAAGTGGCACGCTCTCAAGATGAGCCGGGCAAGGGCAGCTTCTGGCGCATCGATCCCGATAGTGGCGCCAAGCTAATTGATCACAGCTACAAGAAACGTCGCCAGCGCAGCAGCACGGGCTTCCGCCCCTCCTACGGCATGCCGCGTTCGGCGCCCGTCTCACCGAGTCACATGGGTATGTGACCTGACCCCTCACAGCCACGCCAGAACTTTCAACAATCCTATGTGCTCTCACATTTTACAGATAACTCACGTGAGAGCTCACCATTACATGATATTGTATTGCAGTCGGCCCCTGGTTCGCCGGGCATGTCCATGGAGAATCGTGCTGCTGATGGTGGTATATAGCGCGCTGCAGTTAATACTCATGCTTTGCGGCAATTTTGCTAATTGTGTGTTTGTGTGTGCTTCTATATATTTCAGATCTTGTGTACAACGCGCAACATCAGGCTGCGGCCAATAATTCCCACAATCAATACAAGTGAGTGCACAAAGCATTTCTGCATTACACCTATGCATTTTTTGCAAAATTTACTTTTTCAAATTGTAGCAGCGGTAGCCCATATTATGTTGCAAATCAAAATTCTGTTGGCGCACCGCCGCAGCAGCAGCTTGTTGATAACAATAGCAGTGGCAATGGCGTTGGTGCTCTCATCGCGCTCAAGCGTAATCACGTGCTGGCAGCTGGTGCCGCTGCATTACAGCATCAACCGCAGCAGCCGCTACACCCGGACATCATCTATGAGGAGATGCCCACAGATTATAGCGGCAATATGGAGTCTGGGGATGAGTGCGATTCCACTGCTTCAGCTGCTGCCAGCAAACGGCCAAAATATTTATCCGAAGCGCTCTGATATGTTTCTTCTGCTGTTAACAACTAATTAATAATTTTTTTTAAATTCTAACAAATCAAATTATACACACACCATACACACACACACACACACCTACTCATACACTGCAAGGAAGCAAACAAACACACACAAACGTACCATCTCGTATATTGAATTTTTTAAGCAAAGTATGTGAACATTTGTTTTCTTGTTTTTTATTAGCAAACATTACGAAAATATGTAATTGCGCGAAATAGGCTTTATTCGTTTGACGAGTATATACATACATACATATATGTATGTATACTTTTTCGCCACCCTTCCCGCTACCCTCACTTTCCTAACCACAGACAAATTCAATATGCTTGATGATGTTGATATGCTTAAATTGAAATTACACAAAAAATTATAATAATAAATTTTAAAAAATAAAATTTAATAACTATATAATATCAATAATGATAAAGATCGCAGGCATGTGAATATGATTACCTAATTAACAAACAACAACAAAAACTTTACAAAACATACCTTCTACTATTACCTATATATGTATAACTCGATCTGCATAGAGAACCCAAATATTCAGACAAACAACCACAACAAACACAAGAGAAACAAACAAAATACAGCAGATAAATTTATTGATCTATATGAAAATACAAAAATGATAAATTGTATAATGATTGCACTTTATTATTCTTATTAATAAAGAAAAATCCATTTAAATGTTTGGACAAAGCGTGTATTGAACCAAAAAAATAGTACGAAGTGTGTTTTTGATTAAAATTTTTGCAGAAATGGGATTTCAGATTTTTAAGTATATATGACTAGTCAGTCAATAAATTACATTTTCCGCGACTGCCTTGATTTTTCGTAACTTGGGAAATCAAAAATAATTATTTTCAACGTCAAAATTTGACGTCATAGTCAGCACATAAATCGACTTTAGGAAGGTATGAACTATTTCGTACGAACGTTCCTAAAGGGGCATTTATTTTCGCCGGCTTAAATGCCATTCCAAAACATGTCAGAAATCTATTTGGTATTTCTGTGTGTAATGCTATTCGCCAAGGTCATAGAAGGTCATTCACGCTATCTTCCCCTACAAGCAAAGTTTTTCAAATGAGCACCTACATTTTCATTTCATTTATATATGTATGCGCGCTGCATTTTTTTCAAAAACCTTTTTGCTACATACATACATATGTATATACATATATGGAAAATAATTTTTAATATTCAAATTTCTTTAACTCTTACATATGAAGGTGGACTATTATGATCAATTTATTTACATAACGTTCTCTGATTTAACCAACTACTTGCAACCGGGAGCCGAAGACCATAGTAGTTCGTGCCTAGATTTTCAGTTTATTTATATAATTGATTATATAAATAAAGAATGCAAGAAAGGCAAACAGGTGGGAGCACTTAAAGCTTCCGGCAGAGAATGTGTAAAATTTACACTGTAAATGATTGTCATTTACGTCTCTATTCTCTAGCTTCCGGTAAATAAATAACTATTGTGAATAACAGAATATAATGTGAGAAATTCACTACGGCAAATAAATGAATTTGTAAAACAAAAATATTAGAACAAATAAAAAATACAATGGCAGCAGTTCAGCGTTTATATAAATGTAAGTGTCATTGCTACCCTTTTAGCTACAGAAATCCTTGAAAAACATACACGAAAAGATATTTTTGCAATATTTCTTTGATATGTATGTATTCTGAATTTTTTAATCTACTGTTATTTGCTATAACATTTATAAATGTGGCAACGCTTTTGCACACGGCTACAATGCACAAAACAACAAACTAGCAGCGTTGCAAACAATGCAAATACAGTGTTACATCTGACAATATAAATTTGAATGTAATAGATATACAGCCGAACTTTGAAATAAAATATTTAAAAGAAGTTTATAATGTAATATAATATTGGGTTATAAAACATTTTTGGATTTGCAAATTGTTATTTCACTTAACATTCTCAATTATCGTGCCGTTAAATGCAACTATGTATGTATGTTCGTTCTTGTAAGAAGAAGCGCACTTGCAAAAAAGTTCACATTCCAATTTGATCTGCTGCGAAAAGGAGAAGCTACGCATTTCAATAATATCATTTGATTCTATTTTAAAGTACGCATTACTAATAAGCAAGAATAATTAAAATGCCTGTTAAAGCTGTTTGTGTTATCAAGGGCGATGCCGAGGGCAACATATTCTTCGAACAGACGGTGAGTTTTCTTTGCTGCGCTAATGCTAATGCAGACAATTCCCGAATATTCCAAGGTCGAGGTGAAATTACCGGCACTGCTCCACCTCTTGATAGATATAGATTTTCTCTTCTCTTCTTTCCAATTGTACAAATATTTTTTGATACTCTAGTATTTTCTTTTTGCTGTTAATAGGTTATGTTTAATGTGCCAGAGTACAGGGGGTCAACAACAAAGTTAACGTTTTAAATTCGCATGTTTATCGCTTATTTACATGCCTTGGGTTTATTTATAAATTGGTGTTATATAATTATATAAGATGTGACAGTGGGGCAGGTGAAGTACTTTTATTATTGTCTTTCTCGAGTGCTTTTGCCGAGATTTGCCGTAACTAGTTTCAATCTGAAGACTTGTTGTTGCTTTTAAGGGCAAATTGGTATACATACATATCTAATCTATGTAGCTTGGATTGTACCAAGTAGTATCGAGGGGTACTACATATTTCCAAGGTTCGTATCAGCAAAATTTAATGTATGTACTAGCACACTCAATCAAGCCACACATTTTTTGCATATCAGACTATAATGACTTGCATAAATTACTTTTAAGCACTTCAATTTCCCTCGTTTATTTTGCATTTCTATTCAACATTGTGGTTATTTACACATGTTCTCATGTTTTTCGCTTTTCTAGGATCAAAGCTCGCCTGTTATAGTGACCGGTGAATTGAATGGCCTCAGTAAGGGCCTGCACGGCTTCCATGTGCATGAGTTCGGTGACAACACCAACGGTTGCACCTCGGCTGGTCCACATTTCAATCCATGTGGCAAGGAACACGGTGCACCCACCGATGAAAACAGACATTTGGGTGATTTGGGTAATGTAGAGGCTTCTGGAACCGGCCCTACTAAGGTCAGTATTACAATTTAAACTATGCATACGATTTTCCTTCTTAAAATTTATTCTCCTTTCATCCGGTCAGGTTGAAAAATCCGATAAGCTCATCACCTTGTTCGGCGAGAACAGCATCATTGGACGCACTCTCGTCGTACATGCCGATCCTGATGACATGGGTCAGGGTGGTCATGAACTGAGCAAGACTACGGGCAATGCAGGTGCACGCATTGGCTGTGGTGTCATTGGCATTTCCAAAATTTAAATAAACTAATCACATGTTCGAATTGAATTTTGGGTTCATTAAATGTAAGCAGTTAGTCTGCTGTGTACACTATTATTTGGTTTGAAAGATCCTTTATAAATATTCTTATGCAAAATGACTGCTTCGCAGAAATTCTTTTGTTAAAAAATAACACTACCTGAATTGGGGAAATAAATGTGGTTAAAAATGTGATTTCGTATTTCTATATAATTCGAGTTTCCAGTGACGGCACATTTCCCGACAAGTGAGCCTATTTCATAAACCATTCATCATTCTGACACGTTTCAACTAATTTCTATTTATTTGCGATGAACTTCATTTATATATTTTCTATTAAAACTTAGGGCGCATGCCAAAGCCATTTTCTTCCTCACATAAATTAACGTTTGCTTTTATTTTTAGCTGAACTTTGTCAATCCTAATCTTTAAATTGTCAACATGCAACTTATTGACTAAAAGAAATAATATCCCGATTCAGTACGAGTGCATGTTTAGCTCACTATAAAAGTGCTTTGTTGCCTCTTGTTGTTTCATTAAAATAATAAAAAAATTATGTTTTGCTGGTAATTTCTTTAATCTTTTTGTCATTTTACTAAATTCTTCAATAGATAAACTTGATCATTGCGTGTACTTGGTAAAATAAAAGAATATAGAATTTAAGTTATAAAAATTTTGCTCATACTTTCACGGTCTATTATTTGAGTATGTGTGAATTGCGAGTATTTGTCGTGGGTATTTTTATAAAATATAAATAAATTTTATTTTATGAATTTTTGTAGGTTCTTTGAATGAGGTGCATTTAAATTCATAATTTAATGACAAGAGAACAAAAAGGGATAGAAAATGTGCAATTGGTCTAAGGTTAATCTTAACTATTAGCTTCGATTTCCTTGTAAACTTCACGTTTGTATTCGTCCAGACCGCCCTCAATGGCGCGAACCGTGCGATTGCCACAAACCCACAGTTCCTTGCAGACGACCTTGATAAGGCGCTCATCGTGAGAAACAAGTATAACGCCGCCCTGGTGAAAGGCAGAAGAATTGTAGGTTCAAATGCATAAAATCGATTTTATATCATTTACCTTAAAAGCATTAATGGCTCTGCCTAAGGCATCGATAGTTTCAATGTCTAAATGATTGGTCGGTTCATCCAGTACTAAGAAATTCGGTTCCGCTGTGTGGAACAAAAAACAAAGTATTAAAAAGAAAAGCATTTTAAATAAACGTGGTAAGCGCACCCATGCACATTTTGGCCAACGCCACACGCGATTTCTGTCCTCCCGACAAACTGGCAATGCTCTGCAAAGCCAGCGTGCCCGAAATGCCAAAACTGCCCAATTGCCGACGATATTCCTCGTCAGGCCGCCCAGGAAATAGTTCAGCCAACACGCCCACACAAGTCAAATTCATATTGAGATGATCGACGTGATGCTGCGCAAAGTAGCCTACCCGCAGGCCGCGATGCAACACAATGTTGCCATGAATCGTGCTCAATTGGCCCACAATGATTTTCAGCAATGTCGTCTTGCCTGTGCCGTTTTCACCAACCTACAAAAAAATATAAATATTAAAACGCATGCAAAAAGCTTAAACGCTTAACTTACAATACAAATTCTAGAGTCTGAGGTTGCTGAAAGATTAACATCCTTAAATATGGGTAGAGGATCGTTTGGATTATAACGAAACTCAATTTCGGATATGGCTAAGACTGGTGGATTCAGTGGTTCAACTTCGGGAAATTTCAATTTAACTTCAGTTTCCTTTTCAACTGGCTTCAATTCGGGTCTGAAGTGGATAACACAAAAAACAATTCAAGTAGAAAGCTTGGAGGCAGCAGAGTACAAAATAAAGTAGTCAACGGAAATTCAATTCATTCAGGAAACGAATAAAATTCACGAGTCAATAACTTACAGCTTTTCCAGCATTTTAATTTTCGATTGCACCGATGAAGCACGATTTGCATTGTAACGAAAACGGTCGATGAACTCCTGCACATGCGATCGATGTGCCATTTGCGCCTCGTATTCGCGTCGTTGCGATTTGAGTTTCTCATTTTTGGTCTTTTCGAACTGTTCGTAGTTGCCTCTGTAAAATTCAGCGAAATTAAAGGAATGCAAATACTATCAAAATTCCCATCACATACTTGTATGCCTCTAAGTTCTGGGAATGTAAATGTATGATGTCGGTGGGCACGGTCTCCAAGAAGTTGCGATCGTGAGACACTACTAAAACTGTCGTCGGCCACGTCTGCAAATAGTTCTCCAGCCAAATGATGGCTTTGATGTCCAACATGTTGGTAGGTTCATCGAGCAAAAGCAAGTCCGGTTTGGAGAAGAGCGCACGTGCAAGCGCGAGACGCATGCGCCAACCGCCCGAGAAGGATTTGGTGGGCCTTTGCTGCATGTCAGCGTCAAAGCCTAGACCCTTGAGTATCACAGATGCGCGTGCCACTGCTTTGTCGGCCTCGATGTTCTGCAGCTGCACGTAGGTCTCGCTCAGCTCGGCGCTGAGTGTTGCATCTTGCGCACCGCTATTAAGAGCGGCCAATATTTCTTTTTCACGTGTCAGCAATCGTGTTCGCTCCGTATCGCACTCGAGCACGCTATCAACTGCCATTGTATCATTGCCCACTACCTCCTGCTCCACATGCAATACTGAGATGTGTGACGGTATCTGCAATTGCCGTTCGAAGATCATGCGCAGCAATGTCGTTTTGCCAAGACCATTGCGACCCACCAGACCGTAGCGGCGACCGAAAGATAGCAATAGATTGGCATTTTGCAACAAAACTCTGTGTGAGCAAATGAAAAATTATAAAAAACTATAGGATAGGTTGCAGAGAAAGCACATGCGAAAAAACTTACTTATCGCCAAAGGCCAAATCGAAATTCTCTATTTTGATATCCATGGAACGATTGACACCCTTTTGGTCCATTTTGGTATTCTTTTTATTGGTGACCTGAGAAGCAGTGGCCGTTTGTAGCTTTACGGGCGCAGCTGGTTGCTTGTAAACATCCAGACGCTTCTCTTGTTTCTGTTGCAACTTGGCCTCGGCCTTCTCCAGCTTTTTAGCATTTACTTTCTGCAAGACATGGCAAAATCAAATAATCAAACGTACTTTTTCTAGACAATTTTTGTTTATTACATTGCCATTGTCCCTATTGACCACCCAAATACTCTGCATGTCCTTATCAATTACTTCCATATTCTTGGCCATCTCTGCTATATTCACCGGCGCATTCAAGACTTTGCGCTCAACATCTGTGGAATTCATTTTCATGATATTAAAGAACTGGTCACAGAGTTCTCTGTGATGAAAAGATGAAAAAAGGAAGACGCGTTATTGCTTGCGCATAAATGAGGTTGGCATAGCCACCATACCTGATGTTATCTTCCGTTTTCTCTGCGCTTATACTTTGCAATATATCACCAACGGCTTCGTATATGTCATCGCAAGTCTCAAAGTCATCCAAATTGCCACGAAGCACACCTGTTTAATATCAGAAGTGGACCAATTAAAAAATGTGTTCACACAATTACGCGCACTCACCTTCCACGTAATCCTTCAGCTCATTATCCATGGCCGGGAACTCTCGTCGCAATATGTCAGTGAATTTACTCATTTTATGTGCTATTTTCGCTGCTCCTCGCACGCGATGAACTGTTGTAAAGTTAAACGTGTCTGTGCACTCTTCCTCTTACTTTTGCTGGCCCTGAGTCGCGGATCCCGAGTCGAATTGCTATGGTGTGGTGGTGTGGCAGCAGTATATTTGCCCAGCAGCACGGTTAATTCACTGCTCACGTAAATACACAACTTTCAGTGGTTATGATTTTTACTTCTAGCAATTTTTAGCCGCAGAAGTTTCCACACTAATTTTCACTTTTTTCACCAGATTGCGAAAAAATGAAAATTTCGCCACAAGCAGCAATGTCAACTGTCAAAATCGCACGTGCGGTGCTGCCAGGTAGGAAAAGGTATGATACATGATGCATGACACATGCCACAAAATAGTCTCTTCTGTGACACATACATGAAGTAATGAAGTACATAACATGCATATTTAAAAGGGATATAGTATAGTATATTTTTTAATGGAGCAAGCAAGTACTGCAAATTATATTTAATTGCGAAATAAATTACGTGCGACACTCACCCACACATAATACGAAAACAAACCAAAAATTTTAATTGTACCAGAGTAATTCAAGGAACAGAAAAATAATAAGAAGCAGAGAGTTGTAATTAAGTTGTAATTTGAAAATGGAAGCAAAATAAATTGCTCGAAAGGTTTTCAAAAAACCCAACGTAATTATTACTCTTTTTGAAAGAAATCTTTTTTAGGAAATTCCACGGAGTAAGTTTTCAAATTTTCTGCTGCCGCTCTTATTTCTTTTAATTATAATAATTTAAAATGTTGCATCTCAGTTATTATCCCCTTGTTGTTCTTTCGCCTTGACAGATATAAATAAAGTCCACTCATAAAAAAATTAAATTTTGTCTGTAATTTTACCTAATATTCTTGCATTTTTTTATTTGTATAGCCCCGTTTTTTATTTCTACAATTGCACCGCTTGTCAAACCTCATGAACACTTTGAACTTCACTGGCAATGGATGGCTTGAAATTGAACTTTAAGCACATGTAACAACCTAAATGGAAAAATTGGTACTAATAACGAGAGAGGAGAGAGACAAAAACCGCTGAAAACCCGATATCGGCGGTGAACGGTTGCAGTTTTTCGCACTAAAAAAACTACTGTTCCCTATATTAGTACATACTGTTCCCCATATTAGTACATATTATTAAATAGTATTATTAGTACCAATTTTTACATATAGGTTGATACATGTGCTAAAAGCTAAGTTACAACAGGAACCAAAATTGGTATTTGGTTGTTGCAGTTGATACATGTGCTAAAAGCTAAGGTACAACAGGTTTGGTTGTTGCAGAAATTGCATTCAAATTTTACCGGGCACTTTTCAATAAATTAAATTAATCCTCAAGATTTAGAAAAACATATAACCACAAACAAAAGAAATCTTTTCGAATTTTTTTTCTAGTCAAATGCATGTTTTCTCTACAACAGTCGACATGCTTAAAAGATTTTAATTATCCAAAAACTATTTGTATTCAAAAATGCTTTAAACACTTATAACAACCCACTATCACTATTCGCCATCCTTCTTTATCCTGCAGTTGTTCGCTATCGCAGTCTTGAATAAAATGCGCACGAATTTAATTTGCGATGAAAAAATATATTTGAATATTCAATTTAATAGTTGTAGTTGAATAAGTTTATAACAATGCAAAAGAAACCATATTTTGTAATTCAGAAAACAATAGATGCAAAAAATAAATAATAAATGCTTATTAAGGTTAAATAGAAAAACAAATAGGAAAGTAATAATTTACCGCTAGCAATAAGTAACAAAATGCTTAACATGTTATTAGGAGCGCCGTGCAAATAAAAGGGCAAAATAATGCCAAACTTAGTTAATCCATTTAAAAAGATAAACTGTAGAAACAATTTTCCACAATAGCTTAGTTGATTTGTTTGTTTCGCTTCAAGTTATTAAATAAATAATAATTATTTTTCCAACAAAAAAAAAAGTAGCATATAAAAGCATAACAAGTGTGTATAAACTATGAAATAACTAATTCATTATTGTTGTGCATTATTGTATATACATATGTATAGCTGCTTACATATGTTTATATGTATGGGTGTTTGCGTAGCTATTACAGAGCACAGACGCAATAAATAAATTACATATTTTACATTTTAGACATTTCTTATAATTATAGTTTCTTAGCTTGATTACTTAAATTTATACAGTATATTATATTTATCAACTAAACAGGCACGCTGACCGTTGAAGACGACACAGTTGTTGTTGTAGCTGTTGTGAATGTTTTACGTTGTCTAGCACCACGACCAGATAGTAAATAAGATAAATCAATTACTGGCTCATTGGCCAATTGAGTATTCTTCCATTTGAGTTTCATTGCTTTAAGCACGTTCTCCAAACGTGTACGTTTGCCCTTGACCGTCTGCAAAAAGTTAGAGTGAAAAAGATTCGAAATATTGAATATAAAACCAAGTCAGGAAAGCCGTTAAAAAGTTTGAAAAATTGTTATGCTCTTTTAAGAGTATTGTGCACATTCTTTACACCTCCCCCACACCACGTAAACACAATTATAAGATTTTTATGAAACAGGTAGGCCAAATGTAGATAACTGTGAATTTGTAAACTCACTTGCACGGTGGGCGGTACGGGCTTGATTAAATGCACCATAGCTGGACTGTTGTTGCTTTGGCGTTTGCGCATCGGAAGCGGCGTTGCGCTAGTCGGAGCAGCTGCACAGTTGGATGAGGAGAAGCTGGCGTTGATGGCAACATTGGCGGCAGCTTCACTAGCATCTGTCTTTTGCTTTTTCGTTTTCAACATTGCTGGGTCAACCTCGTGTGGCTAGAGATATAGAAGCAGCAGAGATACAGCTGTTTTATGCGCCCATTTCAAATTGGCAAAATTCGCTGCTACTTACCGCATAAGTTTTGGCTATTTTCAATTTCTCTGCGAACTTTTTAAATGCATAGCTCTTGGTGCATGTCGGGTAGTTCACCTTGGCCTTGGAGAAGAAACGCGCCGACTTGTCCACTCGCAGCTCGCATATGTAGCAGTGCTGTTCGTCCTTGCACTCCGTGGGGCGACCCTTGCAGAAGGTGGTGCGATCCAGCACCCAGCAGCGCCCGATCACCAATTCTATGGGCACCACCTCGTACAGCGGCACGCGCACCACTTCATTGGGATAGAAACGGCGCGAGGGCTCATGAAAGGTCTCGTGCGGCCGCAGAAAGTGATGGCCGAAAATAAAACGCTTGCCCTGCTCGTTCTTCCATAGACGCTCCACGCGAAAAATGTCACACTCGTTGTAGTCGATGTAGCCGATTGTGTCGTACGTGTGCTTCTTGCTGGGCAACACGTTGCCGTCCGCATCCTTCATGGGTATGTCGCGCAGCACATAGACCGCATCGCCTTGGCGCACATGCAAGTCTCCGCGTAGCAGCGACAGATAGTAGCGATGACCCTCCTCGGTGAAATCCTCGAGCGGTATTTCGCGGTCTACGGCGCGCGGCTCACAGCGCTCGCATTGGTAATTCTCCGCGTCCACATTTGCCTTAGTGCACTCCGTGTGCTGCCAGACCATGCAGCAGGCGCATTGTATCATAAGGCCCTCATCCTTGTAGAGACCACAAATGCAGCGTATAATGTCCTCAGTGGGTGCGGCGGTTTGGGGCGTTTCGGCAGTAGCGCTCATACATTGTGCTGTAGAAATCGTCGCCACAGTCGAACATGCCGTGTTGGTCTTGGTCTTATTAACAGTCTGCTCAGCGGCATCCGCTTTTGGTGCTTCACTCGTATTTGGACGGAATTGCGTTAGCGTCTCCTCCTCCCCGATCAGCTCCAGCAATTGCGTATAGCTTTCCTGCTTCTTGCACTCGTACGCCTTGATGAGCACTTCCAGCGCCTTCAGCTTTGCCTTATCCGCGTTGTGTGCTTGCTTTGCCTGGGCGAATATTTTCTGCATGTCCGCATCCAACTCGGCGGGCAGCTTGTAGTAGCCTTGCTCGATATTGGATTGCACCGTTTTCAAATCGATGGGCGCCTGCTTCTGTAGCGACTTTAATGCTTTCTTCTTCTTGTTGCCGCCAGCAGCAACGTTGCCAGCGCCACCGGCCGCAGCAGTGCCGCCGCTCGCGCCGCTATTCAGCGCCACGGAAATGAGTGTCACTTTTTCGTCGCTGGGATCTTTGAGAGCTTCGAGCGCTGCGCATATGTCACGCAATATGACCGCCATTTTAGCCATTTTATCCACTTCCGGATCCTGCACGGCAAGCGTTAGGCCACGAGTTTTCATGTTGCGCGACGAGCAGAGCGCAGATATTTGCGCTGCTAACGAGGAAGGTGTCGAGGGTCGACGGCCAGTGATGGCAGCTGGCGGGCCACCATTGACGGGCGATGCTGGCGCGGTTGCAGAGGAAGTGTTGCTCGACTTAGCATCGCTCATGTGCTCCTTGTGCTTGGCCTTGCAACGACGAATCTGTGAAGAAATTGAAAGGGAGATGTTCATTTCTTCTCTAGTTTTTAATTAACCTTTTTACGGTTTGTTTAGTTTTTAGTAACACTTAATTAATTTAAGGATAACATGAGTAATTGTAGTTTGAATTCCACAGTTTTGTGTTTTATATCTACAAACCTCGCCTGCTGATTTACCTTTTCAAAGTTGCGCACCAAAAAGACGCCATGTTGCTTAACCAACTTCTTCTCCTTTTCGGTTAGTTGCTGCACGCGCGCCACAATCACATCCTTCGACTGTAAGCGTTGCGTATTTTTGCGCGCCAAGCGCTTGCGTTGCCGTCCGTTGCGTGTATCCTTGGGCGAGGGTTCAATGGCCTGTGCACATAAAATAGTGAGAAGAAAATAGTTAGCTAAAAAGTGTTATGAAAAACGTGGCAAGTTCAAACTGACTTTAACTTCGATTGGCAGCGGTTTGACACGCTGCGACTTGCCGCCAATGACGCCACGACATTGCGGTGTATTGCAGCGACACGGCTGCCCCTCGGACGGATTAAACAGCGAAAAGTTGTAGTCGTACGTGAGCTCCTCGCCCTCCACAATGTTGCGCTTGGCGAACAGCGCCATGCGCGACAGTCCGTTCACCGACCACTTCTGCATCTCACAATTCGGCTGGCAGGAGTGATTCACAAAGCGCCCGTCACTGCCCATGCGATGGCCATCGATTACCAGGCCGCCGTCCAAGTGCAAACAATAATGATGTATATCCTTTTGATAGAGCGCGCCCATGCGATCCTTGAATTCCCGCTCGGTGACCACCTCCCCGACATACTCCAATATGTAAGTGCCCTTGGTGATGGGCAACTTGGTGCGAACACCCCAGCCCTTGTTCTCCGTCATAAAGCGCTCGACGCCGGGCGCCACCTCGTGCCGCTGTATCTTTTGATTGGAGCACTTGTCGTGCGTCGGGCAGCTGGAGGGGCAACACTCCGTATATACCATGCGATTCAGGCAGTTGTCACCGCAGGCCATGTCCGACTTGCAATTGCAGGTGGGATGGTCGAAGCCGGCCATATTCGGACGCACCGATTCTGCGTATACATTCGTGCGTATCTTGCGATAGTTCCACGATGGCACAGTGATTCGCGAGGGCAGCTTCGCATGCTTGTAGGCCCACCAAATGTCGTAGGGTAGTTCAAAATCGATTTCAGTGCGACGAAAGTACTTCTCGCAGTAAGGCGGCGGCGGCAGTAGAGAGGTGGGCTCGACAAACGTCTCAGCGGCACCCGCCACATCATCTTTGATATAGGACGACGATTTCTTGAGTTGAGCGAGCGCTTTGCTTTGCTCAGTTTTAAAATAGCTTGAGAAGAGACCGGCAGGCAGATAAGTTTTGCGGCAGCGCGTTGCACGGCGCAGTGTGTTTGTTGTTGCAGTCGTTGCTGTGGTAGCTGTCGAGGCGCACGAAGACTTCTCATCGCCAGTGTCGTAGGAGGCCTCCGAATCGTTGCACGTATGTGCGTCGCTCAGCGGCAACACGTCGTGTTCGAGCTGCTCGCTGAGCGCGTCCTTGGCAGCGGCCTCCGCAGCCACTGCCTCTGGGGTTTGACATGGTGTAGTTTTGTTTTTAATCGCGGAGCCGCTTTTGCTTTTACTGTTGTCAGGATATTGTTTGCTGTTGCTGCCGGATGTTGGTTTGTTGTTGTTGTTGTTGATGCAAGCAGCTGTTGTCTTGCTAACCGCCGCGCTTAGCATAGGCTGCAGCGTGCTGCGTCGCTTCAAGCGTATTTTACAACTGAAATTTGTGTTGGGATCAATGCCTGCCGGCAGCTTGACTTTCGCCTCAAGCGATTTGGCCGTAATGATCTGTTGCACGGAGGACTTGGTAAAGGCGGGCTTGTCCGTCTTGATTGTAGCCGGCTTTTTGACCAAAGGTGACGGCATGAGCAACGATTGAATTCTTTGCGTCCTTTCCAATTTGTCAATTCCTTCTTTCTCCAATTTGTCAACTTTTGTCGCTGCAGTTGCAGCAGTGCTGTGCGTTTTTACCTCCTGCTTGTTGGTGGTGCTTTCCACCTCAACTTCCAGTAGCTTCGGTGTCGGCTTGCGGCCACGTGCCTGACGCGCCCCACTGCCAGGTGCAATTACCGGTGACTCAGCCGCCGCCTCGGTGCGCAACAGCTTAGCCCGCTTGCCCTTCAGGGTTTCCGGCTGTTGCTGCGGTGGTTCCTGGGCCGCCACTGGCGTCTCGGTAACCTGTCGCTGCTTGCTCACAGGCCGTCGCTGCTGCCTGCCGTTGCTCAATAGCTGCACTATTTTCTCCTTAGGCAGTTTCACGGTTAGCTGCGGCGTGGGCGTACCCTGCAGTCGCTCCAGTGCCACCACCGACAGACGTGGCGTGCGATTGGCGCGCTCCAGGAAGATGTCGCTCGCCTCGCCCGCCTGTGGCACGCGATCACAACCCTTGCCCGCGCTGCCACTCAACGCTGAGCTTGTTTTATCGGCGTGCTGCTTCCGTTGTGTGCCACCCGTAACCTGCTGCACTTGCTCCACTATGTCAGGCGTCACATCCAACAGCAGTTGCTCATTGATTTTGCGCTTCTTGCGTCGCACACTGGGAAAGCCAGTGCGATTGATCTTTTTACGCTTGCGTTTCAGCAGCAAATTGCCTCCAGTTTTGTCCAGCAGCGATTCCACGACGCGCGTGCCTTCGGTTTTTGTGGTGCTGGCGCTGTTGGTAGCCGGAATGGGTGGCGTTGTCTTCTGCAGCTCCAGCAACAATGGCGAGTCGACCTCGGATTTTGTTACAATCGCAGCAGCGTTTTCGTTCAGTTTGGCTATGGGCGGTATTTGTATTTCCAGCTCGACGGAGGGCTCAAATACGCCTGGCGGCGGGCAGCTAGTTTCCGAGTCCAACTGCGGCGTGCCTGCGCTTTTGTTGCTGTGTTTGCCGGCGCCACTGTCCTTCATCTGGTCATCGCTGTGATTCGCTATCTTGGAGACGAGTCCCTCGAGGCGTGAGCGCTTCTTGTGCACCACATCCGAGGGCTGCTTCGTGTTGCTGCTGCCGCCACTCAGCGACATAGGACTGATGTCCAGTAGTTTACTGCCGCCGATGGTGTGCGTGTCTATAACGATGCGCAGCGGCGAGCTACTGCTGACCTTGAATGTGCTGGCGCCGTCCTCCAAATGCGTGGCATTCTGCAGCAGATGCCGCTTCTTGGGTGTGAGGCCCGTCTTGGACGACTTGCCACCGAGCTGCTGCTGCGATTTGGTGGCGGCGTTCGTTTTGTTGGTCGCTGCCGCCATCCAAGCCTCGTTGCTGCCGAAGAGCTTGGCCGCCACCGCTGCCTCAGAGGACTTCTCGCCAGGCGTAAGCAGATAGTGCCGCTTCTTCAGCGGCAGTTTGTGGTCGTCCGGGCTGGAACTGCTGGCCTTTTTGTGTCGCCGTTTAGTAGAGCCGCTGCCGGAGAGCATACTGCCACTCACGCTGCTCGCCGCAGCGGCAGAGAGCAACGCAAAATCCAGGTTCTCGCTCATTTTTCGCTTCTTCAGCGCTCGCTTGTCGCGTGCGTCGCGTTTGCCGCTACCAGCGGTCGTGGCGGCAACGCTGAGGCTTTGCTGCAGCTTGCTGGCATCAGCCAGCAGCTTCTCCTTGCCACTGGCGGCCGTAGTCGCAGACTTCTCGCCAAAGCTCACAGAGGCACTCGCTGCCGCAACGCCACTAGCAGCCGCCATTAACGCGGCGTTATTTTGTATGCGACATCTGGCGTTGAAGGTGCTGGTTATAATCTCAATTTCCGTCAGTAGCTTTGAGTCGATGGCCGTCGATTTGTTGGAGTTCGGAAAGCGAAAGCTTCGATGTCGGCGTCGCCGCTTCAGACGTGACGTACCCGAGTAGTGTGAGCTGCAGTAGCTGGCCACCGAGGAACGGCGCGACTTGATCTTGCGCGACGGTTGTGGTAGCAGCTCCTGCGCTAGCTCCGAGGCGGCAAACGAGTTCTTTCGCTGCAGCAGCAGTTTGCGTATAAAGGAACTGTTGGCTGCGTAGCCGTCCTGCGAGCCGCCATCACCGCCCTCCTCGTACAGCCGCTTGCTATGTAGACCTGCAAAAGTTGCGTGGCTGCTGCCGCGACCGAAGTACTCGCCTGTCGCTATGTATCGATTGATCTCGCCGTACTTCTTCGACACACTCGTCGTGGGCAGCTGCTCCAGACTTGGCTTGCACACATACTCGTTGCTCTCCTCACTGCTCTGGCCCAGCGATAGGCCCGCCAGTTGAAGTATGTCCTGGTCGTCGTTCAGATTCCCCACAGACTTCGAGTGCGCCTTCAGCAGCGAGCAGCGACGCTTTCGCCTGTACTTTGTGGACTTGAGTGTCGAGCCCGCCGCCACGACGCTCTCCTTGCAATCGCTGCGGTAGCCACAGCTCTTGGCGCGACTGCGCCTACTCATGCAGCTCTTAGTGCTGTAGCGACTCTTGCCGCTGGCGTCGCTCTTGTAGCCGGAATTGTGGTGGTGATGATGCGCGCGCGGATGACAAGAGCTGTAGTCGGAGACATAGCCGCTTTTTGCGGCCAAAATCTTGCTGCAAATGGTCGTATTGCCAGTGCCGCCATCGCTCTTGTAACCACTGACGCTGGGCCGTCGGAATTTCTTGTTCACGTCGATCTTACGCCAGACGGGATCGAGCTGTAGCTCGTCTTTGGTTAGTTTTGCGGCACCCACAGTTGTCGCGGCCGAGCTAGAGCTGCCTGGAATCTGCTTTTGCGCCGTGCCCTGCGACTGCCGGCGTTTGTTGCGCGGCGGCGGATAGAGCACGCGCTCCGTGGCGTACATGCGCTTGTCCAAGTACGCTATATCGATTTTCGGCTTCCCCACAGCCGCCCCGCTGGTAGCCTCAGTAGCACCTTTGCTGGGCGAACGGGACGTTTCAGGCGAGACAGGCGTCACAGAGCGCCGCGACTTCTGTGTGGGAGACGCGATGCGTTTAGCGCCGACTGCATTGGAAACCGGCAATTTGGGTGAGGGTGAAGTGCTTTGCGTGGTGCTGGTCGTAGAGATGACACCCGAGTCAGCCGACTCGTTTATATGCGATGCGCTGATAGCGGCCTCGGCGTTGGCAATGGCCGCCGCCGCTGTGGCTGTTTGTGCGGCGGGGATAACTTTTTTAGGACGACCACGTCGCTTCTTCACCGTGCCACTGCTTGATGCTATGCTCTCCGTTTGAGAATTGGAATTGTTGCTCGCCATCACCGCTGCCGCTGCGAGCAATTCAGCGCGTGTCGCCCTCGTCGTGCGCTCGGGCACTTCAGCGCTGCTGTTGACCGCTGGCGTTATCGAGCCGCTTTTTGTTTGCCCTAACATTTGCGTCTTCTCCATAAAATCCTGCAGCAGTGTCGATTGATACTGCGGCAGATTCTTGCTACGCGCTTTGCGAAAGCCGCCTGTGTCGCACGTATCGTCCGTGTCACTTTCCACGCGCTTTATGGCGGCACTCACCAAATCCGGCAGCTCATTATCACTCGAGGAGAGGCCGATGTTATCGCTGCCATGCGCTGCTGTGCCGGCAAGCGTATTGGACAGCGACTGCAGCGATTTCAACGTTGTTCCGCCACTCTTTGTATTGATGGCCGTGAGTAGCAGACGTGGTGCGCGCTGTGGCAACTGCTGTTGTTGTTGCTTTGGCGGCAATTGTGGCTTTAAGGGTTTATCATCGTCGGAGTCAGAGGAGAATTCTGCTTGCGCACGTAATTTCTTATGCGACTTCTTGTCAACAGTACTGCTTTTCAATTGTGTCTGAAAAGGGTAGGAAATAGAGAACAGATCAGCACTTTTTGCGTTGCATACAAATATAATTGTGAATAACCTTCTTGCGCTTGACTTTGATCTTTTTGGCGGCCTTCTTCGTGCTGGCCGCGATCGTTGTGGTGGTAGCCTCTGAACAGCCCGATTCGGTGGCATCACTTAAACAGGGTGCTTGCGGCAAGAGCGTCAATGGAAGACCGACTGTTGTCGTCATGCTATCACTATTATTTGTAGCTTTAGTAGTGGTGGGGTAAGCAGCAACAGCAGTAGTTAAAGACTTTGCTGTTAACGCTGTTATTGTTGCATTGGAAGAGGCATACGTTTGGAGATTTGAAGCGACAGTACCGCTGGTGGCCCCACTATCCACGGACATATTGCTTTTAGAAGTATTCGTAGTGCTGGTGCTGCTATTGCTGCTGTTGCTGCCTGCTAGTTGCTCTCTTTGTTGTATTTGTTTGTTGCTTATTTTTACCTTAACACTTTCTATTATATTATTATTGATTTTATCACCCGCCGCTTGTGGTGAATTATGTTGTTTAGTTGCCGTAGTACTTTCTAATCTATGCTGCACTGCCGCCGCTTTAAATGTGGCCGGTCGTATAGCGGAGATTCTCATGCGCAAGCCGTCCGAATCCGAACGCTGTACACTGAATTGTGTGGTTTTTGCCGGAGCTGGCACTTTCGTCGCTTTGGAATTGTGATGCCTACGTTGTGCTGCCACATGCTCAGACAGAGAACTCGACTGATCTGTAACTGAATCCGATTCCTGCAAGTGCACACAAACAAAGAAACATGAGCAACAGCAAAGGAAAAATTATAACCAACTTCCGCAAGAGCGGCAGCTCAGTGCTCACCTCATTTTCACTTGCTGATTCTTGCTGCGTATCCAAAACATTCTTTGCTGCTTCATTTTGAGATTTATTCATATTTCAATGTAGAAACAAATCTGTAGAAAAAGAAAATAGTGTGAATTATAATGAAATACATTTAATTAATAAAGAAGTAAACTTATGCCTTGATAAAGGTTCTCAATCCCGTTAGGACTCGGCTTTGGAATATACTAGTCGGTCCCGTTAACTTGTGTCAAAAATAAAACGTTCATACATTAGTGATGGGAAAACTCGTTTCTGGGTTATTACGCAATAAAATTTCGTTGAATTGAAATGCAACTTCGTAAAATTGCTTATATTTTAATGTATAAACGGAAAGAAAAATGTTTCATCAGACCATTAGAAATAAGACGCACAATTGTTACTTTCAATTGTGGCGAAATGTAATTTGAAATTTTATAATTATTTACGACAGGTCTATAAATGTTAAGAACTGACTCTTTACCTCGAATTCCACACGCTTATATAGCAGTTTAAACGTATAAGTAACCACCTATAATATTCTACGAGACTTTTCGGATCGGTTGGATCAAACACCTTCAAGTAAATATACATATTACCTTGTTCTTTTGGTATTATTTTGCCAATATGTATTACTTTTAGGGTAAGTAGACAAAATTATTTTGTCCCTATGATCAGAAAACATACACCAACTCGAACATGCTATGTACTAGCAGCTAGCTAACAAAGCAATATTAGAGCAGCATAAAAATTAAAGAAATACAATTTTTTAAATAGCCAGCGTAAGCAAAAAGACCACAAACCATACTCGTACATATTGTATGTACGTTCATATAAAATTTCTGCCTTAGATAAAAGCAATGAAACACAATAAAAATAACGGCAAGCAATGCAAATTGCAATGCTGCAAATATCAAGTTAATTTTCCCCAATTACAACAAACACAATTTTTCAAATATGGTTTATGTACTTGCAAACAGGTTTCATGCAGGCAAACCGAAAATTCTGCCACTTTGAGGAATTTTACGAGTTTACGAAATATTTATACACTCGCTCAATTAAAAGAAAGAAAAAATGCAAACATCCATGCAAGAAAAAGTAGCAGTAGCAGCAGCAACAACAACCACAATAGTCAAACCAGTAAAAAGTGGTAAATTATAAAAGAGGGAACGAATCAACGGACAGACGGTCCAACAATGGTGGCGCTTGCTCACGAAGTGAAATGGAAATGAAGTTTTGAGTGCTAGCTGCTACAGTGTGTACGTGCGAGTGTGTGTTTGTGCGCGAACGTGTGATGCGCAGCATAGTCGAAGCATATTTTTTTTAGAAAAGGCAAAGGTAAGCCTTTAGCACACAAGGCGCGCTAACAAATGCGCAAGCAGGCCTGCCAGCAGGGTTCATCAGGACAACGCGGGCTTGATATCAGTAAAGCAGTCTAACTGAAGCATGAAGTATAAAGGCAGCGCAGTTGTTATTGGCTGAATGATTGCCTCACAGCTGGCTGCTCTGTCTACTGGCCGATCTGTCCCACCTGATTGTACTGCATGCAACTGGAATGGGCGAAAATTAATGCATATGCTAGTGGGAAGAAATTATGCAAATACAAGCAAAACCATGAAACTGCAAATTCCTGGAATCGCCAATGGGCCAAAGTCGTAAGCAGACAACTAGGTCAAGCTCCAAAACGGCAGCTCGGTGACTCAGTTTGAGTTGTGGCAAGTCAAAGCAACACACACAAACACACAAAATGGTTGTTTCGAAATGCAAATTTTGCCACAAAAGAATTTCACATACGAATTTAGGTTTTCCACATTTTTCGCTAGCTCTAATTTTCGCTTTACCTTTATATTTGTTGCGTTCTTCTCCAGTACTGCTTTACTTTCCACTTTTATTACGCCACTTTTGTTCGGTACGAAACTCGTTTAAAAGTATAAGATAAATATAAAACAAAATGAAAATATAAATTCTCTTTTTCCTCTTCTATCACCTCTTCTTCTCTTGACAAGCTACTTTTTTGCTTATTCTTCAAGCTCTTCTGTGTTCCTCTATTGCAGTTCATTCTTTAAAATGGCGCCGTTTTTTCAACTCCCATGAAAAATTTCACTTTTGCTACGCTGCATTGAAATCCATTTTTAGCCCTTATTTTTACACTTTTTCACTCAATCTCTATTGCTTTCGTTAGTCGTTGGCTTTATTTAGAAATTCTGCTTAATTTTAATAGTTTATTCTTCTATTAATTATAAAAATTTTTGGTGCAAAAACTAAATTCACAAAATCGCGCACGAAAAATAATAAACGAAAGAAAAACACTGACTGTGACGTCGACGCAGCGCGACCGTTTGAATCAGGGTTGGGTTGGGCGAAAATAAAAACGTACCAAATTTGTTAAAAAACCGTATCTTTTCTTTAAATTTCGTACCTTGAGAATATGTACAAAGCATTTTGAAATGGGATGAGTTCGTGATGAGCAAAAAAAAAGAAAAAGGTCTCCTCCTCTGGTTTACACTACCAAAAGAAGTTGACGCTGTACAAGACGAGGAACACGATTACAACAACCATTGTCACTGAATAATATTGTCAGTCGATTATTCATTCTTAAGTAGCTCCTACATTTTTGGGCCACTCAATACAAACCTTCACTTTCATTCATTCCACTTTCCCACCATTTTCGCTACCAAAAAAACGTTTGTTAAAGTGAAAAGCCAACAGGCGTGCGGGAGAGCTACCGCAGAGAAAAAGAGATGATATTTGGTAATTGGAACCAGAAAACAGAAACAACTAGTGTTTCTAGAGAATCTTGTGTCTCGTGCCGCGCAGCTGATATCGTTAGTGTTCCTAGATTATTGTTTTTGTTGCTAGAAGATTGGCGCATACACATGTTTTTGTTGCTATAAGGTTGGTTGGTCTCGTCATTTCTGTATTTGAAAAATAGAAATCACCAAGTGTCAGTTCTGAATACGCGATAAAGTACGAACTCGAAAGAACTAACAAATTTGCAGAATGCGCGAGCGATCATTATGGTGAACTTTTTCTCTGCTTGTGAAAATCATGCGATGATTCTTCTTAATTTTCACTCAACATCTAAATCGATTTACGAATCGGCATAATTACCCTTAATAAAAGTTAAATTCAATACAAATTATTTTAAAGCCATATGCGTCTATATACTTTTAGAAAAGTCTTTTGAAAATTTCATGCTTTTTCAGAGAAAATCATCTTTTCATTGATTGCGTACAGGTATTTCTAATAAAATTATATAAAAAAAAACTTTTTAAAAATAAGCTTTAATTTATTTAATGTACTAAAAAGTAGAAAATAAATTGTTTCCAAGTCACCTGTATCTTACTATCCATAAAAGCTTGGGGCGCTCATGTGTTCAATATTTGTCAACCAGTTACCACAATACATATTCTATTTAAATAATTTGTTTGCAAATAGATTCTAGTAATGAAAGATATTTTGAATATGGATATTGAGCGCACAAGCTTTTATTAACCCTTAAATGCATGGCGTACCATATATGGTACACTCCCTAAATCGGTTGTAACTCCATCAAATCAATTTGGATCGTTTTTGTTATTGCTCTAGATTGTTCTAAAAACAACTGCCGTTTATTTAAATATCGCAACAGCTTGCTCAAGTTTATATTCAGTTGACAGTTAGTTGCCAAAGTGGGCGGTCGTGAATTTTGCGAAAAATTGTAAGAGTGATTTTTATTCGTTAATAAAATATACATCATTTTATTGTTTGTCTAATAAATGTTACAAGCAAGTACATTTATGTTTGTTTTAGCTAAATAAAATCGAATTTTATGAAATACGATTATTTTAAATACGTTTTTTGATTTTTTTCACATGTACCATATATGTATGGTACTTCATGCACCCAAACCATCTGACCCGAAAAATTTTGCCGCCTATATAGTGGGCGGACCACGCCCATTTTCTTGTATGACATAGAGGGCCCACACCTTACCTTAAATACCAAATATCATTCCTTTTAATGAGTAATTAGACAAAATATAGCTATTTTACCGAAAAAAATCCGGGGTATTGGGACTTACAGGCCTATAGTGGGCGTGTTCTTGAACTGATTTGGCTAATCTTGGAACTTGAAGTAGTGAAAGGTTCACTGCGACTGTGTGCCAAATTTGGTCCAAATGGGACAACTCCTCTCTCTCCTGTGGCACGGACAGACCTTTATGTCTAATGAACTAAATCAAATTTTTCCATAAACAACATTATTAGTCTTATTTGACTCCAATGCATAGTGTACCATATATGGTACAAATAAAAAAACACATTTTTTACTTTTTCTTAAAAACTATGCATTTATATAAAAAATGAGCATCCATTTCGTGATCAGTGGGTTATTTCACATAGGGGGCTTGGTCTCCATGCTAGGTGCTGACCCCATGCATTTAAGGGTTAATAGTAAGATACAGGTGACTTGGAAACAATTTATTTTCTATTTTTAGTACATTAAATAAATTAAAGCTTATTTTTAAAAAGTTTTTTTTTATATAATTTAATTTTCTACTTTTTAGTCTTCCATAAATTCAATTTTAAAGCTCTGAAATTTTTCGCAAAAAGAATTTAAAACTTGCAGAGCAGTACACAATATTTAGGGTATTCACAGTGTTTCCTATCGTCATGTCATATCCTCAATTTAACAAATAATACGGCTGTGATCGACCCTAATATTCGTGGCATATTTGTGGCGCGATGAGTGGTTGTTGTTTCGCTTGCAAGGCGCGGCGAGCTCGGCCCTTGCGCAAAACTCCCGTTGCTTTGGCGCGGTGAGTTGTTGCTATTTTGCGTGCAAGGTACGGCGAGTAAGCTCCTACCGAGTTTCATTGATCTGTGATTTGTAGTTCTAAAGTTATACACAAATCTGGAGTTGATAAAAAAGTGCCACGCCCCTTATCCTACGCCCATAAAATTTTACCAGTGGGACGACACATCTAAGAGGCTACTGCATACGAAATTTCAATGCTGCACGACCTTTAGTTCCAAAGCTAATCGAGATCAAAAATTTTGTTTGTATGGGGGTGCCACGCCCCCTTATCCATTGCCCGTCTTATTTTCTCAGTAGAAGGATATGGATATGTAGTAAGTTCCTACCGAGTTTCATTGATGTGTGATGTGAAGTTCTAAAGTTATACACAAATCTGGATAAAAAAGTGCCACGCCCCTTATTCTACGCCCAAAAAATTTATTGATTCATGCATTGTCATGGTGGTTACGCATGTATGCAAAGTTTCAGATCTCTAAGTAGTCGGGAAGTGGGTGAAAAATTGATTACTAGATTCCACTACAAACCTGAAGTGAACCTAATATAAAGCTTATAATTATAAAAATGGTAGAAACGAACGTAGCAAAATATTTTCAGTTGGCTTACCCTGTACATTTTCTTTTTGACAATCAGCTGTTATTGTAGCGTCATTTCTATCATTTTGCAGTCGTGAGAGCAAATCATTTATTTGCGTAAATTCGTTAAAATTTACAGGGAAAAAGAAATTTCAATGAAAATGAGTGGAAATACGGGTGCAGCAGCAGGTGATATGCTTTACGGCACCACGCTTTCAGCTGAATCCATGAAAGTTATTGCGGAAAGCATTGGAGTGGGAACGCTGCCGGACGATGCTGCAAAAGAACTGGCGGAAGATGTTTCTCTGAAGATTAAGCGTATCGTGCAGGATGCAGCTAAGTTTATGCATCACTCGAAGCGCGAGCGACTGCTGCTGAACGACATAGATCATGCGCTGAAGGTGCGCAACATTGAACCGCAGTACGGCTTCACCTCCAACGACTTCATACCATTTCGGTTTGCGTCGGGCGGTGGTCGTGAGCTGCATTTCATTGAGGACAAGGAAATGGATCTCAGCGAGATAGTGCAAGGCACTGCCCCAAAAGTGCCTTTGGACATAACGCTGCGCTCACATTGGCTGGCCGTTGATGGAATACAGCCAACTATACCGGAGAATCCACCGCCGCTTTCGAAAGACTCGCAAGCATTGGACTCGGTTAATCCAGTGGTGAAGTTGGAACAAGGCATGACCAAAGATACGGCGGGCAAGCCGGCCACCGGCAAAATACACAAACTGCGGAATGTGGAAACGGTACATGTGAAGCAGCTGGCCACACACGAACTCTCCGTGGAACAGCAGCTCTACTACAAAGAAATCACCGAAGCTTGTGTGGGTTCAGACGAACCGCGACGTGGCGAGGCATTGCAATCGCTCGCCTCTGACCCAGGCTTACACGAAATGCTGCCGCGCATGTGCACTTTTATAGCGGAGGGTGTCAAGGTAAATGTGGTGCAGAACAATCTGGCACTGCTCATCTATCTGATGCGTATGGTAAAGGCTTTACTGGACAACACCTCGCTCTACTTGGAGAAATATGTAATATGAATTCAAATTTCTAGCTTTGGCAATTATTATAAATATAGAAATTGCATTAATGTACAGCTGCACGAGCTGATACCCTCTGTGACCACCTGCATTGTCTCAAAGCAGCTCTGCATGCGTCCCGAACAAGACAATCACTGGGCTTTGCGTGATTTCGCCTCTCGCCTGATGTCGCAAATCTGCAAGACCTTCAATACCTCCACCAACAACCTGCAAACGCGTGTCACACGGTAGGCCGCCATCTGACCTCTTTCTACTTGTAAACTCACTCATTTGTTATGTTATTTTTCAATTGCAGCATTTTCAGCAAAGCTTTACACAACGATAAAACCCATCTCTCATCTTTGTATGGTTCAATTGCTGGGCTGTCCGAGCTGGGCGGGGAGGTGATTAAGGTTTTTATTGTACCGCGGCTCAAATTCATATCGGAACGCATTGAGGGCCATTTGGTGGGCACGTCGCAAAGTAATACGGACAAAACTGCGGCCGGTCATATACGCGCTATGCTACAAAAATGTTGTCCACCCATATTGAAGCAGATGCGTAGTCCACCCGATTATGCAGAGGAGTATAAGTAAATTGACAAAAGAGTAATTTGAGGAATTATATTTCTAATATTAACATAATTTACTTTGTGTCTGTAGAAACGATTTTGGGTTTTTGGGTCCCTCCCTGTGTCAAGCAGTTGTCAAGGCACGCAATGCACCCTCCTCTTCCGTGGTGGTGTCCAGTTCCAGCAGCATTTCGAGTGCACCCATAACCTCAGCCGCACAAACTGCTACCACCATTGGGCGCCCACAGGTCACACAGCTTACACCGCAGCGGCAAACGTTAGTAGTATGCTTTTTTTTGCTATGTGGTGAATTTGTACTAAAATGCAACTGGCTTATTTGCTGTGACTTTTATTATTTACAATTTTAAAATCTTGTTCTAATCTCTTCATTTTTATTTATTTTATATTTTTACATATCTTAAAATACGTATGTATGTATGTATATATGTATTTTTTCATAATATCCAAAATTTTGGTTTATTTTCTATCATATATATGTATATTTTTTTTTTATTTTTGTATTATAATATTGGGATTAATTTCCATTATAATTTTATAATTTTCTATTTTATGGTTTTTTACTTAGCAGTCCTGTCGTCGCTACCCTACCACAAATACGCACCATACAACATGCAGTGCAGCCGCCACAGAAATTTGTTATACTTTCACAACCACAGACGCAACAGCTGCAACAACAAGTACAACGCCCAGTCACACCACAAACCGTGCTATTGACAACTCAACTGAATGGCGCTAATAGCAGCACGCTGGTGAGTGCTGTCGCCGCTACCGGCAGCAGCAGCGCTAGCAGCAACAATCTGTTGAATCGCAGTGACAGAGTGCGTGCCATAAATCCCACGCGGATAAACCCATATGTTTACTTTTTGTTATCATTTGTTTTTATTGCTCTTTAACTTTTGCAGGCATCTGTTGATTCGAATACAATAATTATTGAAACGGAGGAAGTGCGTCCGCCGCCAGAGCTGGATGATCTCTCACACTTGGAGTAGAGCTTGAAAGGGTGTTGCATAGTTTTAGGATTATTACACATTTTTAAAATAATTTTATATATTTTCAAACGCATAACTTTGTAATTACTACAGCGAAGCCTTGAGCTGACCTGTCATTAGGGAAAAAGGAGAAGAGTGCAAATCCGCTGCTACTAGCAAAAGTGCTGCTATAAATATAGTTATTAGCCTGTCGTGCTTGAATTAAGATAAAGATCCTGTTCGAGTGCCATGCCTGTTATTCTTTCTAATCACAATCGACCAACTACATGCCACCCACTGCTGCCGAAAAACAAAACAAAAACTAAGCGCACCTACGACGCATGTCCGAAACGCAAACGTGCTAGTAAATATGCGAAAGTATTGATTTTTCCTGCGGTCTGCGCTCAGTTCAAATTCAATTCACATGGCAATTCTCTTGCTGCTGGGGTGTGGAGCCCATTGTCTCGCTGCATACACACGCACACCAACGCACGCACGTACACACTTTCAGTTGTCTGCAGTTTAAAGTAGAGTGTAGATAATAAAAGCGCGTAATTGCACGCAATTCTTTTTGTAATTGCACAAAGTTACTCAAAGTTTATAATAAATAAATATTAAAAATCACACAAAATGCGCGCTCACTTTGCTGGCGATGTTGTGACTCCCACTGCTAATGCTGATGAGCTAAAGTCCACGGAGGAGTCATCGCAGCAGCAGAGCCTCCAACAGCGAATTGTGGAATTCAAACAGGACTCCAAAAACATGGAAGTACTGGAGGAATTCATAGATGAGGTGTTGCAGAAGGCGGAGAAGGAAGCGCTCAAGCAAGCGAAGTTTAATAATAGCACAAAGCAGACACAGGTAATGCGTTTTGCATATGGTGTGTCAATTTACAAAAAATGCTAAAGATCTTTTTTTCTTGCAGCCCAAAGAAAAAAGTCGCCAGAGTAAGTTTTTATTGGTTGAGTTTAAAGAAAAGTCATGTAATGTAATAGACTATGGAAATTTGAAGTTCGGTGGATCATTGTCATGCACACATTTAGTTATATAGAATACGCGATCGCACGAGTCCTTGTAGCCTTGCTCTGCAATGATTTTTTTTGTAAATTAATTAAAATAATTTTTTTTCTGAAGCTAATATTACTTACGCGCATCCTTGCATGCCTCCAGCGATTTACGTGCTCTTTCCTGCATTTCCGATGGCAGTATAATGGGTATTTGTGCTAGCGCCTTTTGCACGCTGAAGTCGCCTTTTTTGGTTAGCTGCCAGAAATTACAAAAGCAAATAGGATAAATTTGTGCGATGGCTTAATTTATATATTTTTATACAATTCTTCGATGCTCATCAATGTCTTATACTCAGTTTTTTCCCATCACATTAAATTGTTGCAATTTTTAAATTTTGTATGACCATGTAACAAAAATTATCAATTTAATTATTTCAATTGTCATGTGAGTCAGGAACGCTAGAGCTTTTTAGACAGAGCTTGCATGGATTCAGGCTTATATTTTGAATATACGTATTTATAAGCCTGAAACTATGCAAAATTCTTTATTCATTCATTTATAGTTTTTAGTCGTATCATTTCGCGAACTAAACCTAACCTCAAAATTGTAATTTTCGAAACCTAACCCTGTGGGATTTAGTGGAATTTTTCCAGTTTGTCTGCGTACTTACCGTGCCCGCCAATTGTGCAATGCATTTGGAGTAACACTAAAAGCAAACAGAAAATAATGATGATAGATAAAATTAAATTTTAAGATTTCTTTTGTTGTTTTGTAGTTTTTTACTTTCAAGTCCTGATTACCCTCGGTAAACTCGCCTGCTCTCATCTTATCCAATAGTTCGATTGATACTTTGAATTTGGGCGCACAACCATTGCGCATCATGTCCAGCGATTGCTCGAATTGTTGAACGCTCACCTGAAATTTGTTGGCAAATCAATTGGATTAATCATTGAGAGCGCAAGGAGAAAAGGGAATAGGGTAGAAATCGACTCGAAATTACTTAGGCCTTAATTTTTCAAAGAAATATGATGTGATAGTTCTCGGGGACGCTAGAATTCGTAGATGGTATTTGGAGTAGTCTAGTCTAGACTAGCAACACTTCTCCATCTATGTACATGAATGCACAGCCTCAAAAGGTATGAAGCAAATTCCTTTGGGGTTCTGTCCACAATATCCTGCGGTCGGTAACGAAGGTCCATACAAGACCATCAGAGTTCGACAGTATCTGTGCAGCTGTTTCTTCAACATCGTTTCAATTCGACACATGTTGTTATCCTGTACTAGACATGCATAACATGTGTACATGGTTGCCAAATTTTGCATTGCCCTGCAGTATCCGGTCAAGAATCACGATTCGATTTCACGTTTTGCTAGGCGTTAGAAGCTCGTTTGTTCTCTTCTGAGAGGCTGCTGGCATATACTTACATACATACCTACATATGTATGTATCACTGGAACAGCCTTAATTGATTTAAACTTCGAGTTCACTGTTCTGATTTAGAATCTCTGCTCTAAATTTTTTCTTAATTTTGTTATTTTTTTTAACATTTTTGAAAATTTTTTTTTGCCTTTAATATTTTTTTAATCCCTTTTTTTTCTAAGAGAATATATTCAAAAATTTTTAGCACATTTTTTATAATTGAAGGTTTTGAACTTTCAATACTGCTCACTATTTACAATTGAAATTTTGCACAACATTTTTAATAGCTTAATAATTTAATGCATATTTTCTTTATAATGATTTTTTCTATACATATAAGAATTTATGCACAGGTTTCGACAAAGTAAAATCATTTTAATGTCACTTTATAAAAAACTCCTTTGACGTCATTACACTCACCGCATGAATAAAGTATATGCATGTGAATCCTATAAGAAATTCGAACACGCTGTACCGCAGAGGCATTGTTTTTCTACAAATCGTAATACAAGTCTACGTAAAAATGTTATTTTATGATTTTTCGTGATTTATCAAAATGCCTTTGTCTCAGAGTTTTGCAAAATTTCTCAAACGTGACGGCTTTTATAAGTTTGCCGTTGCAAAAATTGCTGTAGTATGCTTCATATCAATGAATTAATTACTAGTTTGTTGCAGTCTCTTCAAAATGGAATGCAATTGAAATGACGTGGAAAATGCTAAGCAATGTTTGAAATTACGGTTTTTAGAGGTGTCACATAACGGCAGTAATTAAACAGTTGAAAATTAAATTTCTTTTTAAAACTTGTGCAAATTGTTAATTAAATTTTGACAGCATAAGGAAATCATTTTGCTAGCGTACAATATGAGTGGAATAAAATATTTTTTGAAAAGAAAGTATTAGTTCAAGCCAATTACGAGCATTAGCCCTGTCAGCCTCTCTTTTACACTGTTCAAACATTGAAGTGGGATATGCGTTGCATGTATGACACGTTACAAGTTAATAGCCCAATTCACAATCTTGTGCAAATGGTCTGGGATTTTTGCAATTGACAGTTTTGTAGCAAACTACTGTCAAAACTACTGTAGGTTTGCTACAAAACTGTCAATTGCAAAAATCCCAGACCATTTGCACAAGATTGTGAATTGGGCTACTGATTTGCAAATGCAATACTGGAAACTAGTGTCCTAGACTAAAACCCATTGCAAAGATGGCAAAAATTTTGATGCAAACTTATGAGCACAGTTGCCAGCATCGCTTTCCATTGCTATAAATATTTTTTTCAATGAAAAATCGCACTTATTGTTGTCGTAAATGTTTACTCAATATTTCATTTGAATATGCATTTGCAAGGATTATTGCAACTTTCTAAGTCAAAGGTCATTCGCGATCATACATAAGTATGTACATATGCAACACTCTACATTTGCAAATGCATTTGCACCAGATCGTGTATACATCTATTGTCACATTGATGCAAGAGTACAAATTCTTATTTTTTGCCATAGCTGTGATGCAACGGTCTAAGAAACTGGTCAGAGATTCCGAATTTTAAATAGCAAAATTCTGAAAAAATAGCCAACGTTTGAACTACATATAATAATTTTTTACAGTAACTGCATGTTTTTTACAATCTGTATGCAATGCACAAATTTAACTCCATACCTTTTTCTTTTCTTTCTCTCTCCCCGTTTTATTAATACACCTTTTTTCTGCATACATTTGCAATTTGCTGTATTTTGCACCTAAAAAGGTTTCACTATACCAGATTTCAAGAATGGCAAAGTGGTGAATCGTGCTCGCGGTCTGGTGGTGCGTATCTTCGATGCCATTTGCAATTGCGCCAACTCCGCTGCCGCACCAGCGACACGCATCAGGTTGCGCGGCAAACGTAGTGCCGCCGCGGCTGCCGCAGCACAAGCCGCTGAAACTGCCGACAAGCCGGATGCCAAGGAGTCCAAGTCAAAGAAACAAGAAACTAGCAAAGAAAAGAAAAGCGACAAGAAGAAGAAGACCGAGCAGGAGGAGCTAAAGGAGCAAGAGCAGGCGCTGCTGCAGGACAAAGCCACAGCAGAGCAGCAGCACGAAACGAAGCACGAGTAATTAAAAATCGCATAGAATTCCAATCGAACTAACAAAAAACCATAAAGGAAAAAATATCCTTAAGAGGTAGCAGAAAGTTGGTTGGAATTGATTGAAACTACAGAAATTTACTTTCTTTCCAAAGCAAAGCATAAGAGTATGTTAAAACTAAAATAGAATTATAGAAACTTTATGTTATTTGGAAAAAGTGAAAAAGCAGAGTACTCAATATAACAGTCAGTTACGTTTTTATCATACTTAGTTTACAGTCGATTTATCTTCCAATAATTCATGAAAAAATTTTAAGCTTTAAATTATCATTTTAGCTTCAATCCTCTAACTTCGATAAAAAGAGAAGCTCAGTTAAAATTTCATCTACAACTCTTATTTACAGGTTTTTCGAGTGCGGGAACGGTTTTCTGTAAATTTTGACAAAAACCTGTAAATCTATTCAAATCTGCCTAGAAAGGTCAATACATTTAAAATCTATTTGAAATTAATTTAATACTTAAAGCTCCGCGAGCAAGCTGTGAACCTTTTTTTTGTCTGACTTCCCAAAAATCTTTGCCTAAGTATTTAAAAAAATTTTCCAAAAGTAACATTTTATTTTTAATGCCACTTATGCGCAAAGGTTTCCACACGCTACTCTCCGAACCATGGACTTTAAGCAGTAAACTTCCTTCAAAGCAGAAAATACTATCTAACCATTTTTAAACACAAGTATTAGTAGTTTTGTATTGTATTAGCCGAAATAAAACATGAAGAACTAAAATTGAGCGTAAGACGACTTAGCCCACTCTTAAACCAAACCTTCGATACGTTGATTAGAATATTCATGAAAGGCTTCAATAGCACTAAAATGAATCAGAGCATATATGTTAATGCCTATTCTTTATACTATACGAATTGTAGGCAATCAAGGGATTTCCACAATGCAATTGTTTACACTTCCATGCAAAAGTTACTCTACAACAAACGATTGAAAATTATAATTTTAAAAGAATGCAACAAATCAAAATTCAAACCCGTCATTGTTATTTATTTACTTTATATATGTATATCAAACTCCAATCAAAATTTTCATATTTCTTCTACTTCCAAAAAGTTTATAGCATTTGTGCAATGTAAGGCCCACATGGGTTAAATCTAATAACATAATAGGGAACTGCATGTGCAATCAATCAAAAATTGCAATTTTTTAATGTTAGATATGAAATGTTGATAATGTTGGTATAATATTGAATACTTGATGTGTATATTGCATACTAAATATGTATATGTGTATAGCTGATTAGCTTAAATGAAAACAACTTAATATGTGTACTGATTTTTATAGCTATACAAATATAATATATATATATTCAATTTATCCTTAAGTTTACCTATTTCATATTTTTTTAAACCTTTTTTACTTTTTATAAAGAAAGAAAACCCTTTTATAAAAAAAATCTACACACTTTTGACTAGAAATATGTATACAAACAAAATTCAAAATTAAATGTCAAGACATTAATGCAAATTTTTGTAACAAACATTTCAATAAAATTTCTAAAAAGGCACAATTTTATAGTAGATGATAACAAGGAAAAATTAAAATTTCATACACTGCAACTCAAACTAAAATTGTATGCAATTGCAAATTTACACGTCTATCACAAGCGTACTGAAAAATGAAGCATAACAAACCAAATTAATCATTAATTATCATCATATCTCATGCATAATAAAATCTAATAATTATAAAATACAGTCTTATCGCTCAACTTGATTGTACATATTTATTAATTGGCCGCACTGTAACAAATAGCTTTTGTTTCTCCCGAGTTCTCTCTCTTCCTCTCTTGTGATGCATGCACAATTCATGTTCAGAATACTGCAACTCATTGAGAGCGACTGCAGCTCATCGTATCGATTCTAGAGCGAGAGTCAGGGTATGAAGCGAAGTTCAGACTTTCAGATTCACTGACGTGCTATTAGTACAGCTCAAACTTCAGTGAGTACAGCTGAGTAGCATATGCTCAAATAGACTCTACTATTGACTACTCATCTGATCTCCACTGTATTATCAAGGTGCGCATGCTAGATAAAATATCCAAATATGTAATTCTAGTATGCCAAGTTCTCTGTCAGTCTTTGAGAGATTTCGCTTTAAAAAAAGATTAGCTCGATTTCAGTACAATAAATTCTAAATGCCTCACAGCGTGTTAGTAATTTGCCTTATTCTTACAAGAAAAAGGTGCAAGAGAATCTGAATGATATGCCTGACTATTGTTGTAAAACTGGTATATGCGTAATGGTCGCTCGACTAGATCGTCTCCTAGTCCTAAAAAGTAGGTCCAACAATTTTGTTATTTTTATTTTATTAGAAGAGTAATCAAAATTATTAAATGTTTATGCTAAAAATTGGTGTACATTCTTTTTAAATTAAAAAGGCAATAAGAGAAGAAGCAATTGAAAATTTAAATATTGCACCAATTCCATGTACTTTCAAATGTAATAAATGGCGAAAAATGAATGAAGAAATTGTTGAATTATTTGTTTGTCTCTTTTTATATGCCAGGAATGAAATAATTCTTGAACTTATTGTAAGTATATCATCTTCAAGAAATTAATTAATATTTTTTAGTAGCAGCCAGTATTGAATTTCCATCATATTTGGAACTACCTTCCGTCAATAAAGTTGGCAAATTTCAAGCGAACATATAACTGATTAATTGTTTATTATATATATGTACTTATGTATATCATATCTTTTCACTTACCACAAAATAAAAACTTGCAATTTATTGCATGAGCACATCAATCCTAAACAGCACTACTAATTTAGTATGCATATCACGTTATTGAAGATGACTTGAAATTCTCAACGCGTTCATATAAGTACATATAGGAGTACTTGATTTTGTTGTGCTTTAGCCAATACAGACTTGCCTTGATATAGTAGACTTTTAAAAAATGAATGTTGCAATTCTATTAAAAATATATTTTATTATGGTTTGGGTTTTCATACAAGCTATCATTGAACTCGAATGACTAGGATCGTAAGTACTAAATTCGTAGAGTAGGAACACAGAATTGATTCGAAGCATCCGATCAAAGAAACTTGCGGCGACGAGTCTTGGATAAAAAATTCACATGGAGTCTGTAATGCCGAGTTCTTCATATTCGTAGCTTTTCTTCAATGTACACGGTGATAGGCGTGATTCATTGTTCAAGCAGAGACGTTCATCTATGCATAACCAAAACTTAATAAAGGTTTAAGAAATCAAAATCGATTTAAATGGTATGCCTTATGCAAAATTCGAATAATTTGTGTTTATGAAGTCTTTTTGAAATCTAGGTTATAATGCGCTCAATTCTCTATAATAGAGAAATGGAAGAAGCGATGTTGCCCTAAGAAGTTATGTAAATGCCGGTACTTTGGATCTTCCAGCAATAAGGCAATTCGCTCCAGGAGTAGCTGACTGCAGAATATGTCTATATGCTGTAGTAGTCGTCACAGACTACGGATCTCAAACTTATTTCTGGGTGCCACCTGCCCCTAACTCTTCCGATCGGAACCACACTGTTCTACAAACCCCTTCGAGTCAAAATTTTGCCATCCCTCCGAAAATCCCAAGCTTTCACAATATGCCTCGTCCATATGAGTAAGTTAGCAAGAAGAGTCAACATCTTAATCGAGATCATAGGAATGCTTTCAATCTTATTTTCAGATGCTTAATAATGCTACGTATCCGCTTTCGTAGCAAATTAATGACGCATTTTGCCTATTTTATATAATATTTCATCTTTTGCTAAAATACATTTTTGCAGGCCTTACTGTAATTCACCACAAACGCCAGCTCAGTACACCCGCTGCCACTCGCTAAGAACTAGCCGGGTGTATACGAGTGGCAGTCAAGAAGAAGATAGCGAGCTGAAACTGAAACTGCGGCTGAACTTGAGCCGAGCCGCCAAGCGAAAAACCCAAGCAGAATGCTAGTGAAGCTTCGAAGCCGGCGGCATACAAATTTCATTATCTGCAGCAGCGGCAGCATACACGAAAAAAATTTTAATCACAAAAGTAACTTGTTTGAGTGCGATTTAATTGTAAATCAAGTCTTGAAGGTAGCAGCAGTTTCGAGACGAAAGCGTTAAGGAAACTAATTAATTTCAGTTTAAAAAGTGCACTGCACTTGAACGGAATATATTCGAAACTGTTTAAAAAGATTCCCTAACATAAAGTGCAATCAATTTTGGAAATAATAATGCTAATAGCACAATAAACTAACGAACTTATTATAGTTGAAGCTATATCAATTTAAAAAGTGTATGTGCAAAATATTTCTTTAAATATTTCAAATTTCAGTGTGATTAAAATAAAACGTTTTATCGGATCAGATGCGCTGCTGAATCGGCGTGTGAAATGCTGACAAATATTTTAAAAAATAGTAGAATTGTGTTCATCTGAGTTATATTGAATTAAGATATTTCGAATCCAAATTTTGTGCGAAACTGACAAAGAAATGTGAATTTCATATTTTGAATATTTCACACGTTTTAAAAGTAGAGCCTGGTAAAAAGTAATGCTTTCGAAAAACGCTTTTTAGACTCAAAGCGTTTGTATTGATACCTTTGAGAGATTGAGAAAAAATGTGGTTTTCATGTTTTGAATATTTCAAACAAGTAATATCTGCATAATAAAAATAATGTTCATAAAAATGGTTGTTTGTCGAAAAGTTTGTTTATATTTTTTCCTTAAAATTTAAGAAAAAATCAGATACATAGCTCGATAATATCGATTTTGTGTTTGATTTGAATTTAGCAAACTTTTTTTTCCTTAAAAGTTCAACAACTTTTCATCTTTTATCATACTAATATAGAATTTCATATAATGCTATTTCAAAACTTGCCAATTTTTCTGAGTATACAACGCTCATAGAGAGAGAGAGTGAAAACGGAAGCTGAACTGTGATAAAAATTGTATTCGTTTTTGCATATGCAATCTTTTAGTACAGACGAAAGTTTAACTTAGTAGTTGTAGTTAAAACTTCAACGCGTTCTGATGTCAGCGGCATTTAATTTGTAGAAATCCAAAATACGAATGAAAATTAAAATAATTCATAAAAATATGCATTTATCGATGCTGTACGGTGTGCTTGTTAGCGGCGTCTTATTGCATTTAACACAAGCGCTATCCAAAGATTATATCGGTGAGTATACATATACAATATGCATACTATATACATATGTATACTAGTTGTATGATAATGCAATTCTGTTTGGATTGCAGCTTCACATTTCGTGTCATTTTGCAAATAATTAAAAAGTTGTTATTGTTTTGTTTTATCATGTTGCCTACCCCCCGCAGATTTGCTTGAATTACCCGATAATGATGAGTTTCTGTGGGGTTCGCATGAGAATGAAAATGCGCTGCTTTGGCAAAATAATGTTAGCGATTTTGAGCCTCGTCACAGCTTGAAAAAGCGTCAAGCGCCGGCAAATGGGCAGCCGATATTACAGGTGGGTTATGCTTGCTTATTAAATACAATAAAATATTATAATTTATCATAAGTATATGGGGCGTATGAGTACTCCTCTAGAACTAAACTGCTCTAGTTTAACTAAAGCGTGAACGATTAGTGATTTTTAACCAAAGCCAAAGTCGTGGAGGTATAGTTTCTTTTAAAGTCGAATCCGAATACCGGATTTTTGGCCAAAACCGAAAAAATTATTGTAAGGCCGAAATATATGGGGCGTATGAGTGCACTTAAATTTTACTGAAGAGCGAACAAATGTTGATTTTTGGACTAAGCCGAAGCTGAAGAGCAATAAGGCCAAAGCCTTATACTGAATTTCAGAGGAAAACCGAAGATTCGGTCGTTCTTTACTTAAGATCGATTCAGTATTCGCCTTTGACTTCCCAACATAATCGGAAAGTCGGCTTCGACCCCGACCATAATAGAAATTTTTCTTCTTCGGCTTTGGCCGGCAATCTTCAATCGCTCTTTAGTCTTACTAAAGTCTTACTTGATATCGATTTTCGGTTAAAGCTAAAGCAAGAGAGAAAAAGTTTCTATTAGCGCCGAGGCCAAATACTGTATTTTTTGGGAAAGCCGAATAATTCATTTCAGAGCCGAATATTCTATACTTCTGCATGCAGTGTTCCAAAATAAGCGATTCCATGAAAACTGTACACCCGATTTTGGAACAAGCTCTATCCTAATATTCGTTCGGTCTTTCAATTTTACTTTGAAAATGCTTACTTTTGGTTTTAAATTAAAATTTTACATCCATATAGGAAAATAAGAACTACGGCGCTTGCAGAACACCTTCTGGTGAGACTGGCCACTGCCGGCACATCATCTACTGTCGCATACCCGAGCTGAAGGACGATGTATGGAAGCTGGTTCAGCAGCTGTGCGTCATTGAAAAAAGGTTTGTTTGCTCGTTTCACTGTTGGCAGCTTGCCAGAACACTAGCCAACCACAAAAATTCCGTTTGACTCTAGAAGAGCCATGAAAAACGGTCACACTTTAGAATAACCATATGTATTTTCGAATGAAAAATTTAGCCAGAAGGATTCGAAATATAGACGTCTCGTAGTCAAATCAAATCCACAGAAAATTTAATTTTGTTGACTAGTGTAATGACAGTTTTTCCCCTATGCATCCCACAGTTCCATTGGCATTTGCTGCCCGGAGAACATAGTGACACGCCTGGGCCCACAGATCATTACCGACGTTAATGACAACAGCCTGGGTGAGCCGCGCATAGTGAACCGTCCGGAACAGCGTGGCTGCGGCGTAACCACCAAGCAATTTCCGCGCGTCACCGGCGGACGTCCTGCCGAGCCGGATGAGTGGCCTTGGATGGCAGCCGTGCTGCGCGTCGGCTGGCCGAATGTGTGGTGCGGCGGCGTGCTGGTCACCGATCGTCACGTGCTCACCGCCGCGCATTGTCTGTACAAGTTCAGCAAGGATCAGTTGTTCGTGCGCCTGGGCGAGTACAATACGCAGTTGATGAATGAGACGCGAGCGCGCGACTTCCGCATCGGCAGCATGGTCACGCACATCGACTACAATCCGTTGACATTTGAGCATGATATAGGGCTGGTGCGCGTGGAGCGAGCGACGCTGTTCAACACGTACATTTGGCCCGTCTGCATGCCACCGATCGGTGAGAATTGGGAGGGGCGTGTGGGTGTGGTGACTGGCTGGGGCACACAGACTTTCGGAGGCCCGCATTCGGATATTTTGATGGAGGTGAGTGGCAAGAGGTGCCTTTGTGGTACTGCGTTCCTACTTGTAGGCTTTGGAACTTGAATAAAATGAAATTTGAAGGTATTACTGCCCGTTTGGAAGCATGCGGACTGCAAGAAGGCCATGGTGGAACGCATACCGGAGACTGTGCTATGCGCCGGTTTGCCTGCTGGCGGACAGGATTCTTGTCAGGGCGACAGCGGCGGCCCTTTGCTGGTGCAGCTGCCCAATCAGCGTTGGGTCACCATCGGCATTGTGTCCTGGGGCGTGCGTTGCGGCGAGCCCAATCGTCCGGGCATGTACACGCGTGTGGATCGCTATCTGCATTGGATCATAGAAAACTCGGACATTTGAACTGGTACCCGTGCACCCAAGGAGCACATCACTTAAATATGCATTTTTATTCTATTTTTTAAAAGGAATTTTCAAATAAGAAAAAAGTATATATATATCTCCATCAGGAAAAATAAAAGAAAAACCTACGCTAACAATTTACGTGTAAATCAATTAATTAGTTACAAGTTAATTAAGCGCAAATTATACATATGTAAAAATAATTATGTAGCCGCATAATGCTTAGCATTAACTTTGTATTCGTTTGCAGAGTTAAGGCGGGAAAGCGGTTCGAATGTTGGTACTACTTTACAAAAGCGAAATTGTACACGTCGCTGTAGTTTTGTGCGAAATGCACCTCCAGGCCCTCGGTTATAAATGAAGGTAACTCAGCAAAGTCCTTTTTATTCTCCTCCGGTAAAATAATGCAAGTGACGCCGCTGCGTTTGGCCTGTAAGCAAATGGAATTTCAAATACAACTTTTGCAGCCTATTCCAAATATACGCACGGCTATAGTTTTCTCCTTGATGCCACCGACAGGCAGCACTTTACCCTTCAGCGACACTTCACCGGTCATTGCAATATTCTGACGCACTGGTCTGTCCAGCGCCAAGGAGAGCAATGCTGTAACAATGGTTACACCCGCGCTTGGACCGTCTTTCGGTGTAGCCCCCTCAGGCACATGCAAATGTATGTGACTAAAGAAAATAAAGTATTTTACAAACTATATGTATCTTTAAATTGGCGCTGGCATACCTCGTTTCCAGGAAGTTATTTTTCATATCTACATCGGTCATAAAATTACGCGCCACTGTCAAGGCGATTTGTGCGGACTCCTTCATGACATCGCCCAGATTGCCGGTGAGTTGTATGGTGCCAGCGGGACTCTCATCTTTGGGAAGTGGCACTGTTTTACGCTTAGCTGTCTCTATGTAAAGCGAAGAGCCACCCATGGCTGTCCAAGCTAGACCCATCACAACGCCTGGTGGTGTGTCCTTGTACATGCGTTCCGAGGAGAACACATGCTTGCCCAGAAAAGAGGTCAGATTGTCATTGTTGACATCAAAATGTTCACCTTCTTTTTTTACAATCTTGAAGGCCACTTTGCGCACCACCTGTGGTTGGAACATACAAACAAATTTACACAAAAGAATAACAATTTAGCATTGTTAAATGATCACCTTTTCGATATGTTTCTGCAAATTGCGCACACCAGATTCACGACAATAGCTTTTAATAAGCGTATTCAAAGCCTCATCGGTTATGGTAATTTGTTTGTCACTCAGACCACAATCCAGCATAGCCTGCGGTATAAGATATTGGCGAGCAATGGCCACTTTCTCTTCGGCCACATAGCCGGACATTTCAATGAGCTCCATGCGATCGCGTAAAGGTTCGGGTATCGTATCAATAACATTGGCCGTGCAAATGAAAAGTACATGCGATAGATCAACTGGTACATCCAAATAATGGTCCAAGAAATTGGCATTCTGCTCCGGATCCAGGAGTTCTAAAAGCGCAGAGCTGGGATCACCTTGATAGCCCCTACGTAAGACAAAACCAAGAATAAATAAGTTAGCTAGTAATAGGATGCCGTCTCCGAGTCACCGCTAGTAATTAGAGTAAAATATTTAAAATAGAAAATAAACTTTCAACGTACTTGCCAACTTTGTCCACTTCATCGATTAGCACCAAAGGATTCTCAGTCTTTGTTTTTTTCAAACACTGTATCAATTTGCCGGGCATGGCACCGACATAAGTACGCCGGTGCCCCTTTATTTCGGCCACATCTGTCATGCCGCCGACGCTGAAACGGAAGTATTCGCGATTCAAAGCACGCGCAATCGAACGAGCTGTGAGCATAAAATAAAAGAGAAAACGTGTAAAAATAGTAAGGAATATTTTCGATTCACTCCACTTACCAATGCTAGTTTTGCCCACACCGGGTGGTCCATGGAAGCACAATATTTTACCCTGTGTGCTGCCCTTCAAATGACTCACAGCAATAAATTCTAAAATTCGTTTTTTAATATCTTCCATGCCGTAATGGTCGTGATCAAGTATTTCTGAAGCTTGATCCAAGCTCAAGTTCTCCGTGCTGGTAACACCCCAAGGCAGTGAGGTGAGCCAATCCAAATAGTTGCGCGTGACACTAGCGGCCGAAGGTTAAAATTTTAGCATGTTAAATAAAAATAAATGATTTTTATTAGCAACTCACTTAAACTCTGAGCTGTGACTTTCTAAAAAGTTGAGCTTATTCAGCTCCTCGTCGATGACGATCATGACATTGGTAGGCACATTTTTGTCCTTCAGTTTCTCACGATACTTTTCGCCAATAGCGTCTTTGTCGTCCTTCTCAATGCCCAACTCTTTTTTGATTACTTTTAACTGCTCTTGCAGTATGTATTTGCGATGTTGTTGCTTCACCTTCTCCTCCACTTCGCGGCCGATTTTCTGTTGCAATTTGGAGAGTTCTAGCTCCTTCTTGAGCAGACCCAAAGCGAGCAATAAACGATTGGGTATCTGTATGAAATAAAATAGCATATCATGAAGATAGAGAAAAGCAAATCATGTCTACTGCACTTACATCCAATTCCTCCATGATCTTTTGCAGCTCTTCGGGCTCAGCAGCTGAGAGTGAGGCACCCAAATCACACAAATACACGGGATTGTCGACAACACGTTGATTTTGATGCAGCATTTGTTGTAGGCTCTCGCTGCATAAAAATAAAATATTATTTTTTGTAGTACATTAACAGGCTATGGCCTCCTCACCGGTAGAGTGGATTCATCGTAATGATATCTCTGATGGTTTTGATGACCTCCTGTGTGAGTGCTTTGACCTCTTCGGTTTGTTTGTAGGCTTCATGCTTGATATTCTCCACCTCCACCATAAGCACAGGCTGTGGCGGAATGGGCGCATCTGCAGCGGGTGTAGCGCCACTAGCAGGTGTAGTGGCATCTTGAGCTGGTTTGTCGGTGCCAGTAGGCGTACCCGCTGGACTCGTTGCTGGTGGCGTTTTATTGACCCTTGCCGCACGTGATTTGCGACCCATTTTGCGACGTTCCAGCTCAGTGGGCTGTTCTTCAGCTGGGATTTTCAATTTGACATTAAAGAGTGGATAATGTATTGTCGTCATTTTCTCTGATAAAGAGTACGATGACGAAATTTCATCAAGTTTCATAGTCATAAACGTAAAACGTTGAATGGAATGGACAAATGAGAGCGGAAAGGAATGATAAAGCAATTTCGGCGATAGAGAACCAAATAAATTATTCGCTGAACATGTTTTTAAAAGCGATTTAAATATGTGAGATTATGTAATGCATTTTTTTAATTTCCGCGTATTCATTTCCGTTATGCTCTCTGTCATGCCGTCACTTTAGCTCAATATTTAGGTAATCGCCTATTTGACTGCATACTAACCTTTCTTTAGCGGCAGTAAATCCTCCAGTATCTGTCCCGTAATCTTGATACGTCTGTGTGCTACTACCACCATGCGTAACTTGTCACCCAAATCCTGCAGCTCCTGTATTTGCGCAAATGTGCCCACACTGTAGACATCGTCCAGTTTATCCACGGTCTCCGACTCACTTTCGCTATCCTTCTTCATGAACACACCCACATATGGTTGGTTGAGCTTTACTTTGCGGCGTATAAGATCAATCACCATTGGATTGGAAACCTGCACACAATAAAAACATTACAACTTGTGTATTATTTACATGGCTATACTATACGCACTTCTAGAATCTTCATAAAGCGCGGAAACACTGGATTACGTCGTGTGGCTAGCAGCGGCACGTGTGGCCACACCTCCGGCACGGCTACTGTGGCCGGCAGCTGCGGGTCTTTGTTGACAACATACTCGGCCGTTTCGGCGTCCGTCATCTCTCCGTCGTCATAATTCTTTTTGCTATTACTACGACTGCAAAAATTTCTAGAGCAAATTGCGAGCGCGTTACGTTGCCGCTCCGCCAATTGCGTGCAACGCCACCAGTGCGGTTGTATCAGCGCACGCGGTAATTGCTGCTGCAGCGTTCCCAGCGTCGAAATGTTGCGTGTTACCACACGGTATCGTATTAAACGTGTTAACATTTTGTTTAAGGGCGAATTTTATAAATTTTTGTCGAAACAATTACAGATTCTTTTTACGCCACTGCTCTGCTGCCGCGCTGCTCGAACTGTTAATAAGCATGAAATATTGAGTAATCAGCTGTTGGAAAGAGTGTTGCTTCTTGTATAGATTTATTTGAAGCGGGTAAAAACGTTTTTAATTTTATTCAGCAGTTAGACATATTTTAAATTTTTGAAAATGATTAAAGTTCTCAAACAAAATAAGTGAATTTTTTCTATTTCTCCTGTTAGTTTTTGAAATTTCTATTTGGTCATAGTGTAATAATATCAAGTGAACCAGATAGCTTGAAGTACCCTAGCTTGTCAAAAAATTTTTTGATTTTTCTTTTCTCCTTCTTCGTTATATGTCTTAACCCATCCGAGACATTAGTAGAAAAAAGTTACTCAACATTTTTACCATGCAATTTTTATTTTCAGTATTGAAAGTATTAATTACCAGCAATTGTTTTGAGGGAACCGCAAATGGTCCCAATCGCCTTTTCTTACTGCCTAAGATCTCCTTCTCCTCAAAATGGTTAGCGCAAACACGCGCTGAGGATGAAAAAGTGGTATTGCATACTCTTAACCACTTTCGTCGCAAATCTTCATCCTTTGGCAGCGAAAACATCGGCACCGCTGCATCGTAAGTGCTTTTGCACAAATAGCAAGAGTTCGGCATTGATATTTTTTTCTTTTTACTTTTTTCTTCAAACGCAAACTCAAAACACAAACTGAAAACGGGTTAATATTTTTGACAACGCAACTGACAAGCTAGGGTACGAGAATAGAATGTCATTGCTATCTGGTTCACTTGATATTATTACACTATGTATTTGGTGAGCTTTCGAAAAACGGTAAAACTCAAAGAAAATTTTATAAAAAATATAATATTAATTTATATTCGATTTACAATTTAGATGTGTTAAGTATGGCCGTGTGTATGTACACACCCAAGAGAAGAGGACATTTAGGAATTTTAATAAAACATTTATTGAATGCGAATAATGACATATGTATGTATGAAAATTGACGATCGCTCCGCCGGCACGTCTGCTCGGCACCGCAGCTCAACAACGACTCCCTGACAGCTCGACCTTTCCGGACCCATCGTCGCTCCGAGACGATTCGTCATCGCTGTCATCGGTCTCCTCTGGCCCTAAACTACACCAGGGCTTCATGTGATCAGGCGCCATAACTCCGGTATAACGCTTGCGTGTTTGTGGAACATCTGGTAGGTCTTCGACCACATATCTGTCGTGGCTAAGGACTTTAGTGACCACGTACGGTCCCTTGTAGTGGGGGTCTAACTTGTGCGAAGTTCCAGTTGCAGTAGGTACGTAATCAACCACGATTAAATCGCCTTCCGCATACTGTTGCGGCTTCTTATGTTTTGCATCGAATCTCTGCTTCCATTTTTGCTTCTCGTCGGTCATATTATCGTATGCTGCCTGCCTGCGGTATTCGATGTTGATAAACTCTTCGGGATCATCATGAATCGCTTGGATGATTCTATTCGTAGTGACGTCTCTGGGATTATAGCTAAAAATAAGCTGATTTGGGCTGAATTTTGTCGTGGTGTTGATTTGAGAATTCAGACTCCACTGTAGAGTTGGGAGGGCTGCGTCCCATTCCTTGTCGTTGCGAACCGAACACTTAAGCGATGCAAGCACCGTCTTGTTTATACGTTCAGCTTGCCCATTAGCCCTCGGACATCTAACTGCAACTTTAACGTGATGGATCCCGTGCTCATTCATAAAACCTTCGAACTCTTTCGATGTGAACGCATTTCCTCGATCCGTAGTTAGTTTCAGCGGTTGGCCATAAATAGATATTAGTTCCAATAGGACGTTAATGACCGGCGTCGTCTTAGTGTTCCGAAGGGCTTTCACTATTGCGTATTTACTGAAAGCGCAAACAATCACCAATATGTAGCTATTGCTCGCTTGCTCCTTGGAAAGGGCCCTAGGTGATCCATGTGAAGGCTTCGGAAAGGAATTGGTTGCACGTCACTTATGTGCATCTGTCCCTCAGGTTTACCTCCTTTTACTTTATTCAAGCAGCATTCTGGACAGGCTTCTATGTATGATTTTACATACCTCCGCATGCGAGGGAACCAAAAGTCCTTCGCAATTCGCCCGATCGTTTTCTCTACACCGAAATGTCCAGAGTCATCGTGGCAAGACTTGGCAACCCGCCACCTGATCGCTTTTGGCACTACCAGTCTTCGTTGACCCTCCACTTTACGGCATAAACGACCAGCATACACCACATAATCTTGCTTAAACTGTTCGGCATTTGGAACCTCTTCTCCCTTTAGTGCTTTCACGATTTGTTGCAGCTTCACGTCCTGTATCTGCATGGCCATAATCCAGTTTTCATCGCAGCTTTGCACCTTCAAGATATTTTCAGCAACCGTTGGCGTTTCTTCAGGCGGAAGTACGGGCACGCGGCTCATACTATCGACGTGTGACATCTTGGACCCTGCACGATGAATACATTCATAATCAAACTCTTGAAGTTTGAGCCACCATCGTGCTATTCGCGGTGGCAGAGGAGTGATTGCTTTTGTTGTGGCTATAGCGTTGCAGTCAGTAATCACCCGGAAAGGTCTGCCCAGTAAGTATGTCCGGAACCTTTGTAAAGCTTCAACGATGGCCAGCACTTCAAGCTCATGACTAGCGTACCGTTGCTCCGCATCGCCGCACTGCCGACTGTAAAAGAAAACAGGTTTTAGACATTCGTTTTCAATTTGGAATAACACCCCCGAAAGCCCCACAGCGCTGGCATCGGTGTGCACTTCGTGTTGCGCATTCGCATCGAATAGCGCTAAAATTGGTTGCGTAGTGATCGCTGTCTTCAACTTCTGAAAGGCCTCTTCCTGTTGCAATTGCCACTCAAAAGTAACTTCCTTTCGCAATAGTGCTGTAAGAGGTTGTGCAGTCACACTGTATTTATTGACGAATTTACGGAAGAATCCCGTGATGCCCAGAAATTGACGTATTTGTGTTGCTGTCGTTGGTGTTGGGAAGTCCTCGATGCATTTAGTCTTTTCGTTTCCTGGCCGGATACCGTCGCCGTCAACTATATGGCCCAAAAATTCCACCGTTGTTGACAGGAAAACGCATTTTGATGGACGCAATGTCAGACCAGTTCGTTCAACAGCTTCTAAGAATTCGCGCAACAGCGCCATGCCTTCTCCGATAGACTTCGTAGCGATTATCACCTCATCAACGTAGTTTATAATTTTTTCCTTGTTCTTGAGCCCTTGGATTACGTTCACGATCATTTCTTGGAACACCATTGGTGCATTCACCAGACCAAACGGCATTACATTATGCTCAAACAATCCCTCGTGCGTCAAAAATGCAGTAAACTTCTTCGATTCTTCGTCCAGCGGTATTTGATAATACCCGGAGGTCATATCAAGAGTGCTGAAATATGTGTTTTCTGCTAGACGAGACAGTTGTTCTTCCACTACTGGCATCAAGTACTGCTTCTTAACCGTAACCGAATTGAGTGCGCGATAATCAACGCACATTCGGCTTTCCCCGTTTGTCTTCTTTACTAAAAGAACCGATGCTGCGTGAGGCGATGTACTCGGACGTATAATGTTGTTTTGCAACAAATTTTGCAAAATTTCTGATAACTTGGCGCGTTGTGAGAAAGGAACTTGGTATCGTTTCCCGATTATCGGCTTGTCGGTGTTAACTTCAATCTTCATTGACGTGGTATTACATAGACCCAGTTCATATAGCTCTTCAGCAAAGCTCGTTTTGAATTCCGATATAATCTGCAGAACTTCTTGTCGTTCGGGTCCCGAAATTTCATCGCCTACGTTGAAACTTTTATCGTCGCTTGCGTGCAGCTGTAGCACACCCGATTCAACCACCATCCGGAATTCGTTTCTGCATAGCACGTCTCGACCCAGAAGTACCTGGTGTTGAAGTATTTCATCAGGCACAATATACAACGTTGCGTCGATGTAATGCCCATCCATTTCGATAACTGCCTGCATTTTCTCCGTAACCTCCACCGCGCATCCTCCAAACCCAATCAAACGTTTCGATGTTGCATGACGACCGGATTCGGATGCGACTGAATTTTGAATAAGCGAGAGGTCACTGCCCGTATCTGCAAATGCAGACACCATCTGCTGTCCCAGTTTTATAGCTTTCATTACTGGAGGCGGCAATACCGCTGGCAGAGGCCCCTGTTGAATCTTGGTCACATTTGACCTGGGAGGCATTTGACAATTTTTCGCGTCGTGGCCCAACTTAGAGCATTTGTTGCAACGTGGTTTGCGCTGAGGCTTCGGACATTTTGCTGCCATATGGCCAAATTCGTTGCAGTTGAAGCATTTGAAGCCCTTCCGTTCGTGACCTCCCATTCGTTGTGGATCTTCCGCCGTTGACCTCACATCAGGTATACTTCGTGGTACGGTTGTTAAGTTCTCCAACGATCGTAGCAAGTCGTTGCAAGTACGTATATTCATTGCGAAGAGTGTGCGAGAAAGATTTGTATCGTTAAGGCCGCTAATAATATACGAACTAATTGAGAGTTCATCCAACTCACCTCGTCGTCCAACGTTGAGCATTGCGTAATAATATTCGCGCAATGACTCGTTTGCCTTACGCTTACGTTTCGCCATTTCACCATGTACATCAGCCACATTGATGAAGCTCGGAAAGTCTGCGATTAATGCATTTACGAATTGCATCCATGTCCGAAAAACAGGCTGAACATCGGCCCACTCTTTGGCAACTCCTCGAAGTTTATGCTGTACTGCAAATAACACTGCTTCTTCTTTCCATGCGTATAGTCGTCGCATTTGCTCCACCTTGTCAATAAATTGTTTCGACGTTATTAATCCTTTCAGCGGATCAAATTCTGGAAGGACTCCGACTAGATCTTGCACGCCGCTCACATGTCTCGCTGATACGCTGTCATATGCATTCTCGTTGCATCGTTGTGATACGTGCTGTTGCGAAGTAGCTGCTCCTGTTGTTAGTGGCGTGGTCATTGAAGCTTCCTCTTGGTCGTTGTGAAATTCGTCGATGCGCGTCAGTATACGTTGCGCATTTACCGTTTGAGCCGTTGCTGCATTCTGCTCATCATGACTCTCATCGTTAATTGCACCTGTACGTTGCGCAATTGTTATGGAATCATTTCGTTGAGATTGTGCTGCCATTGCACCCACGGTTTTGGCCAAATTTGCCACTACGTCGCGAAGTTCATCCATTTGTCGTTGAAATCCTGGTACTCCGTCATCTTCTACCAGTTCCTCTGCATCAATTTCGTCTGATCCGTAAACTTCAATCAGCTTAGCTACTTTGTGGGCTTTATTTCCCACAACTGAAATATTCTGGCTCTTTAGGAGACGATTTAACTCCTCCACCTTTAGCGAATTTAATTTCAGCATTTTTACTGTACTGTACGCCGTTCTTGCCTTTAAATTTTTGACTTTGCGTTTTTGTCCGTTCAGCGATGTTGACAGCTTGACTTTCCTTCGACGAATCCCTTCCTTTTCAAGCTCTTGCATGCGCGTACTCCGTAGTTTCTAGAATTCTTTTTTTTCGTTGCCTCATTCGTTTTTGCGTCCATATACTCCGCTTGCGTACATATGTATGTATCCATACCGTCGTGAAGTTCGTATTGCTTTTTCCGTTCGCTCTTAAGCGTCCTGCACTTCGTTCTCGTTTTGTCGTATGCCCGTATGCTTACGACCGTTTCAGTTAAGCGTGCATTTCTCGCGTCATTCCTTTGCTCTTGCTCCATTCACTCTTAAGTGTCTTGCGCTTCGTTCTCATTTTGTCGCATGTGCGTATGCTTACGACCGTTTCAGTTAAGCTTGCATTTCTCGCGTCATTCCTTTGCTCTTGCTCCATTCACTCTTAAGTGTCTTGCGCTTCGTTCTCATTTTGTCGCATGCCCGTATGCTTACGACCGTTTCAGTTAAGCGCGCATTTCTGTCTTGTTTGCTGCTCTCTTAGGATTTCTGCCTTTGCTCATTTCTCTGAGACTCGTGGCTTACTCACAGCAAATTATTCGTCTTCTTTCTCGTTTTGTCGCATGCCCGTATGCTTACGACCGTTTTACTTGGTTTTCTTTGAGTGTCCGTAGAGTTCGTTATTTTCTGTTGCTATGGAGATGGCTGTTACTTTTATTGAAAGAGCCTGTACTTTTTCCCATTTCTCATGCAACATTATGCGATTTTTATTCCGTTGTTTATTCCGGAAATTTCTGGTAGGCGTTGTGTTACTAATCCCACTTCTGACTTGTTAAGTATGGCCGTGTGTATGTACACACCCAAGAGAAGAGGACATTTAGGAATTTTAATAAAACATTTATTGAATGCGAATAATGACATATGTATGTATGAAAATTGACGATCGCTCCGCCGGCACGTCTGCTCGGCACGTCTGCTCGGCACCGCAGCTCAACAACGACTCCCTGACAGATGTATGCTGCTATTATAAAAAAATTTAACTCAAATAGTATTACTTATATGTAACCTGCGTTTCTCCTCTTTTAACCAAGCACGAATTCATGAAACATCGCTTTTTTACGGAATTAATGATCAAGTTACATTTAATGTTCTCGCCGTTAAGACTTAATGCATAAATGTATCTGAGTATGGCTTTAGTAAATTTTCCACAAGTGCCATAGAAGACATTATCACATTAAAAGCGATTAAGTAGTGCGGAAGACAGCATCGCATCTGTGGGAACGCAGAAATAATCCAACATAACAGCTTCACATAGAAATGTAAATATCCAGGAAAAAAGCAGATGAGAAAAGTGACTATTGGATAAAAATAGGCAGACGAGCGTATCGCTAATGCAAAATTTAATGCATTATATAAAATTGCAATCATTTGATCAAGTATTTCTGAAGCTTGATCCAAGCTCAAGTTCTCCGTGCTGATAACACCCCAAGGCAGTGAGGTGAGCCAGTCCAAATACTTGCGTGTGACACTAGTGTCGTCCTTCTCAATGCCCAACTCTTCTTTGATTACTTTTAGCTGCTCTTGCAGTAGTATGTATTTGCGATGTTGTTGCTTAACTTTCTCCTCCACTTCGCGGTCGATTTTCGGTTGCAATTTGGAGAGTTCCAGCTCCTTCTTCAGCAGAACCAAAGCGAGCAATAAACGGTTAGGTATCTTCTTCTTCATGGACACACCCACATATGGTTGGTTGAGCTTTACTTTGCGGCGTATAATACCAATCACCATTGGATTGGAAACCTGCACACAATGAAAATATTACAACTTGTGTATTATTTACATGGTTCATGCTATACGCACTTTTAGAATCTTCATAAAGCGCCGAAACACTGGATTACGTCGTGTGGCTAGCAGCGGCACGAGTGGCCACACCTCCGGCACGGGTACTGTGGCCGGCAGCTGCGGATCTTTGTTGACAACACACACGGCCGTTTTGTCACCCGTCATCTCTCCGCCATCATTCTTTTTGCTATTACTACGACTTCAAAAATTTCTAGAGCAAATTGCGAGCGCGTTACGTTGCCGCTCCACAAATTGCGTGCAACGCCACCAGTGCGGTTGTATCAGCGCACGTGGTAGTTGCTGCTGCAGCGTTCCCAGCGTCGAAATGTTGCGTGTTACCACACGATATCGTATTAAACGTGTTATCATTTTGTTTTAGGATGAATTTTATAAATTTTTGTCGAAACAATCTCACAATTGCAAACAGATTCTTTTTACGCCACTGCTCTGCTGCCGCGCTGCTTGAACTGTCAATAAGCATGAATAACAGAGATGGACTGGGCCAAAATAAAAACGTACCCCATTTTTTAAAAAAATGTACCTTTTCCATAAATTTCGTACCTTCAGAAAAAAGTTTTTTTTACGATACGGATCAGTTCGTCTTCCACTTCGGTTTGATGAGTAAAAAACAAAAAAAAAGGTCCCTCAGCATAAAACCCTCTTACGGGTCCTTCGGTGAGCAAAAAAAAATTTTCCCTAACATTGTCAATGATCTAATTTATTTAATTTATTAATAATACAATTTTCTGCCCATTATTCACGTTTAAGTTACTAGCACAGGTTTTTCCCTCTCAATACAACCCTGCACTTTCATTCTTCTTTGCTGCCAGTACCTTGTATTGCAGCCCTTCCAGAAGCTGGAATTTGTCAAAAATGTAAATGGGTACCATGTTCACGTGAGAGGAAAAGAGATAAGATGTTTGGAGGCATGACTATTCATATGCTAAACAGAAACAACTAAACAAAATCTCGTGCCGCGCGCAGCAAAAATTTTTCTATCTGGTACGAAATGGTACGTTTTCAAATAATTAAACAATCCGAAAGTGTCATGCGATGAAATTCCGGGGAAGTGAAGTTATATACCTATATTTTATGTGTGTGCCTTTTGTTTTGCCCTGCTTATTTTTAATGTCAAATGTGGTCACTACAAATGCATAACTAAAGATATGTGTATTTCATATTTTTATCAATAAAAATTTAACTTTGAAATTCTTTTTGGTTTTAATTTGATGGAAATGCAAGGGCAGAAGTGGACATCTGCAACACTTAATGCAGTTTTATTAGTTTTATTCATCTAAATGCAAATGCATTTAAAATTCCACAAAAATCGTTCATTTTCATATAAAAATGATATTTGACTCATTCTGAAATGTAAACAATAACAGTACGGGTACCAAAATTTTCGTACTTAAGTATCATATTTTCTATGGAGTTTTGTATGGAAAATCGAGTACCAAGGTACCAAAAATTTTTCGTACCTCCCACTTCGTATTCCTTACTAGCTTCTTATGTCTCGTCGTTCGCGTGCTCATTTTACAAGATTCGTTTGCTCCTGGCATTCGCCCCACAGTGTTGATATCTCAACTAGACTCCTGCACAAGCATGCGTTTTTGCTATTCGAAAACATTCACATGCTTTTGAATAGATTACTTCACTTCCTCTTGGAAAACCGGTCCGAATAAATACGAGCACTGCTCTCTTAGAGTACAAGAAGTTTCGAAGAGAAGAGAGTAGACGTACACTGTTTATTCATATTCGGTCGAAGCGGGAAAACGGGAACAAAAGGTTTCGAATACCAGAACACTGTTTGAATATTCCGAATATATTCATTTCATTGAACAGAAAGAATTAAGTTGCTATTACGCATTATTAAACAAGTGGAATTGTTGAACGTTGTTGTAAAATTAACAATGGAAACAATATATAGACAACTTAATAATTTATTTATTTAAAATCTTCATTATAAGTAATTTAAAATAAAATAAATATTCCGAATAATAGCCGAAATATTCGAGTAAACAGTTAGTCTTCGAATACTTTGCAAAGTTCTCGAGAACTGAATAGAAACCGAGCAGTGTTCTCTGCCCACCGAATACGAATGTGCAGAGTAGCCGTGAGAAACGAATACGAGTAAAACCGAGAACCTACGCTCGCTGGTTCTCGTTTCTATTCGTTTAGTTGTTTACATTCTTCGAATACTGAGTACCCGTACAGCAAGTGCAGTATTGTTGTTGCCAAAACGAATATATTCATGCAGGGCTCTAATCTCAACGTACCCTGAAAAATGAAAAGCGTACCCAAAAAATAAAACGTACTCTGGGGCAATAAAACGCGTACCCAAATAATAAAAATGTACCCAAATCAATACGAAAGTACGGGGATTTCCTACCCTGATGAATAATTAAGTAATCAGCAGTTCGAAAGAGTGTTGCTTCTTGTAGGGATTTGTTTGAAGCGGGTAAAAACGTTTTTATTTTATTCAGCAGTTAGTCAGACATATTTTAAAATTTTGTAAATGCAGACAGTGAATAATATTATTATTTATTTATTTATATAATATATATATATATATTATTATAATATTATTCACTGTCTTTGGAAGATTATTAAATTTCTTAAACAAAATAAGTGAATTTATTCTGTCTCCTGTAAGTTTTTGAAATTTCTATTTGATTGTTATTTTGTGAGCTTTCGAAAAACGGTAAAACTCATCGATTAACAATTTAGATGTATGAAAAAAATATGTTACTAAAATGGTATTTCAAAATAGTATAAATGTTTTAAGTTTTTAGAGCTGATATGTAACCTGCGTTCCTTCTCTTTTAACCAAGCACGAATTCATAAAACATCGCTTTTTTACGGAATTAATGATCAAGTTGCATTTAATGTTCTCGCCGTTAAGACTTAATGCAAATATACTATATGACTATGGCTTTTGTAAATTTTCCACAAGTGCCACAGAAGACATTATCACATTAAAAGCGATTAAGTAGTGCGGAACTAGGTGCATCAGACAGCATCGCATCTGTGGGAACGCAGAAATAATCCAACATAACAGCTTCATATAGGAATGTAAATATTCAGAAAAAACTCAGTTGAGAAAAGTGACTACTGGAAAAACATAATCGGCAGACGAGCTTATCGCGAATGCAAAATGTAATGCATTATATAAATTTGCAATAATTTCCTGTCCAGTTCAAGCCTGGGCGTACCTAGAAGATATATTAGGGGGAGACGAAAAAAAAACGGGAAGCAAATACAATCATATAAAAATTACTTCTTATGTAAGTATGTATATTGAATTGCCTGATACGTAAAAACGCTGGATCTCGAAGCTTAAGGGGGAGATTGGGCTCTTATTGCCCTATGTGGGAACGCTCATGGGTACAAGAATTTTGCAATGCGATACAGTTGATTGCGGTGCAATGATTATTGAAAGTTGAAGCGTAGAAAGAAACTGATTTTTACAAAGGGGTTCATAAATATCCACTTTTCTTGGGTTAAAATGTGGATTTAGAGTACGATTTACATAAGTAATTCTGAATATTGTTCGATTGAATAATATTTGGAACTTTAAATAAGTTTGCCTTTTTCTAGATTTTATTGGGATTGCGAGTATCGACAGTATGAAAACTTTATTGTAATTTGACTCTTTAAGCAACTTGCATTTTATTCTATATATGTACATATGTATATACAGAGGTTTTTTGAATACAATTTTTTTAGTTCCTTCAGAAAAATGTCAAAAAATCACATTTCTCTGGTCATTCAAGCAATCAATATCAACAGATTTTTTTAATATATAACTTTCAGGATTTTTTCAATATATTTTGCCAAATTGCCGCCTGCTTTTATTTCACATTCAACCTAAAATATATCGAATTGTGAATATATAAAATAATATACATACATACATGGATTCACTTCAATCATTATCATTGAATGTACTCTTACAAGTATTTCGATGGGCATTCATTCTTCTTTGGGATGGTCAATGAAACCCTTCCAATTATGTCACAGTTATACGGCGCTTACGGTAACCTATGTAAAATGAGCAAGATAACAGAGAGCATTGCCGCACGTTGCAATGCGCGGGGGTGTAATTGCAACTGCACACTTGTCAATTATATCTTCAAACAGTTTGAGAGGTAATACATATAAACAGATTTATTTTACGTATTTCAATCTTGAAGCGTTTACAAGCTTACATAAAGTTGCATATAAAAAAGTACATATACATACATATGTATGTACATTAAATTGTTATGTACATATGTGCAATATGTTGTATATAGACAACTGATTGGGCACGATCATACAATTCCGCCTTTAAATGTAAAACGACGCAGGGACGCAAGCCACTTCAACGTAGCCGCTTACATGTTCTCTCATTACGTTGGCGGTTATTGATCGTGTCGGTTTGCTAAAAGAAATGAGATGATCGTGTTTTTGCATTTTCGAATTACAATTCAAAAATACTAACGAATTTGTGCACAAATGCAGGTAGCTCACTCTTCAAATTCAATTTATTGTTGATATACGATTGATTGCTCGTTGATAATTGCAAAATTTTTCGCAAAAGAAAGCGTTCAAAAGGTAAAAAGGCGTAAAAAGTGAAATTATAAAATTTTCAACAACAACGTGCTAAGAAAAAAAAAATCGCCATCGAAAATCAGTTACTTTGAGTGAAATGGCCGACACCCACACTGCCAGCAGCGCCAACGCCAGCATCGATCAGATACGGCTTAATCTGGAGGCTGATTGGAAAGTGTTGAGATCGATCTATGACTTGCTGAGGCATGAGAAAGCGTTTTGTGTCTCCGACGCCGAACGGCGTAATGAGAAAATTGTGCATTTTGTGCAGCCCGAGGAGTTGAAGGTAAGCTCATACGTCCATCCGATCGATCCATCGATCGATCGATCTGTCTAATTCGTGTGAGTGTGCGAAAAGCCGGCAAAAAAGAAAAAAAAAACAAAACAGAAATGTGACTTAACCCATTGATTTCCAGATTTTAATTTGAAATATGAACATTTTAGTTGAAAGAGAGTTAGAAGGAATTGTAAAAGGAAAGCTTTACAAAAGCATAGATTTTTTATATTCTCTAACTCTATGACGAGGGAATTATTATATACTAGGGTAAAAAAGCCCGTCCTACGACGGGTTCAAATCATAGAGAATAAATATACGATAAAAAATTTAACAGCTAGACGTGTCCCATTGCAGAGACCTCTCTCTTTTGGTATTTAAATTTCGAAGAAGCACTTCCAATTTTGAGATTCAATTTATGCAACGGCATTCCTGAGGACAACAGTTATTTAAAAATTCAACAGGGTAATTTTGTTTATCGTTATCATCACTGTCTTCGATAGAATCCGTGCTAAGAAGGTACATATGTACCATTGTGTCGTCACCAAATAACATTTTGAGAAATTGCTCATTAACTTCATTGACATCAGAATTTTTTGGGCACGTATACCCATTTTGGAGTATTGAAATAGTATATAGAGTATAGGGCTTGCCCACCACTGATATAAAGTTACAAACGTAATTTTGTTCTGTTGAAGGAGTGTGCAGTCAGTCCAAAGTCTGAACATGCTCTCTCGCTAATCCAAGTGGCTTTGCAACCGTAAAATACGTGGTAATCTAGTGGCTGATTCAATTCTATTTTCTGGCACAATTCATTAGGGCATTTTTTCATTAACGTCCACATATTAATTAATTATAATGTAAAAACAAGTAAGGAAGTATCAGTCGGGTTTCACCGACAGAGTAATACCCTACACCATGTTCCCAAGTGGGGTGATAATTCACTGAAATTGTGGGTGCATTTGATTTACAACCTACATAGTGGGCGGACCACGCCCATTTTTGGCAGACTACAAGATATACCTAATAGGACTATACATGCCAAATATTGATGCTCTGGCGGGTGTACAACAGATGTCAACGGCATATTTATTTTACTGCCCCCATGGTGGGCGGACCACGCCCATTTCTGGAGAATTAAAAGATATTCCTACCAGGAACGAAGTAACCAAATCTGGACTCTCTTGTGTATATATTATGGAAGTTAAGAAGATTTTTTGTTTATCGCCTATATAGTGGGGGGACCACGCCCATTTTCTTGTATGGCATCTAAGACCTATATATCAACTTGGGAACCGAATTTCATTCATTTATATTCGTAACTAGTCAATTGGGAACCATTTTACCGAAAAAATTTTGCCGGCTATATAGTGGGCGGATCACGCCCATTTTTTCCTGAGATATAGAAGACCTACCTCTTAACTTGAATACCAAGTATTAATCTTTTCCATGAGTAATTACACAAATTATAGCCATTTTACCGAAAAAAATCCGAGGTAGTGGGACTTACAGACCCGTTGTGGGCGTGTCCTTCGGGTAATTTGAATAATTTTAACACTTTACCTAACCCGAGGTTCACTGTAACTGTATACCAAATTTGGTCCAAATCGAACAACTCCTTCTTTCTTTTTTTTGCATACACGCAGACAGACAGACAGACAGACGGACAGACGGACAGACGGACAACCGGAAATGAAAAGAGAAAGTGTTTCTGATCATTTCTATATACTTATGTCTATACCTAGGACGGCTCCTTTAATGCGTTACAATTTTGGCACAAAGTTATTATACCCTATTACCATAGGTGTAGGGTATAAAAAGATTGGTTAGTTAACCCAATTCCCAACCAAGATTCACTTCGCATGCGGGAAAAACGTTCCGTTCTTCCTCTTGCCAATGAACTCGATTTTCCGGAAAGGAAAATGTCCGTGTGGATCCAATCAACACTTTTAGTTATTACTTTTAGTTTAAAAAGTAAAATTGGTCATTTCGACATTTCCTTGCCCGTCTGGTCGCATTTCGGCAAAGACGTAATCCCCCGCCTTACGTAGTTTTTTGCACGCGTTTTTTGCCCATTTTTGTATGCAAAAATTTTGCCGTTATAATTTTGGGATTTTCGCATTTTTCGTTACGTCATTTCATCTGCATTACGTAGCAACGACCAGACGGGCAAGGAAAATGTGGAAATGAAATGGATTTTTAAACAGTTTTGTAAAATTTCCAATAGAGCAAAGCGGTTGCGAAAAAAACAAAACGTTCCAGCTCGGCTTCGCTGGTATTTTCTCTGCGCAGCCGAGACCTCTCTGCCCTGCCCTGCTCTTTCTTTTTGGAGCCATTTTTCCAAAACTCATTTTCCGTTTTCTTGATAATTTGTCACTTTATTTTTGAAAGTTTGAAAAGTTTGAAATAAAAATATTTCGAGCAATTACAGTAGATATGGGGCACGGAGGGTGACGCTTACCTTTTATGTATATGATAATATTGGACATTTTTCAAAATATGACTCGAAATTGGCTTTCAGTTGTACTGAATTTCCTTTTCTGACTTAAAGTCGGCTTTCAGAAAATTCCTTTATAAGTAGGAAATTACTACTCTGCAGGATTTTGTCAGCAAATAAATATGTAAACGCTCATTTGAGACTCAACTGACAGCAACTGACAATTTGCCATATTGATTTGAATGTCTGATAGTTTTATAAATGCTGTCTGAGCTGATAATTATAATTATATGCATACATATACTCTTTTGTGTCGGCGTGATGAGAGCGTAATCTACAATAAAGCTTCCCATGTCTGGAGCAAATAAGAACTCATTTAAAATAAGCTATAAAATTGTCAGCTCAATCAAAGGCTTGAACTTATATTTGGCCTTTTTGAACATATTTGAACTTTACAGCAATTGATCGACCTTAGAATTGAGGAGCACAAAACGCATACGATCGCTGAGATTGAGCATATATGCCGGCTGGTGATCAAGTACTCTGTTAAGACCTCTCATGCACGTTTTCACAACCAACTCTTCGGCCAAGTCGATCCGTATGGACTGGCGGGCTCTTGGATAAGTGACGCACTCAATACAAGTTCGTAAGTTGAAAATTTTATACGAATTTGACATGTTTAATATTTTATTAATAAATACAGTTAACAGTTAATCGATCATTTTGCTTTATGCACACACCTTTACAGTTACACGTTTGAAGTGGCGCCTGTCTTCTCACTCATTGAAACGGAACTTATACGCACGGTCTGTCAGTTAGCCGGCTACGCTGAAGGTGATGGCATATTCTCACCTGGTGGTTCCATATCCAATATGTAAGCGCAAGCAACAAATAATACAAAATTAACAAAATAAACACTTGTGTGATTTCGTATGAAAACGCTGTGAGGCATGAAGCTGTCGGTACACGTACGGAAATGTTGGCTACGAAGTGATTTTTAAGTAGTAGTTACCCCAGGCAAGGACCGATAGATAGATCAACAAATCGAAAGGCGTACAGACAGACAGACGGACGACAGTGAGAGACGCACTTGACTTTGAGACATCATAACTTGTTGAATAGTGCATAATATTTGATTCATTAGCATACCATATTCCATACGGTTAAATGCAACATAGGGCATAGGCAATTTGAGGTACTGGACCCCTCTTTGGAGATAAGCTTTTAAAAATGAAGTTTTGCCTATATGAAAAAATTATATTGCAAGTGTTATTCGTTCGGGTAATGAATAAAGCTAAGGAAAGGAGGGGGGAAATAAAGCAGTTTAAATACGGTTTCTGGGTTATAGCTGTTTTGAGATTTAGAAAAAGTTTCTATGTTCTGTTGCCTTGTATAAAATATTAGATTTAAGCTATGCTATAGGATAGTTAAGACTAGTATGTATGCATATAGAAAGGTAGCAAGGACCAGTATATAGTAAGCTATGCTGTAAGATAGTTTAGACTAGTATATAGCATAGCTTAAAGGGGTATAGAATACGACGAGATAGAATAGACTTGGATATGAGTATGGGATACGTAGTAAAATAATAGGCAGTACCAAATATTGTAGAAGTAATACTAACAATTTATTCGGGGCAGTATCACACTGTATGTATTGTGCATTCCTTTCAAGGATCTACAACTTATTGCTTATGTAGTTTAATTTCGATCACCTTTAACTTTCTATAAACCCCTTTGCAAAAGTTCCGCCTACGCAACTGATCGTAAACAGATGCTTGATTTTGAGTTCAATGGCAAGTGTTACTTTGGGGGCTAATCAATATTTAATATGGGTGGGTCTGACTCTGACCACTCTCTGACTTGTGCCACTACAATTATTGTCATTACAGCGAAGCGTCAAAAATGACACTTGTGCCCGAAACACCTAACCTCACTCTTCACCTCACCTCCTCTCTTTTTTGCTCTGTTCCAGGTATGGTCTAGCCTTGGCACGCTACAAACGCCATCCGCACATCAAGGCAACGGGCATGTTTGGCATGCGTCCGCTTGTGCTCTTCACATCGGAGGAAGCTCATTATAGCCTTAAGAAGGCTGCACACTGGTTGGGCATCGGCTGGAACAATTGTATTGTGATCAAAGCCAACGAACGTGGCCAAATGTTGCCCGACGATTTGGAATCGAAAATCTTGCAAGTTCAAGCGGAAGATCGGGAGCCGTTCTTTGTCAATGCTACAGCTGGCACCACTGTGCTGGGTGCATTCGATGATCTGAATGCTTTGGCGGATGTTTGCGAAAAGTATGGCTTGTGGTTGCATGTGGATGTAAGTTGGTGGAGGAGCTTTAGTAAAGAATTTTAAAGTGGTAACAGTACTTCAAGAGATGACAGCTTGCAGTCGTATGCTGGCGGTAGTCACAAAAAAGTCACAACACTTGGCTTAGTATTATTTGATATTACTCCAAACAAATAACAATTTAGTTGGCAATAAATTGTGACTATTGTACAATGCCGAAATAGCACTGTCACAAAAAAGTATCTTTTAATCAGAAACTTTTCTTAGTTTTAAAATGCTTTTAAAGAAATAATCTCCTTTCTTCTTGCTTGTTGCATCTACGTGCTTGACTGGTATCCTTCTTGAGTTGAAATAAATTTTTATATATTTTCTATACTTGATTCAGGCTTGCTTGGGTGGCTCCGCCTTGCTCTCCTATGAAAATCGCCAGCTTCTCGCTGGGCTGGAACGTTCAGATTCCTTCGCTTGGAACCCGCACAAGACACTGGGCGCACCATTACAGTGTTCCCTCTTTCTGACACGCGAACCCGAGCTGCTCTCCCATTGCAATAGCATACAGGCCAATTATCTCTTTCAACAGGATAAATTCTATGATGTGTCCTACGATACCGGAAATAAGAGCGTGCAATGTGGCCGCAAAATCGATGCATTCAAATTTTGGCTGATGCTGAAGGCACGCGGCTATGGCAGCTACGGACATCTGGTGGATCATGCTATAGCCATGTCGAGATTATTCACCAGCAAAATTAAAGAACGAGGAGCTGAAGGTTTCCGCTTGGTGCTCGATCAATTTGAATACACAAACATATGTTTTTGGTATATACCAAAGGCATTGCGCGGCTTAGAAGAGAATGCCGAATGGAAAAAGCGTTTATATGCGGTAAGAAACTGAGCAAAAAGTATTCTTTAAATTAGCTAAAATACATCGAAAGTGTAGAACGACTCTAAGTATAAACCTGCAAAAAATTATTGCATATTTTTAGGATTTTATTTAAAGTGAAAGTACAACTCAAAAGTATAAACCTTAAGCTATGCAACAGTTATTTTTGTTGGAAAGCTCATGCATTCCCGACTCACATTTTAAGCAAATTATGATTTCGAGTTTCTTTTTTTTTTTAATAATTCACCTTTAGGTTGCACCGATAGTCAAAGAACGCATGATACGTAATGGCACACTTATGCTCGGCTATTCACCGCTGCTTTATCGCGACTTGGGCAATTTCTTTCGCATGGTCTTCACATGTTTGCCGGTTTTGGAAGAGCCGGAATTGGATTTTCTGCTGAATGAAATCGAGCGTTTGGCTGAGGATTGTGATTGCTGATACAGCTGGCAAAAAGGACTGGCATACTTTGAGTATAGAAAAACTTTAAATACCGTATTTTATTAAATTTTCATAATTTTTATAAAGCAAATATATTATACTTTATTTTGGAAATGAAGCATAAATGAAGGCATTTTCAAATTCATATGGTTTCTTTTTAGTTTAAGCTTAAACTGAAAATTTAATAAAAATAAAGACAATAAAAAGAAGAATATAGTATTGTGTGATATCGACTTTCTTATTTCGTACTCATATTCACTGCATATTCCTTGGTATCCAATCGAATTGGAATGAATTTGCCGTGATTGGTCAGTAGTAAGCCGTTACCGGGCTATGACCTTACATGGGATGATAAAGTGCTCAATATTAGGCACAGTTGTTGTTGTACGCTCTTCACTGTTGATATTTAAAGACATTTAAACAAAAGTGACAACTTTGAGCTTAATTAAATTTGACTCAGAAGCTAACCGGAAGCCAGATATTTTCGATTCTCACTACAGTAGGCTGAAGACTCCTACTTCAGCTGTGCAGTGCTCGTTTAGTTGCTCAGCCTCTGCTACTTCGCTCGCAAGTCTTCTTCTTCTTGATTGGCCGGAACAACCCGTTACCGGGCTACGACCTGACATAGGACTTCTCTGCATGCGTCCCTTCTCCAGTTGGAAATTTCAAGCGTTGCCAGTCGCCGCCCAATAAATTGATCAATTGAACAGTGGCTGCTGTTTTTGACTTGCAGACTTTATAAAAAAAAAACAACAAAATCTGCTTCATTTTACTGCCAAAAATTAAAACATGCAATACTTCAAAACTCATGCAGCTCATGCTGGCCACTTTTTGTGCTGCTTCCGCCTTGCTCGTCTTGTGCTCCCCTTGCTCGTCTTGCATTGTGCAACAAACAGCGAGTGATGCACGCAGCATGCGGCATGCAACATTATACCTAAACAGTACATTTTGTGCTTTATCTGCACTTTGGTTTCCGCAAGTTTTTTTCGCTGTTGCTGCTGAATTTCGTGCCAAATGCGCAGCAGCCCTTTTTTGGTCCCTTTGGTAATTTCAAGAATCGACGATGCGGCCACAATTCGCATTTATTTGTTTTTTCTCTGCCTTGCCTTGCCTTCTTTTGTGGCAACATAATGCACGAATTTGCAGGGGTGTAACTGTTGTTGTTGTTGTTTTTGTTGATTCGTTTGAATTTCTGCTTTTTTATGAATTTTATATTTTTCGCAAATGCTGCGGTTTCATGTTGCAAACTTTTTGCGGGCTTCACTTACATGCCTCACTTCACTTTTTTCACTTATTTTAACAGAAAAATAGCGACCAAAGAATTGTGTAAAAAGTGTGAGTTTATTTAAAAAGTGGCTGCTAAGTTGGAACACAATTTCAACAAAAAAAGTCAAGCAAGTTTAATGCAATAGGCGATTTTTTAAGCGTATTTAGACGGCTTTGTTCTTTAAGAGGCAAAGTCTACTTGAGCCTTTCTTAAATATTTTACACAGTTGATTCCATTCCTTTATTTCAAAAGCTATATGCCAGAGGAAACCTGGCGGATCCCAGCAACAACTTACTGACAGCACTTTTGGCGGAAGTGAAAAGGAACTCATAATTAAAGCGGTCTAGTTTGATATCTTCAAATAGCGTGCAGGTTTCAGTCGGTAAGAGCCTGAAATGCTTAAAAACCTGGACGGCAGCAACTTTTGCAGATTATTTCTGACAGTCTGTAATACCTGAATAGAGCTGTTTACCTCTTCAGAGAGCCATCAACATGTCTACATAATAGAGGCTTAGAAAATGTACGATTTTATACTATGTATTACATTTCTCGCTTGATCCTTAGCTTTAATATGTATGTATGTATACTCCCCATGTGAGATATGAACATTTCCGTAATAATATAAACTTGAAGATTAGTCTGCCTAAAATTATAAACTTGAAACAACACTTTTTCTAGGGTTTTCTAAGTTTTCTTGGGAGCTCCATGGGTTGCTAAACTTGAAGAGAACTCAAAGCTAAGAGTCAGATATTTTCCCCAAGAACTCTTGTGTTCTAAATGATTGCTACTTTCCAGACTAATAAATGGATTGCCATAAAGTATCGCTAAGATACCATAGTAGCTATCCAATTTAGCCAGCCAGTGCAACCTTACATAACCACTTCGGAAGATCATTCCTGACTGTAACGCTAGAGCAGAGCTGTTGACCTCTTCAAGAGAGTCTTCGGCATAATAAAGTCACGCCTTAACTAAGTCCCTGTTAAATAATAACTGAAGCAAGAGGCTTTAAGGCTGAGAGTCAACTATCTACCGCTAAAAATTATCGTATTCTAAGAGATTTCTACTGTATCGCATAGCCTGGTATATCAAAGCCTACGTCTTGAGTTTCCGTATTATAGTTTGGCCATTAGTTACGACTATGTTTTGACTAATTGAACCAGGAACTGTAAGCTCACATGTGAAGTTCCTAACGCCGCAGAGCAACAGCGAACTATATATGTACATATGTACTTCTTTACATGGCGTGTCGCTTTATTTCTGCCTCCAAATTGAAATCCCGCGAGTAGCGTATTTAACCCGATACTGCAAAAGTTTTTCTTGAGCAGTTAAAACTGTTGTAAGTTCATTTATAGAAGCTTTAACAAACTTAAATTAAACCAAATTGTGCAAATTTTAATTTTTTTACAATTTCCTAACGCTTGTCGAAATACTATGGCCAGCAGAGGGTTAAGTGCACTCTTTTACTGCTATTCCTTTCTGTTTGTTTATTTGCTTTAGTTTATTCTGTATTTTACCGATACTCGCTTCATTTACACCAACGCGCTGCTTAATTCTACCCAAGACGAGACGAGGCCAAGCCAAGCCAAAGCCGTTGCTCAGCCGCATGCCAACTGCAGATGCAGTGTTCCAGCATTTACAGATTCTCAATGCAGCCTCATGCTTATGCTGTTGCATTCAAGTTCTTCTCTCTCTCTACACGCCTTGCAGCCTTTCATTTCCCATTTGCTTTCTCATGGACAGATCCAAAAGTGTGCGGCTTCAAGATGTGTCTGCGTTGCGCGGTTACTCCAACTGCACAACTTCTTCTCAAATGAACAGCAACAAAAACAACAACATTTGTGTTAGCAATTGTTGGCTGTAGTTTTTGAAAACTCTTGGTTTTGTTATTATGTTCAACTGCGGCCTTTTTTGAGCTCTGCCGTGCTTGCTGCTGGCTTAAGCGTGGGCTCTGGTATGAAACAGAGGTCCCCAAACGGTAGAACCCCTGAATATTTGACACTGATTTTTTGGAAATTCATCAACTTTAAATGTGTGTTTGACAGCTCGTAAAGTACTCACTCAAGTACTCACTTTGAAAGATTAAAATTTCGAACTTTAATGAAAAGTAGCGATGCTTTAAAAATTAATTTTTAACAATTTTGCTACCAATTTAGGTCTTGTCAGTACATACTATCTATGTATGTGGAGTATTCCATTTCTAGAAAGCCAAAATAAAAGTCACAACCGGTTTTTATGAGATTCACTATCGTGGACCCTCATTCACATCTCATGGACTCACAATTTTGCTTTTCGCTGACGTTAACCCCTTGCAGATGGTCGTGTACGCCTGGGGAACCACTTTGGGAATCACTGGTATAGAATTTAAAGTAAATGAAGACAGCGTTTCACTAATTATCTTGTCGGGAACAGTCTTACTTTGCACTTATTCCCAAAACATTTCAATATACTTAGACCCAATTCTGTGAGATTAAACAAAATTAGCTAATCTCTGATTTATAGGCCAAAGCAAAATAGCTTAAATTGCAAAATTTTATATATAAGCCCAATTCACAATCTTGTGCAAATGGTCTTGGGATACAGTAGTTTTGACAGTAGTTTGCTACAAAACTGTCAATTGCAAAAATCCCAGACCATTTTGTGAATTGGGCTATAGTATTTTTTAGGAAAATTTAATTTGCACTGTCTAAATATAGTATATGTACAAATAATTGATTGTTGCTACGGGTACGGATTATGGAATCTTCAATACTAAATTCTACTGAAATCCTGACTTAATATCAGAGACCAAGCTACAGGGATTAAAAGCCAAGGGCCAGGTTATGAACTTAGTTTTTCGAAATTTTGTTAAACATTTATCATACTATTAGTATTTAAAATTTATAAAAATTTTTCGCAAATCCGCGAATTGATACATCCCGCGATTTGTAAAAAAGTTGCCCGAACACTGAATTGATATCAGAGACGAAGCTAGATGAGTTAGACTCCAGGGGCAAGGTTCTCAACCAAGATTTTCGAAATTTGTTCAACATTTTTCGTATTTTTATAAAAGATATACACAGATGCAATTGGCCATAAATCGAAATTTTTAAATTTTTTGACTGTTACAAGAAAATGCCCCCAGACAATTTTCGACTTTCATACATGCTCGGCCGACGCACATGACCGCATTTATATGGTACCGTATATCGCACGTACATTAAATAAAAGAAAAGAATAAACATAAACGAAGCGTGTAGAAAGAGACACAAAGAAGGACAAAACCAAAGCGAAACGCGTAAAAAAACGTAATAAAAAACGTCACAGCACACTCGCATGGACGCGCAGACGTAAGAACATTTTGTAGGTCGTTTTCCAAGCGCATTGCTCCGGCATTGCCTGCAGCTCTACGTACTGTCCCATTAAGCTGGGGACTATGGTCTGAAGTTCTGCTCGTTGTTTTTATTGACTTTTTTATATGAAGTTTGTTTTGTTGATGATATTTCATTAGTGAGATTTGCTTGTTTGTTTATTTCCATATAAGTATGTATGATTGTATGTATGTATGTATGTGTCAACTGTCGTTTCACACTCGTACGCCTTTATATGAAGATCTCTGCCGGTCAATTGTCTACTCGCATAAGTAAAGTTGAAGCGAGGGACGAGCGTAGAAAATAATTGGCGGAAAGGAAAAGTACTTTAAAGTACTGAGACTCTGGTCGCTACTTAGTTAAGATCTTAAGACAGTTTAGTATAAGTGTGAGGGCGCAAAGTTGGGCATAGAGTCTCAAGAGTAGAATTGAGTTGTTGTAATGACAGATCGATGCTTTTTGCTCAAGACACGGGGCCCAGGCAAGCGCCAGTAGCACCGAACATTGCTTGGGTTTTTGAATGTCTGGAAGAGGGTCTGAAAGAGACTTGTGAATTATTTCAAATGCTCAAATGCCGATTACTCTCTTGTGCCCTTAAAATAGCTATTAAAATATTGTATGAATTCTGAAAGAGTTCCCACTCATTTTGGTTCTGTCTAATCAAGTTTTGTAACTATGTATTTTCAAAGCTCACAATTTTTTAGTAGGAATTGTGGGGGTTTTATGGGTGGATGTGGGGGGAGACTGGCGTACATTCGACATTTTGGGAGCGTCTTATGTGGCAAAAAAATGGCTCTTTAGTATGAAAGATGAAAGTGCTCCTACAAATGCCGAAGCTACCCCTATATTGAGCGCATTTAACGTACAAACAGAACTTCTGAAAGAAATTTCGTATCAACGTCTTTTTATTAAATAAATATATATTGTAATAAGCTAATAGACTTTTAAATATTAGGATTATCTTCTGAAATATAGGTCTTAAAAAAACCGCCGAAACTACCTCTCTCCCCCAAAGCACCTTTTTGTTTAGATACTGGCTTATTGAATTTTTCTAGCATTTGAAAAGAACAACAGTTTTATACAAACTTAAATGCATAATTATTAGGAAAATGTATAATTTTCATGCTGCAACGCCTAAGAACTGAGCATAGGAACTTCGAACAATGTGGAAACAGAAAGTTTTAAGAGTCTCTCAGGGATTTGATATACAAATGTAATTATTCGAAAGTTTTTATGTTGCAAATGATTGAGACTACCTCCCATGCAACTGGAAGACTGAATGACTGACTCTGAATTTAAATGGTTGATTAAAGCAAAGTCTGGCTGGGACGAGACATAAACAAAAACTACGCAAAATAAGCAGACGAGAAAAAAGCAAATTGAATTAAAAGTAAGCAACCGTCAATTTGTGATTTAAAAGACGGCAATATGTGGATGTACCTAGTCTCTATTGAAAGCGCAGGACAGTTCTGAGCATGAGGCGTAAGAAGAGCAGAGTGACGTGAGCGTACTCATACATGAGAATATCAGAAGACACTGGAAGCAGAGTTGCCACATGTGCCTTGGTTAACTGGAAATGCATAGGGTTTGGAAAACTTGACAAGCACTTCCTAGCCCGAAGTACCCTAACAAACCTTGATATTTGCTTCAAATTGGAAACAAAATCAATAGCAAGTACCCTAATCACCTGTGCGACCTTCAAAACCATGCTGAATTCCTATAACGGAAAGTATACTAGGTTTATGCTGACTCTCGCAAGAATAGAATGTAGAGCTATCATAGATGCACCAGCGGGACACTGCCTTTTAGGGCTCGAACAGATCGTGAAACTAGGTATTAAGCCTCTTTGGAAATTTGTGAAACACACCCAAATTCTGACAGATCATTACTTTGACCACTCCTAAACGGAACTACAACTGGCATCACTAAGGACCCAACAGGGTCTATGCGTGGCCTTTTTAGGCAGCCAGCTAAACCTAACCTAAGAGCAAGTGTGTTTAATTATAAGCTTTATATTAACTTCAAATCAGGTATGTATGTCGTCAAATCTAGTAATCAATTTTTCACCCACTTCCCGACTACTTAGAGATCTGAAACTTTGCATACATGCCTAATCTAGAGCCCAATACATGAATCAATAAATTTTATGGGCGTAGGATAAGGGGCGTGGCACTTTTTTATAAACTCCAGATTTGTGTATAACTTTAGAACTACACATCACACATCAATGAAACTCGGTAGGAACTTACTACATATCAATATCCTTCTACTGAGAAAATAAGGGGTGAATGGATAAGGGGGCGTGGCACCCCCATACAAACAAAATTTTTGATCTCGATTAGCTTTGGAACTAAAGGTCGTGCAGCATTGAAATTTCGTATGCAGTCGCCTCTTGGATGTGTCGTCCCATTGGTAAAATTTTATGGGCGTAGGATAAGGGGGCGTGGCACCCCCCATACAAACAAAATTTTTGATCTCGATTTGCTTTGGAACTAAAGGTCGTGCAGCATTGAAATTTCGTATGCAGTCGCCTCTTGGATGTGTCGTCCCACTGGTAAAATTGTATGGGCGTAGGATAAGGGGCGTGGCACTTTTTTATCAACTCCAGATTCGTGTATAACTTTAGAACTACACATCACACATCAATGAAACTCGGTAGGAGCTTACTACATATCCATATCCTTCTACTGAGAAAATAAGGCGGGCACTGGATAAGGGGGCGTGGCACCCCCCATACAAACAAAATTTTTGATCTCGATTAGCTTTGGAACTAAAGGTCGTGCAGCATTGAAATTTCGTATGCAGTCGCCTCTTGGATGTGTTGTCCCACTGGTAAAATTTTATGGGCGTAGGATAAGGGGCGTGGCACTTTTTTATCAACTCCAGATTTGTGTATAACTTTAGAACTACAAATCACACATCAATGAAACTCGGTAGGAACTTACTACATATCCATATCCTTCTACTGAGAAAATAAGGGGGCACTGGATAAGGGGGCGTGGCACCCCCCATACAAACAAAATTTTTGATCTCGATTAGCTTTGGAACTAAAGGTCGTGCAGTATTGAAATTTCGTATGCAGTCGCCTCTTGGATGTGTTGTCCCACTGGTAAAATTTTATGGGCGTAGGATAAGGGGGCGTGGCACCCCCCATACAAACAAAATTTTTGATCTCGATTAGCTTTGGAACTAAAGGTCGTGCAGCATTGAAATTTCGTATGCAGTCGCCTCTTGGATGTGTCGTCCCACTGGTAAAATTTTATGGGCGTAGGATAAGGGGCGTGTGTATAACTTTAGAACTACAAATCACACATCAATGAAACTCGGTAGGAACTTACTACATATCCATATCCTTCTACTGAGAAAATAAGGCGGGCACTGGATAAGGGGGCGTGGCACCGCCCATACAAACAAAATCGTTTATATAGAATAGCTTTGGAACTAAAGGTCGTGCAGCATTGAAATTTCGTATGCAGTCGCCTCTTGGATGTGTCGTTCCACTGGAAAAATTTATGGGCGTAGGACAAGGGGCGTGGCACTTTTCAAGCAACTACACACTTGGGCTTCAGTTTATAATTATAGGTACACCACACATCAATGAAAAACGATAGGAACTTACTTGCCGCGCCCTGCTGGCAAAATAGCAACAACTCACCGCGTCACAAATATGCCACGAATATTAGGGTCGATCACAGCCGTATTATTTGTTAAATTGAGGATATGACGATAGGAGACACTGTGAATACCCTAAATATTGTGTACTGCTCTGCAAGTTTTAAATTCTTTTTGTGAAAAATTTCAGAGCTCTAAAATTGAATTTATGGAAGACTAAAAAGTAGAAAATAAAATTATATAAAAAAAAACTTTTTAAAAATAAGCTTTAATTTATTTAATGTACTAAAAAGTAGAAAATAAATGGTTTTTAAGTCACCTGTATCTTACTATCAATAAAAGCTTGTGCGCTCAATATCCATATTCAAAATATCTTTCATTACTAGAATCTATTTGCAAAAAATTATTTAAATAAAATATTGTGGTAACTGTTTGACAAATATTGAACACATGAGCGCCCCAAGCTTTTATTGATAGTAAGATACAGGTGACTTAAAAACAATTTATTTTCTACTTTTTAGTACATTAAATAAATTAAAGCTTATTTTTAAAAAGTTTTTTTTATATAATTTTATTTTTCATTTGATATTAAATTGAAAGCAATGCTTAGAAAAAAACTTTGTTACAGTGAAATTTTTAAGCTCCCAAGAAGGGACAAAATATATATATGTAAGTATAGATACATATACTCAAGGTCAGATTATGAAAAAATCTGTGAAGATTCAGAAAGTTTCTAACTAATAATTTTATGTGCATTTTCATATATAACTAGACAAATTTAGTCGATAAGTAGTCTATTGAAACTTATCGGACTATTGAAAAACTGTGCCTAGTTGCTTTAAAAAGATCATTGTCAAATTTATAAAAAAAGGTTTTCCCCGCCGGTGACCGGGAGCTTGATGGCAACTCTAAGCGTAGTTCAAACAAAAGTGCCTTATATGTATGTAAATCCGACAGCTAAATCTAGCTCAAGTCACTGGGACTGGGAAGAAATGATGGAGTGTAGGCATGCACTGACCGAAAATTGTAAGGAGAACTTGCTGGATAGTTTGTGGAGCACTAGCAGCAGAGATAGACAACATGGGGGCTGCCTGCCTACGATTAGCATACTGGCATTAGTGCGGAATTAGTCTAACTGCCTGATAGTTATTCGTGCTGTGAGGAATTGCAGTCAGTTGCAACTGCATTTGCATGTAATAGGTCAATAGAAGCGACTGCCACGGCTATGAGAATCACAAACGGAATGGGAATTGAAATGGGAACGGCAGGCGACGCATGCGCAAGCAGCTACTGGCTGCAATCCAGACAATTGCCATGTGATTGCCAGCTTCTCTGCGCGTCGCGACATAATGAGCCGTACGACTTGGAACGGAGTTGCAGCTGGGAGGGGGTTGGAGCTGGACTCAGGCTGAAGCGTAGCCGTGCAATTGTGGCACAAATTGTGCGCATTATTTTCGTTTTCCACGCTTAAGGCAAGTGGCCGCATACCAAGGCTCTGGCCACCTTTGGGTTGGGACTCTTGCTGCTCGCTGCTCAGCGACGACGCCACATGCCAGCAACTGGCAAGTCCAATTGCAGCGTAGTTGCCGCTGGTCACACATGCCTCCTCTGGCCGTTCGACGTCACATCACATAAATGGACTCACCTGGTGTTGGCTGCATCAAAAGTGTGTGCCTTTTTTGAGCTACGTACTTTCTTACAAACTGTTCGATTTTTGCTTGTTTTCTTTTCGATCTTGGCTTTGGCTTCGGCTACGGCTACGCTTGAGCGACTCCTTTTTCATTTCTCTGACGTCTCGTCGTCGTCTTCTGCCCCTGCTGCCGCTGCTGCTTGATTTTGGCAGACTTACACATCATGATCAGCAAGATCAACTTGATGATGATCATCAGACAATGCTCTGCTACTCATTGGCAACGGAAACCGGTTTCCTCGCCAGAGCGCCCAACCCGGCTCGACTTGGCATGGCCTGGCCTGGTCTGGGCTGGATCTGGCAGCCTGCAATTGTGGCTCGTGTTAAGATCGCGCGATACTTTTTTATTACCTATTTCTTCTTAAATTGTTTTTGCCTTTTTGTTGCAGTTGCTGATTTTAGTTGTATGTGTGCATACACACACACATACAGATGCATAAATATACATGTATATTGTTTACGATCTTCAGTTGAAGCTGTAAATCGTGCAACATATGCTGCTTTTAAACTGCTACTCAGTCGCAAACTCAGACAGAAACTAAGTAGCTACACGCCTGAAAAGGACTACTCCGATTATCAGTTTTTAATGCAGTTCAAAGTACTCAGTATGCATTTTAATTAAATCGTTGGAGAAAGGCATTGCATAAATAATTAAAAGATAGTACTTTGAAAATATGTCAGCATCTTTTTAAACCTTTAATACGATTAACTTTTATCACATCCAGCTTTTTTAATAAAATAAAGTAGCTAATTTGGTAACACATTAGAACATTTTATTAAATATCTTTTGAATAGAAAAACTTTTAAGTTATTCTTTATGGGCATTTTAATAGAACCTATTAGGGGAAATTTTTAACAACAATTTTATAGCGAAAGTTTATACAATATATAGAAAATATTGTGTACGAAATTTGCCAAGAATATTTGTATGGAATTTGGTTTTGCATAATTTGTATGGAAACATATATATAAAATTTCTTTCAAACCTTCTTTTTTCAAAGAAATTACGGAAAATATTTATCGCAAATTAGTTTAGAAAAACACAGCTGTTTTCTGTGCGTGTATATAGCGGCTCCTTCATTGCGCTTGGGGTATTGCAATTGCTCCATCAACTTCTGCTTAAAGGCTACAACTTGTTGGCAGCGACCCTGACTTTGGCCAGCAATTTGTTGCTGGTTCTTGCTGCTATCGTGCCTTTTCCTTTTCTGCAGCTTCTACTTGCCTCTTTTGCTCCTTACTTGTTGCCAGTAGAAGTTTTTTTGTGGCGACATGTTTCCAGGCATTCGTCGTCGTCGTCTTATTTGCTTAGCGCATATTTTATGCAATTTTCAATTCTTCGCCGATTTATTCATGAGCACTTGAGCACGGCTCTAAGAGCGCTGTTCTGCTGTTCCTTTGTGCAAGAAACCTTCTGCTGCTGCTCCTTTCCCTATTGGAAGACAGGCAGGCAGTCGGGCTTTAACATTGCCCACTCCTCGACTGCGCCGCGCTGCCTGCTGCCTGCTCATGTTACAGCGCCTCCGGTTGTGGATGTCGTTGCTGTTGCTTGCGCTGCTGCTCCTCCTCAGCTCAGCTTGATTACAGGTTGTCATGTCGCTGTGGGTAGGTTGATTGCTAAATGCAGCAGGCAGTCAAAGCCTGCATTTACCATACCCGAGCAGCATATCCTGCTGTATTGTGGCGGTAATTTGTGAGCAGCAGAGCCGCGCTGAGTGAGGTCCTTTTGACAGTTCTGTTAGTGGTGTGCGTTGCTCGAGGTGTGGCACGCTTTAATGTGGTGTGTGCATTTTTCGGGTATTATCTTCTGCCTTGGGCACTCGGCATCAATTGGCTGCAATTGGCATGTGGTGTGGGCGCCTTAGTGGCGCATCACTGACGAGCTGAAGCTTCTCTTCCAATGCTAAAAAGAACAAACTAAACAATGAGCAACTGAAAAGCGAATCAGCGCCTAGAACGAGGCTGTTAAAACTTTAATCTTGAAGTTCGAGCTACACAGGTTTCTGGGAATCAAAATGAAGCCTCTCTCTCTCTCTCTTAAGAGAAGCTGAGCAGATCAGCTTTTAAAGTTCTGGAAACAAGGAATGTAAACTTCACTAATATATAATTTCATTAGTATGAGTGACCGATTTAATGTTTAGATCAGTACTGCTTATTTTAAATGTTCTCTAACAATGATCAAGCGATCGAGCTTTCAAGACTGCAATCACTGCAACCACTCGGCAGCTGTTTAAATAATGAAGTTCTGTAAATTCGATTTTTTAGATTTCCTCACTAACAGAGAACCAGGCTACAACATTTCAAGACGATCGTTGCTCGAGAGCTGTGATGTATATGCACTGATCTTCTTACTAATGCAACAAATTTGAAAGTCTCTAATTCGTCAATTAAAATCAACTTTTTTTCCTTGAAACTGTAGGGCAATAGTCTCAAGATCAATCAGTTTTATTTTATATAAATTCAAATACTTAGGCCGAATATTGCCGAAATCCAATACGAAAACAGTCTTTAATGCAGATCACTTAAATCTCATATCACTTTACATATAGTTTATGTTGAATTTACAAGCGCGCATTTGCGATTTTCGAAATGAGATTATTTTTATTCAAAGAAATATATCAGTTGCGAGATTTTAATTTGCGCTGTATGCCATTCCCAACGTAGAACCAACAACATAATTAACATTTTAATTGATTTTTCGCTGCCAAGACTTATCAATGGCATCATCACAAGCTCAATTGGAACTCATATACAAAACTCATAAAATCTTAACAATTTACAAATAAATAAATCACTATGAGAGAAATGCTCATAAAAATACCACAAGAAAAATCGAAAAGAAATCAATAAAATTAACTAAAATAAACTTCATTTGCTGAGAGCCTCATTTTAAAATGGCTTGAACTATTACCTCATGCTACGTTTGATCTAACAACAACAACAAAAAATAAACCAAGCAAAAGGGAACAACATTCAATTTGATTAGGAAGTTCAAATCTTATCGGCAATGGGCCGACGTAGATGCCACAGCCGATGTCTGCAGCGAACAGACCATGATGAGCCAATTAAAAGGCAGCCAATTAATTATGTGCAACTCCGAAGCTGGTAACCCTAGCCAAAGCCACAGTTGGTTGAACCGAACCACGTACATAGTTATCTGATGTAGGCGAGAGCAGCGCCACCGCATAGAAGGGCAGAATCAAAACAAAAAATTGAAAAAGAAAATGATGATGAACAACGCCGCGTTGTTTTGATTTTCTTACAAAAGTTGTACATTTTCAGTTTTGGTGGCGTTCTGCTTGCACCGCGACTGCAGATTGCGTCTTTTCTAGCAATTGCCTACTAAGAGAAGTGCCTAAAAATGAACGCGAAGCTGTCTTTAAGATCAGGCTTTGCAGCTAGGCAGAGAGAGGGAGAGAGAGAGAGTGAGAGAGCAAGCAAATCAGAGGCTATTTAAATAATCTCTGTTTATGTTTGTTCATCAAGTCGAAGCGCGCCGCCAATGAAGTTCATTGCTGGTTCTCACTCTTCCGAGCGGCCGAAACGGCAGCAGCAGCGCATTATTCTCTTCTACATTCTCTATTTAAAAATATTGAGCGCTAAAATAATCATCGATTACATTTAAACTGAGTTTAGCCTCTGAGCATCAATGCTGCCAATTTAGGAATTTTACCGTCAAATCTAGTTTCTAATCGAAATGACGGCTAACAAAGTGAATAACCGGCTAACGGTATTTCTAGCTTTTTTGAAAAAATTATAAGACTTTTCTCAGCTGTTTCAGAAACTTAAGTATTCTTTTAAGTCAGTTTTATGTGGATGTGAAGTTAGCGCAGTAATTTTTTGTGAAATCAAAAAATCTAGCGTTTTTTCTTACCCAATGTTGGCAGCACTGCTGAGCATAAATATTGTTTGTATGCTGAGTGGCTTCGGCTTGTCTGAGAGACGTAAGAGCGGCTCTATAAACAAATCGCACAGAGCGCAACTTTATTACATTATGATTCGTTTCTCACTGCATAAGCGAGAGACCGGTTTTTATGTTTAGGAAACGTTTCTCAGCAGCGTTGTCAGGTTGGTGTTTCCAAATTCTACAATAGCCGCATTTCATTATTTAACTGAAAAATTGTCATTGTTGCCTGCGAAAATACCAAATAGGTCAGAAAAAAATGTCAGTTTATTCTATTTCAAGTGTTTTTCTGATTTCAAAACTATTTTACTGATCTAAATGAAAATATAATTAACTAATTAATTAATTGATTGGCACAACAGCCCGTGTGGGCTTAGGCCTAGCTTTCTCGCATTAACTTGTGTGTGCTTGTTATATTTTTGCACAAGTTAACGGGACCTACATTACCGAATCCGAACGGGTTTGAGAAGCTTGTCATGGCAAAGAATATTCTTGGAGAATTGCCAATTCATCGTGAGTGAAAATATAGCTCTTTTCTAATGACATCACTATCTATACTAAATTTTCGTGAAATCGAAAAGTTAATAATAAAGCTTAAACTTTAAAAAAGTGTCAATCGAATTTTTAACAGTGGTAACTGCGTTTAGCGAGCAAATAAATAAATTTCAATAAGTCAAACATAAGACTTCTTTTGATCATTTGACATATTTTAATAGTAAAAGCATAATGTGTTGTTTTTGTATTAGCACCATTTCGTTGACAACGAGTGTGATTCAAAAAAACTTCAATCTTTAAAGTATAATCAGAGACAGTTTATTAGATATCTTAGAGATCTAAGAGATATCTTAGAGATCTAATAAACTGTCTCTATCTCTAAGATATCTAATAAACTGTCTCTGGTATAATTTATATGAAAAGCGCATATTGCTGTTCCAAGTGCTCTTCGTTCAAAATGCGAAACTGAGCGATCTGACAACACTGTTACACACGCTCTCTTAAATGGGCGCTCATAATATCTTTCGCTCTTTTGGCGAGCTGGTTTATCACTAACAAACGATCATCATCAACATCATCATCGTCAAATCGTCATTATCATCGTCAACAACATCGGCATCGGCAGCGTCAGCAACAATGGCAACGTCATTGTACGTTCAGTCGTAACTTGTCGTTTATATGTGTACGACGTGCTTATAGAACGAGCGGACTGTTATATCGGTGTCCACTATATATATTAACACACGCTTTACTTTTGTTGGTTTGTTTTGTTTTTATGCTACTTCGACGCGCGCGTCCTTCAGTGAGCTTCATTTCACTTTACAAACACACAACGCCACACAGATACTGCCAGATACCAGCAGCAAGCCAAACTCCAATTGAAGCTGGTCAACAGCAGCAGCAACGGCAGCGGCAACGACGGCAGTGGCGTTTTTTTCGTAATGATCGGCGGCAAGTGATCAAATCAGTTTAGATCAAATGATAAATTATAGACATTTCGTATGAGTGCTCAAAAAGTAAAAACAACAACAACAACAAACTGGGCAATAAAGCAAAATAATCAAGCCGAAATTGTTTGTTTTGGTATTTTTGTTGTTGTGTGGTGCGAGGCTAAGATTTTCAATTAATGTGCATATTTTTGTTGTTGCGGCATATTTTATTTGGCTTTAAAATTTCGGCTGCAAAACAAGTGTGCGTAATATAGTCTATGCGTGTGCGTGTGTGTGTGCGGCTAACATCTGCTAGATATGTAACTGTTGCTTTCGCTAATGCCGATAAGAAAAATTATGCTTTGATGCTTTGATAAACCGACAAACGCAATTGAAACAATTTTAATTAAAAATTTGGCACAAAAGATAAAACGAATTTACTAAAATTTGCTGAATTAGCCAAAAATCATCAATGTTTCTTTAATTGGACAGTTTTGCAAAAGCTAGCGAGTGACTAAAAATTAGTGATTTCCTTCAAATTGAATTCCAGAAATTTTAAATAAATCTTAGCAATCTTTTAAATCAACAATTCGCGCGAAAAAGTGCAGACAAAAATCGTAAATTTAAGCTAACTGAATTGAATAAAATTGAAATTTATCAACGCTTTAATAAATTCCAACGAACGAATGAATTATAAATGCTAGCACAAAAAATTATCAAATGACTGCAAATTACTAAATTGAAATAAAAAAGAACAGAGTTTGCGCAAAAGTTAGCACAAAAATTTTACGAAACTTAAATTTATAATTACTTTAATAAAGCTCAACAAAAGAACTAACAAATAATTTTACGCAAAAGTTTGCGCAAAAATTTGTTGTGAACGATCAAAATTGTATTTAAAAAACTGAAATTTATAATTGCTTTAACCAACTAAAGAACAACAACAAAAGAACTAATTTTAAAATTTTACGCAAAATCGTGAATGGCTTAAAAAGTACTTAGTTTCAAAAAGCTATCGGAGAAGATAGTGTATGATAATTCTTATTGAAAAATGAAATTCCAAAAAATTTTGTTATCTTAAATTTTAAAAAACTAGCACTAAACAAACGCAAATGACTAAAAAAGAATACATTTAATTTGTTAATTGGTTCTCTTGAAAACTTTGTGAAATTGTGTGCAATAAACTAAAAATTTTCAATTTCAAAAAAGTTATAAAATATTTAAAATTATGCTACACACTTCTGTGCATTTTTTTAAACAGCGAAACTAATTTTTCTACAACAAGCGCCAATTGCTGTTCAAAAGGATTTATGACATGTAAGTGAAAAATGCGTATTTTAATGAAGTTTGCGAACAGCTGCTTGTAGTTTTAAGGCAGCGCAAAAATCACACCTCTTTTAAGTTTTTGTTTTTGTAAACCTTTTTCATCATTTTTTTGATTTATGTTTCTGTTTTTTTGGTTTGTTGCTTTATTGCATTGACTTGCAGCAGCGCCTACGTCACACCAATACACACACACAGGCACAAACACACACACACAGGCACACTTCAAAACAAAAATAATAAAGTTTACTAAATATTGGCTAGCAGCAAACAAATTTGAAAAAATTGCTTGCTTAAAACAACAAACTGAAAAGAAGAAAAAAAGTAAGGAGCTACAACAACAACAACAACAACAACAACAACAACAACAACAACAACAACAACAACAACAACAACAACAACAACAACAACAACAACACAAACAACTTATGCAGTTGCCATAAATTTTAATAAACTGTGACGTTTGAAGCGTGCACACACACACACACACATACGCTGCTGCTGCTGCAAACCAGCTTCAGCAATTGTTGTTACTGCTGCTGCTGTTTGAAAAATTGTCGTCGCTGCATTGTGCAAGTTCAGCAGCAGCAGCAGCAGCAACCTACGTTCTGTTAGATACACGCTCATGTTGGCTACTTGTTCGCGCTCGCATAAAATACGAGTAGATACAATTTTTTGCTACTGTTGCAACAATTTTTCAGCTGCTGTCAAATGTTGCTACTCTTTTAAAACTACTCTTGGAAAAAGTCAAAGCGTTTTGGCCATTAGCTTAAAATTTCAAAAATATGCTTTTACTTTTTATGGTTAAGTAGAATGGGTTTTGAAAATAACTTAATCAACTAATTGAAGATAACAAAAATTATTCAGGGTAGTATTACACTTCTATCTAAAGTTCAATTATGGCACATTGATATACTTAAAATAATCTCAACACTAGTCAGTCCGAATAAAGCTATTCCAATAGAGGAATTCTATCCAAAATCTCAAAAATGTATAAAGTGGGTCTGATAAAAGCTGAAAAGGCCAAAGGCAAGCCAGAAGTGCCAGAAATATTCCTTAAGTAGTAGGTTCAAATGTAGCAATAAATTCAACCATTTTGTGCAGTTGTTTATAGGGCAATCACTGAACATTTAAAATATTCTGTCACTAACAGACTTATTCTGACAAGTCACAAAAGACTTAACTCACTTAATTTAATTTGACAATTATTAATGTCAGAAAGGAGCCTTTGATCAGAAACTTGTATACACTGACTACAGAATCAGGTCCCAGTCCATATACTTTATAAGTACCAATTTATAGAAGTCAACTTTATGGCGATTTTTTTCATGGGAAAAGAAATTAAATTAAATAGCTTTATCAAATGGTAACAGAGTTTAAAAGAGCATAAGTAAATATCGCTGAAAAAAATGGCCATATGCAAATTGGAACTCACTGAGCTAGCTAATATCAAGAAATACGAATGATAGTTTACGAATGATCCAATGCTTAAAATGTTCACTTTCTGTAGTGAGCCAAAAAATTAATTGAGCCAATGAAATAATTTATTGGCATAGTATGAAAGTACATTGTTTAAAGTTCAATGGAAAGTTACATAGAGCCAATGAAATAAGTTTAAAAGCTCAATCAATAAAGTGATCATCAATTGTAACTTTATAGCCAGAATAGAGCTGTTAGTCTCTATTAGACTATATACTAGCTATCACATATATTCTAAGCTCCTCAAAATAAACTGTTCTCTTATGCAAGATCAACTTCTAGTTCTCTCGAAGATGTTCTACCTTTGAACTTCAATGTAAAGCCTAGATTAATATGAAAGAATTCACTTCACCTCGAGACAAAATTAGGACGAGACAGCTGATCGAAATGTGAGTAAGCTAGGCCTAAGCCTTGCTTACATCTCTGTTGGTATATATCAGAGAACTGCAATGAGTACTCATTGCACTAAGTATACTCTGTCGAAACTCTGTTTTCTACCCTTACTCATACTTACTCATACTTAGTTGAAAAAACTGAGTAAAGCGACCTACTTACTCTGTTTGAAATCCCAAATAATAAGTTTTTAAGCCTACTCATAGTATGACGTCAGCAAACTCATTGATACTCATTCCTGCATTCCTTCCGTTTCTAAGCCAGGGTTGCGCTGATTCACAACAATGTACTTTTTTAATACTATTTGACTTTCAATGTCAGCGCACTTTTTTCGAAATATGTAACACAACATGCTATACAAAATAGTTGGTTGATAATATCTTAACACGGAAGGGTTGAACTTGTATGCGTGTTTGACATTCTAATGATACAATTAAATTAATTTTTGTTCATCTAATAAAACTTAAAAATATTGCTGTAAATATTTAATTAAATAACAGACTAAGTACACATTGGCATCCTGGCATGCTAGACTAGGAAAATTTTTATTATAAACGTGAAGTGAAAAGTAGTGTTTTTTGAAAAAGTGCACTGAAACAATTTTTAACAAAAAAAAGTTAAGTTACAGTGAAAAGAAGAAACTGGACCGAAGTATTAAAAAACAGAATCGGAATGTTTGTTATATGATTCGACTAAAATTGCTCCTTGGAATCAAAGTGTTTTGTCGAAAAGCGTAGTGTTCTAGTGTTGGCTGGAAAAGTGGAGTGATATACATTCATTGAAATGCAAACGGCAGCACCGTCACTTTTCCACGCAGATGTGTGTTCTCTCTTCCTGCTCTTCTACGCTCATTTCAAGAGAAAAGGGGCGTGCTATTGAAAAATTACATGATGTAGAGATGTAAGCTTTGATCCTTAAATGAAACCGTGACCTGCGTATGCGATCGTACGAATTAACCATATACAACTTTCGTTATGATTATTTAGCTTCCTGTGTATAGTAGCGCATAGTGCAGTAATAGAGTTGTCTACTCGATTTCCATTGTAATGGGCAATGTTAAAAGCAATGGGTCAACTAAAATAAATTGACTCTAGGCACTTTTCAAACGTCATTCTAGAGCAGGCATAAGTTTACCAAGCTAGGTATATGTAATAATAATACCCAAAATATTAAACCGGTATTGACAAACGACGTAATATTAATAGTAAAATAAGAATAACCGTTAAATCGAATTTGCTATTGCAACAAGTACTCGAGTAACGCATTGCAAGACTCTACATGTTCAACATCAACAACGCGCAGGATCTGAGCTCGATATTTCACATTCTGAAGTAGGTATCGCTTAGAAGAGCGCAACTGCGAGCAGGTAGGAGCACACGCTTTAAAAGCAGTGATGTCAACTTTCTCATTTTGCAGCAGATTTAACGCATTTTTAAAACTGAAATGAATTGAAAGAATATACTGCTTAAAAATTCGTCCATGCTCTGTGCGCGTCATATGTAGTATGTTGTCACATTTTTTATAATATTAAGGTTTCCTTTCTTTGAATATACTTCACTGCATTGATGCTTTTTAAAGCAAAAAGGACATATTAGCCTACCGTACAACAATAACGGATCCTAGTTCATGCTCTACCTACATTCGCATGTGTTAAAGGAGTGCAGTGGCGCCGATCTCTTTCCAGCAGTGATGCAAACTCTCAAATTTCCACATGCCCTGGCCTGAATTCGCGAAATGCGGTTTTTTCATATGTAAACCAGCAATTAACAATTCGTAAAAATAAAAATATGAATGAAAATACACAACATGTCATATAAATATTTCGCATAATAAACAAGTAAGGAAGCAATCAGTCGGGTTTCACCGACAGAGTAATACCCTACACCATGTTCCCAAGTGGGGTGATAATTCACTGAAATTGTGAGCGTATTTGATTTACAACCTACATAGTGGGCGGACCACGCCCATTTTTGGCAGACTACAAGATATACCTAATAGGACTATACATGCCAAATATTGATGCTCTGACAGGTGTACACCAGATGTTATCGGCATATTTATTTTACTGCCCCCATGGTGGGCGGACCACACCCATTTCTGGAGAATTAAAAGATATTCCTACCAGGAACGAAGTAACCAAATTTGGACTCTCTGGTGTATATATTATGGAAGTTAAGAGAATTTTTTGTTTATCGCCTATATAGTGGGCGGACCACGCCCATTTTCTTGTATGGCATCTAAGACCTATATATCAACTTGGGAACCGACTTTCATTCATTTATATTCGTAACTAGTCAATTGGGAGCCATTTTACCGAAAAAATTTTGCCGGCTATATAGTGGGCAGACCACGCCCATTTTTTCCTGAGATATAGAAGACCTACCTCTTAACTTGAATACCAAGTATTATTCTTTTCCATGAGTAATTACACAAATTATAGCCATTTTAAGCCAAAAAAAATCCGAGGTAGTGGGACTTAAAGACCCGTTGTGAGCGTGTCCTTCGGGTAATTTGAATAATTTTAACACTTTACCTAACCCGAGGTTCACTGTAACTGTGTACCAAATTTGGTCCAAATCGGACAACTACTTCTTTCTTTTTTTTGCATACACGCAGACGGACAGACGGACAGACGGACAGACAGACGGACAGACGGACAGACGGACAACCGGAAATGAAAAGAGAAAGTGTTTCTGATCATTTCTATATACTTATGTCTATACCTAGGAAGGCTCCTTTAATGCGTTACAATTTTGGCACAAAGTTATTATACCCTATTACCATAGGTGTAGGGTATAAAAAGGCCACAGAAACCCGTTAGTCTTTACGGGATTAAGTACCTGCTCTAGAAAAATTTCTTTCAAGATAACATTATGGTTGAATTTTCATATCCAGGTATATGCAAAAGGAGCCGGCGCGCCAGTTTCCACATACTTTCAATTCATTAATATGACCCTGAGATTCCATGTGCTATTCGACCTTTTTTATGGACGAATTTTTAAGCAGTATATTCTTTCAATTCATTTCAGTTTTAAAAATGCGTTAAATCTGCTGCAAAATGAGAAAGTTGACATCACTGCTTTTAAAGCGTGTGCTCCTACCTGCTCGCAGTTGCGCTCTTCTAAGCGATACCTACTTCAGAATGGGAAATGCGGCTGTCGCCAGGAACCGAACAAGTATTACTATAAGTACTCTGAGTTTTACTTACTTACTTATTGATACTCATACTTGGTATACTTAGTTTACTTACTTTACTTACTTTATAAGTTTGAGCAAACTGAGTGTCACTTGCGTTTAAGTATAGGTAAAAACGGCACGCGTTTTCTTTAGAGTTACTTAGAGTAACGAAAATGGCACTCGTTGCAGTTCTCTGGTATATATACATATATATTTATGTATTTTGATCAAACTGACTAAATGAAGTATTGAATCAACTCTTTTGGAAAGCTCTAAGTCAAATATTTAGTTTCAATCAAAAACAAGCCTTGATCGCTTTCTGATCTTGATCTGGTGTTAGCTAACTTCTTGCACATGAATAAAGTTAACTTTCCATATTATTTATAAGATATTCAAAAAAACAATTAAAAAGTGCGATTAAAAGCGATTCGTTCCTTCGAAGTTGCTATTACAGATGACACTTTCTTTAGTGAAAGGTTTGCCAGCAAAAATTCACTTTCTTGAAAAAAGAAAAATTGTAAGCCAATGGCATTGAATAAGAGCGTCGTGAGAGAGAGAGAAAAAGACACAGAGAGATAGAGACAGATAGCTATGTTTATAAACAATTGTCGGCATGTGCTGTACTATGCTTAACTAACTAATAAATCGAGCGATTGAATACTTTTTCCTAAATAGACCATGAAATACTTTCTAATAAAATTTTTTACTGGCTCAAAACTTTCAAATAGAAACGCTTTAATGCGAGCACAATTGATTAAAGCACAATATAATAATAAAAAATATTTTTATAAATAATTCAATCAAAACTATTATATTTTAAGCACTTAAATTGACTACTTTTCAAATAACCCGCTCAACTGCTACTAATATTTTTGCTATTCTGCTTAATAAGTATAACTACCACGGCATATTGTCGAGATTTCCTATGACAGGCAGCTTTTCATGACTTGACTTCGGCCTACATATTGACTTCTGTTACCTTCTCTGACTCTGATGCTACAAGATTACTTTGCTTCATTGGTTGTTGCTGTTGTTGCTGTTGTTCAGCTTGTGCTTGTATCTGCTAGTACGCTAGCAGGGTACCAGCATTATTCAGCATTGCATAGACGCTTAAGATACGTAAACGTATCTTCTTGATCTCGGCTCGTTGTTGCTGTTGACTGTTGTTGTTGTTGTAGTTTTTGTTGGCTGACTGTCTGTCAGCCTGCGTGATTGCTTGGTGGTTGCTTGGTTTGGCTTGGCTTGGCTTGTGCTTGTGCTTGTTGTTGTTATTGTTCTTGTTGTTACAGTCAACCCACATTGATTGGATTTTAGGTGGATTCGGTTGAATTGGTTTGATTGTCAGTCGTTATTTTAGCATTTTGACTTGGCATAATGTTGTTGTTTTTGTGGTTAAGCATACACCGCACCATTCCTTTTACCATTTCCTTTACTCTTATTATTCTTTAAGTTGAAGCTGTCATATGCCTAGTACTTTGGCTTAACTTAAGTAAGCGTCGCTCAAGGAATTCATTAACATAAACTAGTTAAAACGATGAGCGACAGATATGCAAAGAACCGACTTTAATGCCAATTGCGCAGAAAATTACTTTCGGTTATTTAATGGTATGTAAGAAATATAAGAGTTGTTCAGCCTACGCGCAGTTACTTTTAAAAGTTGTTGTACATTAACAATTTCTCCTACAAGCTTAAAATTCTGCTGTCTGTGTAAAAGTAGAAATAGTATGTTTGGTGTCTGTGTAGGGAGCATACTTCGTTTCTTAGGTCATATGTATATACCTACATATGTATGTATATTTATGTACGAATAACCGCAGGACATTGCAAACAGATGCCCAAAGAACTGAAGTTGTTCATATCTTTTGTAGTTACGTCCCCAAGAGCATCTGTAAATACATGATGAACGGTCACAACAGACCATTCAGTTCGCGCTGACTAGAATACTGTATACCTACTCCAAATGCAATCTGAAACTTTGTATGTTTTAGCTAACTGCCAAAAGAGCACTAAGATTAGTTACTTCTCACAGCTACAACTCGAAGCACTTAAGAGGGTTCTTGTTGAAGCTTCTACTGCGCTTCTTCTAGCATTTTCCCACCTTATTTCTTTAATTCTTTAATCTTGCTTCTTGTTTGCCTTGATATTGGCATGCCTCTTTATAAAATCGAGGTAGCACTCAACAAACAAATAAAGCAATAAATAAATTAAATAAAATTTAAATCAGCAGAATTTGTAAATACCTTTTTTACTAAAAAGTACATGTTGTACAGTTTAAGCAATAGCCTTACCAGATTCAAGCGAAATGTAACTTACCACGCCATGTGCTGAAAATGTTTGTCTCAGCGTGTTTTAGAATAGCAAAATAATCTCTAAGCTCAAAAGTCGTCTCATAGATTCGTCTTAAATTAGATTCTATGTGGAGTAAGGATCTAGTCTCCTAGCCAACGCGGCCTGAAAGACGTATTGTGGTAACTGTCGTCTTAAAATTTGTTGAGTAGATGGAGCAACAGAGAGCTGGTCTATAAGGCCAAAACCCGCAAGAGGTTGTAGCAACCATATATGACGCGCCCAGAACAAAAACGACTCTTATAATTTCACAGAGCAAAAACGCTTCAAAAAATTACACACCGTACATGTGACACTAACACATATTTGCATGCATGCTCGGTTGCAGAGCTCGGAGCAACCGTCGGATTCGTCAGTATCGCTGCTGATGCCAAGCAGAACAGACCAAAGGTGGGTTCTGTTCTGCTTGTTCACATGTATGTTCCAACACGTGGCAAAAACCGGTTTTGGGAAATTGCTATGCTACCAACGAAAATTTCTTGATGCTTTGCCGTCTTGTCGAATTTTCGTTTTGCAGACTGTAAATTGACAAATGACAATTTCCTATTAGCCAAAAAAATATGTTTGCGTCCTTTTAAATTTTATCAAATTTATTTAAACGCAATATGTAAATTTTTTGGAAATTTCGCTTTATTTAATATTTGTTCATTTATTTTATTTGCGTTGATATATTTTGATAAATCACTTTTTTTTAGATTTTACAGATACTTTTCGTCAAATATTTTTTTAGATCAAATTTTTTAAAGATCACATTAAATACAAATATAAACTGATGACGTTTTGGCAATATATGTATGTATAGCCCTTTCATCTCCTAATTCTGCATCTAATTTGCCGCTGTCTTTCAGTCTCTAAGCAGCACACCCGGCAACAGCATTATTTGAGCTGTCATGTAATATCAAATTCAGGTCAGAAGCAAAAATTGTTCAACGTAATTCTTCAATTTTACAATGCTTATAAATGTTTAGTTGCCTCTTTGGAGCATAGAATGTCGACATTGCCATCATAAAATCGAAACAACTTCCGTTTGATCAGTGAAAAGGTGAACGCTACATTCCACTTCTTTCTTTCAGTTCAGCAGCATACAGAAAGAAAACCGCTTAGAAATTATTGCGACCGTCATTTGAACGAGCGAACAAATGACCAGCCATAACACGCCTGCAAGTGACCCCGTTGATCTTTGCCATTAGAATATTGCTTTGATTTAAAATAGAAAAATCGGTTGCATATTGAAAATAGTACGTTCTCCCACACAAAGCAAAGCAGGATCTCAGGCAAGTTTGTATAAAAAACTTACACAAACGGACGGACAGCTCAAATAATGCTGTTGCCGGGTGTGCTGCTTAGAGACTGAAAGACAGCGGCAAATTAGATGCAGAATTAGGAGATGAAAGGGCTATACATACATATATTGCCAAAACGTCATCAGTTTATATTTGTATTTAATGTGATCTTTAAAAAATTTGATCTAAAAAAATATTTGACGAAAAGTATCTGTAAAATCTAAAAAAAATTGATTTATCAAAATATATCAACGCAAATAAAATAAATGAACAAATATTAAATAAAGCGAAATTTCCAAAAAATTTACATATTGCGTTTAAATAAATTTGATAAAATTTAAAAGGACGCAAACATATTTTTTTGGCTAATAGGAAATTGTCATTTGTCAATTTACAGTCTGCAAAACGAAAATTCGACAAGACGGCAAAGCATCAAGAAATTTTCGTTGGTAGCATAGCAATTTCCCAAAACCGGTTTTTGCCACGTGTTGGAACATACATGTGAACAAGCAGAACAGAACCCACCTTTGGTCTGTTCTGCTTGGCAACAGCAGCGATACTGACGAATCCGACGGTTGCTCCGAGCTCTGCAACCGAGCATGCATGCAAATATGTGTTAGTGTCACATGTACGGTGTGTAATTTTTTGAAGCGTTTTTGCTCTGTGAAATTATAAGAGTCGTTTTTGTTCTGGGCGCGTCATATGTGAGCCAGCTTGCCGATTTATGTTAGATATTTTAGTACGCAAAATAAACATTTTCTTCTAATTGCAAAGCAAATTACAAAAGCGAAACAGATTTGCCTTCATATTTTTGTATTGGGTATATACAAAACAACTGGAATAAAGATGTTGGACTGAACTATTATACATACAGTCGAACTTCCATAACGAATCACTATTATCCCAAGAAAAACTGCGACTTATGGAGACTTTGACTTATAGAAATTTGTTTAGTTACTCTCTAAAGGCTGTTGCCAACCGATTTAGTTCGAGTTATAGAAAATTCGAGCAATAGAAGTTCGAGTTATGATAGTTCGACTGTGTGTATGTGGGTATGTATGCATGTAAGCAACTAAATATCGGCCTAAGTCAAATTAAGCTCTTTTAGAATGGCGGCATCGATATGTTACTTTGCATTATAATTCTATATTATTACTTCAGCATATTAGCATTGTTGTTGCACACTACTTTAAGTATCTGCTGAAATCACTTGGTTCAATATATAACATTTCCATCTAAGTTAAGTGCAACGTTTGAGTTATTTCGTAGTTTGTTAAAAAATTTCTATTGATAGCAATTTTCCAATTGACTGAAGTATGCCGCTCAAAAGAAAATTCCGATAAAAATCGTAGAAAGCGTAGCAAAACAAATGAGTAAGAATAAAATCCGAAGCTAAGTCGAAGTAATTGATTACAAACTGCTTGCCGATGCCTCTGCCGGTGCCTCTGCTCGCTCGTACGTCGTTGGCCTTTATCGGCAGAGCAATTGTGGAAATATGTAAAAAATGTCTTGCATTAAGCTAATGTTATTTAAAAAATTACTTTTTTCACATAGAGTGGAAATACGTTTCTCTATTGTGGCTACTAAAAAAAAAACGCTGAGTGCAAAATCAGAATTGCCAAAGCGGGAACAAGTGTTTGAATCACTTGGGGTATATAGCTTTTTATCTACAATTTTGATTGCATATTTTGCAAATTAACACAGCCACACTTGCGAAAAAAAAAACGTTTATTGTTAGTAACATCCGTTTTCAGCGTATATCGTAAATGAAGTTATTTTCGTAATCAAATTATTTATAGTCGATGCAATAATAGATGCAAATGTGAGCTATTAGGAAAGTGATGATGTAATGGTAGTCTAAAAGCATTAGATTTAGTATACCACGTTTTGTTCTAGATATTATTGCAATTTGCATTCAAAGATTGATTTCATTGAAAATGGGAAAAAGTTACTGTCAAGTAAAATATGCATACAAGTTTTGAAATTCTATATACAAATTGTTATAGCTGTTCTTTCTGCTATGCCGGTGGGTAAAACCATTTCCTTTAAACCTCAATCTCACAGTTTCGAAAAAGTTCTAATAAAACTAAATCTCTTGTTTTTCAAAATTTTTAAAAATACAAAAATATTTTCAACTTGAAACCTTCCTTAATGTACTAGTGGGAAAGTTATGACTAGCAGAGCTTAAAATTTTAGAATTTTTTCGGGCCGTAACTTTTTTGCTGTGAAGTTCATATTAATTTGATGTTTTCACTCTTGTTATTTTAATGTTATTTCAAATACATAGTTCTAAGTCAGGAGTGGCCAATCCGCGGCCCGCCTTGAAAATTTTTTCAGGCCAATATTCCCGCCATTTCCTCTAATTTTCCATATATGCGGCCCGCGAGATCATTTGGGTTGGCCGACCCTGTTCTACGTGTATGTTAGCTTTAACTCACATTTCTTGATAAATCATATGTTGAAATTCCGTTGAAGTACTAAAAAATACTAAGTCTTAGTGTACACCGCAATTTTTAATAATAATAATAATAGTTCCGAGATTTGTCAAAAAAACGAATGTGAAGGTGATAATTTGAAAATATAAAAATGTATGTACTGTTATGAAAATAAAGCTTCTTAATCCCGTTCGGGTACGGTTATAGAATAAATTTGTAGATCGCGTCAACTTGTGATAAAATGCATTGACTATTGCGCCAGAAAAAATATACATATCTACCATATATAAAAATTAATTTTGAAAACTAGCTAACGAATCGCTACTCATTAAGGAGGTTGGTATTACCCTTGTAAGTATTGGTCCGAAAATCGCGTTACTAACACTATAAATCCCATCATTTTCATATGACTATTTTATATGAAAATCCGGCACTCCGTTATGTAAATCGACAATAGCTTTTTGTTAGTAAGGTGACTCGTAGACATTTCTTTTTTTCCCATGAGTTTATTTTAGTTGAAATTTCGACATTCGAACATCGATATTAGCTAATTATTAGTGAGCTGATCGCGGTGAATTGGCAATTCTCCGAGAATAATCTTTGCCATGAAAAGCTTCTCAAACCCGTTCGGATTCGGCAATGTAGGTCCCGTTAACTTGTGCAAAAATATAACGAGCACACACAAGTTAATGTGAGAAAGCTAGGCCTAAGCCCACACGGGCTGTTGTGCCAGTCAATTATTAATTATGATATTTAGACATCGCTTTCGTTTTTCTTTGCTATCAATTATATACATTTCAAATCGAACTTACTCACGCTGACCTGCTTCCAAGTACCTAAGCATTGTTTTAAGAAACGCTTGTGGAATGTTTTCATTTTCTATTACAAATAGTATAATGATTTATTGCTGTTTATCTCCCTCCTCACCAATGTCGTTGCCACTTTTTCAAAGTGCCGCTTCAGACGCATATAAATAACCTACAAAATTATCTCTGCACTTTATTTTTCCAAGTACTGCAGCGAACAAAAAAAAAACCACTTTGCTATAAATCGTCGCTTTTAATTTACGTTGGCTTTTTACAAGTTACGAGCGCCAACGACGTTTCTGTGCCTTTTCATTTGAGCTGTCAAAATTGACAGCCGAAATGACATTTAAATCAAGCTAATGCCGTAATTATGGCAACGATTTAAAAGGCAGCGCACAAGTCCAAAGAAAACACAATTAAGACACTAAGTTAAGTATGGCTTAAATTATGGCCACGGAAATAATAAAAATTATCAGCTGCTCAGGCCGCGCGCTTGAAAGCCGTAGATAGTGTTTTCTATGAAGTGCGGTTGAAAAGTCAAGGCGATTGTTCGTTTAGTGTTGAACTACATATATGCGCATTATATACATATGTCTAAAGAAAATAATGCTTTATTAGTGCCTTAAAAAAGTAGCGTATGAGAGTTTTATTAAAAAAATGTTCGTTTCTGTTTTAATGCAGAAGTCAAGCATGGCATGGCATATATTTGGAGTTAGTTTCATTGATTATTTAGTTTGGCTGCGGAAACTCAATATTGTAGGCTACTTTCAAAGAGCAGATTATGTTGCAATATGTACTTAATTTGTCAGCAGAATTTATTTAAACAAATTAACTTAAAATAATTCTATAAGCTGATTACAAAGCTTAAGCAATACCCACTAGCTCTTCAGCTTGCTTAGTTGAAGAATATGTATTATGTATATGGAAGCATGTTCAATACTTTCGAATAGATTGGTTACTTAGAGGAATTAAGGTATAAGTAGAAATATGGATTCCATGAAGGGAGATGAAAGAAGGCGAAGTGGTTTGGCATTGCCAAAGATGAGATTCCTCCGCCGAGCTAGGAGAGAGTATTCTGAGAGAAGATGAGGAATGTTTTTCTTAATAACTTCTTACATCGAACTTCGAATAACGAAAATGCAATAAATTTGAAAAAAAAAATACAATAAAAAACATGCCGATAAACTATGTAGAAAACTTAAGCTAACTTGGCTCACCTTAAAGTGTAGCTGTCGATATTAATTGTAAAAAAACCAGCACAGAAACATTAAATAAATTGAAGAATCAAGCACACTGTTCATTTTGTTATTTTTGATATTCAAGTATTTCATTTTATTGCATTTCAATAGAAAAAAGTTCAATGAAAAATTCAGAAAATCAGAAAATTTGTCAATAAACAAAAATGATATTTGTAGAAGAAGAAGAACCCCAGCGGGTGGGGTATGTCGATTCCCCTACTACCACACGCTCAGACTCAACGAGTTGCCATACTTTCTACATTGTTGCAGGCGCTATTAGCCAACAAAAATTTGGCATAAAGTTGTTATATTAATTGTGCTTGTTAGAGCGCATTTTATGTTTCTTTAAATGTAAAATTAGTCTTCGATAAATTTTTAAGTGCCAATAACTTTGTGCTGTAAAATTGAATGTCAAAAAGCGGCAACAATTTGTGATTAGCAATTAGCTTAACTAGTTAAGATAGATAATTAAGCAAACAAATGTGCAAATTAAAAATTTTTCAAAAATGTTGACTGCCCAAAATCTGCAGAAAAAAGATGCAAGAGATTGTAGACATAGCATTTTTGATGATATGGCAACTTTGCAATTCAACTTTAATATTTTAAAAATGTCTTAAGCAATATGCTCATATACTATTCTTGTTGAGATCTTCAAAATGTCATATCTCTTCAAATTGTATAACTTGTGGAATGTCTGGTATGTCAAGATTTTAGAGATTAACTTTTTGGAAAAAAATGTGAGTTGGAGATTTTTTATAATTGACTATATCTTTGTTATTTTCGATCATAACATATGCAATTTTTTTAAGGAGAATGTATTTAGCAGTGGCCAACCACAAAATTTAAGAAACCCGATTTCGAAAAAATGCGATACCCTCCTTCCATACTCAGCCAACAATATCTAACGCTTAAGCGCCAGTTAGTCACCGCGTATCGTATTTAATCGTATCGTAAACAAAACCTACTTTACCCGAGCTCTATACATGCGTTCGCTCATGACGTATTTATTCGGATCGTAACGCAGAAATTATAATCCAAATAGGTATCTCTCCGATATTAACGTCAATATGAGTCTGGTACTAAAAAGAGTGCTGCCACTGCTCTTCGATTTTAATTTAGCACAAAAGGCACTTTTTTTATCCCTAAAATTAGTTCATAAAAGTAGACCACAATAAAAATATTTAAAAATTAAGACAATTCTACATCATCGATTTTATAAAGAATGTAAAATTTAACCTCAAAAGCAAAATGAACAGCGTGCTTACTTTGTGCACAAAACTATACGGCAACACTGACAAAAAGGTAAACAAAAGTGAAAGATGGACGAAGAAAGGCTGATTTTTTACGATTTTCACTAAACGGCCCAAATTTTGCCGTTACGATCAATTATGATTAAATACGATCACTAACTGGCGCTTTATTCCAGATGATCTACAAATTATGTGATATACCATATGACAATATGCTGCTAATTCAAATTCTAGTTTCAATTTAATGCTTAATTCGCTCTCGGTTTATATTCTATTCGAATAACTTTGTGTTGATAAAAATTTGTATATCTTACTATAAATCCTTTTGTCTTTCATAAGGAGGTACTGCCACTGTCCTTTGAATTTTTACAGTTTTCGTTTAAACTTTTGGGCTTTTTTATGCTCACTTAACTTTAGCTAATACACTCATACATCTTGTTGTATTTTTCTATGACAATAATAAATATAGTACTTGCGCTCTGCTCTGTCTATCTATCTATCTTTGGGATAGTTGGTTGTGTCGGACACATAAGTTTGGAGCCGCGATAAGAGCGAGTCTCACAGAAAATAGCCTATTTTAGTGTGGCGGTCAGACAAGCCGCGCTCGCCAGACAAGCCACACTTAACAGCGCCGTCTGCGGCTGCCGTCGTCGTCATTATGAATGTTGTCGCCTGTTGACGGCGTCGTCGTCTTAGTTGGCGTCGTTGCCGCTTTAATATACGAGTACTCGTGGACGACGCTGGCAAAAGTTGCAATGACAAGCGGCCAAATGCGCGCCGCTTTAATTTATGGAGTAACGCGATAAGGCACACACGCGCATGCGTATTTCTACAATATATTTCTACGTTACAGTTAAGTACGTAAGCGCGTACGTACAGCGCGCTTGTAGGTAGAGCGGTACTGACCTATTTTGCAACTAACTAAACATAAGCGCGATCGGTCGAACGCTGCTCACTGCTCCTGCTGCCGCCACACTCTACGACTCTTTTACTCTTCCACACTTCGTCTCTTCGTCAGTCGCCGCTTTCCAACTGTACGCAAGTCCGTGCATTTGTCTGTCCATCTGATCTAGTTGTTAGTTGCCTTAACAAGTTGGCTCTTTCTGCCGGCTCTTTTGCTGGACTTGTTGCGTTGCCGCTCGCTCGCTCGCTGCTGCTGCGGACCAGCGTTCTTATCGCCAAATGTCAACAGTTGCGCACGACGCTTGTGTGCTTAGAATGTTTAAAACTTGGCTGCTTTTTCTTTTGCTCCCCTTTTACTGGTACATAGCTTGATTTTTGTGCCCTACATGCTACACTGTTTTTTTTACCAAATTTGGTAGCATTACAGAAAGAAGTGGAGTATCGATGAAATGAGTGCGGTTACTTCTTGAATTAGTTGGCATTCAAATGGAATGGGAAATATCGATTGAAGTACACTTTTCCATATTTTGTAGTCAGCCTTGAACAGCAAATTGCCGAGATTTCCTTTAAATTTTTGTAGTACCAAAAATTATGTCGTAAGATAAATTTTGGAAAGAACAATTAGGAATATCGTACAGCACCAGTTTATATAAGACCAAGTAGAGGAGGCACTGGCAACGCTTGGAATTTCCAACTGGAGAAGTCGCGTGCATAGCAGGGGCGCCTGGAGAGAAGCCCTATGTCAGCTCGTAACTCGATAACGGGTAGTTCTGGTCAATCAGGGAAGCATGGATCAGCTTTTATTATATTGCTTAAGTCGTAGGATTGAGCATAAAAATAACGAGACTTCAGATTTTGTAGTTGTACGAGGTTTGGCGATACTGGAAATAATATTTTCTATTCTGAAAAAAGCTACAAATGCGAAACTAATTCGGAGTTGAATTCCCTAATATGTGTTGTACGTATATATGTATCTTCCTTTCTATTGGACAATTAAACTTCCTATGCTCTTAAGCGCCAGTTAGTGATGACGAATCGTATTTATTCATATCGTAAACAAAACCTACCCTTCCCGAGCTCTACACATTCGTTCGCTCTTGACGTATTTATTCGGATCGTAACGGAGAAATTCTCATAGAAATAGGTCTCTTTCAGACATTTACGATACGAATAAATACGATTCGTCATCACTAACTGGCGCTTTAATGAGAATAATGCTGCGTTCATGCTGAACATTAAATGCACATTTATCACATTTATCCAAAGCATAAGGCCTCCATTGTCAAAAGAAGTAGACTGCTGAGATATATAGTGTATTTTTATACCCTACACCTATGGTAATAGGGTATAATAACTTTGTGCGAAAATTGTAACGCATCAAAGGAGCCGTCCTAAGTATAGACATAAGTATATATAAATTCTTAGAATCACTTTCTGTCTTGATTTCCGGTTGTCCGTCTGTCCACAGGAGAGAAAGAAGGAGTTGTCCGATTTATACCAAATTTGGCACACAGTCGCAGGGAACATTCCACTACTTCAAGATTAGCAAAATCGGCCGAAGGACACGCCCACAACGGGTCAGTAAGTCCTACAACCTCGGAATATTTTCAGTAAAATTGCTTTAAATTGTTTAATTACTCGTAAATAGGAATGGTATTTGGTATTTAAGGTAAGGTGTGGGCCCTCTACGTTAAACAAAAAAATGGGCGTGGTCCACCCACTATATAGACGATAAGCGGAAAATCCTTATAACTTCCATAACATATACACTAGTCAGTCCATATTTGGTCACTTCACAGCTGGTAATAATACCTTTAAACGCTCCCAAAATGGGCGTGGTCCGCCCACTCAGTTACTTGGTGTAGGGTATTACTCTGTCGGTGAAACCCGACTGATGCTTCCTTACTTGTTATTAGTAGTCTGGCTAAGTTCTATTCCTCCCTTTCAAGACAAAAACACAAATGAAGCGCATATAGAAGTCGGTGTATATTGTATTATGCACTTAAAATGTGGTGTTACTTAGTTTGACTTAATTTTACTTATGTACGTAGCATTTCAACACTTCATATTCTTCTGTAAAAGTGTGAAAGTTACTTTGAAGTTGCCACATGTGCTACACTGGCAGCGGTTGCTTCTTACTTATCTACAATTTTGGTTAGATAAAGATACTTTGTATGCACAAAAGTTTGTATGTATGTATGTAATGATGTGTGGCATACGCTTAGTTATGCACGCTTACTTAAACGATTTTCAAATGTGATTCTTACAATTTTGTGACCCATTGTTATGATGTAATGATGTACAGTCGTTGCATAACTAACTTTTGTACAAGCCATTGACACTTGTGACAAAAGTGACTGAAATTTTAATAAAACTCATTTAAAATGTCTCTTCTAAAAATTCACTATAAAATATATTTTACATATTAATACAGTTGAAGATGTCAAAATGTAAACATTGCCACTTAGTCAAGTCATGGCCACTCTCACTGTTGTGCAATTCATATTTCAATTTTTTACAAACCGATTTTTGGTGCGCGAAATATTCGAAAATTCGCATTTCTGTGGCAGCGTTCATTCACGCATTAAAATTGCATTTTTTGAATTCTTATTTTGATATTTATTTTGCTGTGCTTTGGGCTCATGTTTGCTTTGTTATGGCATCGAAAATTTGCTTGCCATTTTTATTTTGCACTGAAGTTCAATGAACTTACAAGTTTAATGCTGAGCTTGATGCTTCATATAAAAAGCTAATATAATTGAATGAATCAGTGTAGGGTTATCGCTTGATCTGCCCAAAGAAATTTCGGAAAGGAATTTTAGAGAGTTTCGAATGATAGATTTAAATAATATATCATATGCTGATAAGAAACCAAAAATTCTCTAAGAATCTTCAAAAATCCTTCCCTTTTTGCAAAATCTTGTGCATTTTTTTTCGATATATGCACGTATGTATATATATATGTGAGTATATCGTTGGCTCTTACAAATTTAATAATAAACTATGACTAGAGTTACCAAAATCGAACAGAAGCAGCACATTATCGATTTATTCGAACTTTACAGATACATTTCAGAGGTGTTGTGAAGAGAAATGCATTATTTTTGCATGAAATTGAATTCTTAATCATTAATGATACGATTTAAGTTCTCCTGACCAATCGATAAAGTGCCTTACATGAAGGTCAGACTTGAACGATTTCTATAATTTTAACGACATTTTCGACAATTGGCCTTACAGAGCTTGTTGTAATTTACACATCAAAATTAACCGGAACGGAATCAACCAAAACAAAATTGCGCGTCATTGCCTCTACTAGTATCAGAACTAAAGACCGTAAACATTATTGACATTTTCAGCCGCCTGTCAAGCGTTTTCGCCTCTATCGTAGACAAACTTTAAAATATGGCGTATTCTTTATTCTGACTTTGCTGGTGTCCATCTTTGACGCGCGCTCAAACAAAACTGAGTCAAGCAATCACAAAACTGTCTGAGACGTTTTTTTAGTGCCAAATCTTATGTTTCTAGCGCCATCTAGCATAACCTTATACTATGCGATATACATAGCCCAATTCTGAATATGCGCAGGCAGTTTTTATTTAGAATATCAGAAAAGGCAAAAGGAAAAAAAATTTCCAGATAGTTTCTATTTCGAATGGGTCTGACAGATTACTAAAGCCCTGTATTGGAATAATAGTGAAATTCCATTTTACACACCTCTTATGCTTAAACTCAGTTTCTGAAAATTTTCTGAAAATGAACTTCTAAATTTGTTAGCCAATTTATTAGCTTTTGTAGTGCAATCTAAAGAATTGTTATGAAGTCATTGCATAGTTCAACTTAGCCAGTTTGAAAGCTCAGATCTCAGCATTTGTACTCAAATCTATCTCGTAGATACCTATTTTCTTGCATCTGGCACGTATTTTGTAGACACTCCAGTGCCACACCAGGCATAACATTTGTTCTCATAACCACTTCCACTGCCTTCATGATTGTATTGTGTCTGTCAGGTCACGCCTAATCAATTTTCTAAGAATACAACTTTTTTTGGTGAAGTTTTGGCTTTTGTCTTTTCGAGTTGTGCTTATTTTCAACACAATTTGCCATACAACTTAATAATTATAATCAACTCGCACTATTATTATTCTGTTGCTCTGCTCATGGCAAAATTTTCGCTGACAAATTACTTTACTTCAGGTTTTATTTTGCCTTAGCAGCATTCCTCATGCATACATATATAGATTTATTTATGTATGTGTGTGTGTAATTTGTATTTCTTGCATAAGTTAGCACAAATTTTTGTTGTAGTATTTCATTTTTATAAACTTTAGGAATTTCCCAGCATTTAATTTGTGCCAAAATTGGTGTCAAATAATTTGTTTTCATTTTTTGTTCACTCGTTTTCTCTCTCTTAGTTTCCTACCAGTTTTATATGCGGAAAAAAAGCCGGACCAATTATTTATTTATTTCCTTTTTTGTGTGTATAAGTTGTCACATTTTTCAGCCGGCATCTTGAATTGTGTTATTTTTCATTTTGATTTTGAGCTTGTTTTTATAATGATTTTGTATTTTTCTGTGTGTTTTCTAAAGTTGGATTTGAGCGCTTTTTTGGCATTGTGCTTTTAAGGCGCGTGAGAGAGTTTTTTGTAGCAACTATGCTTTTAATTTGACTTAAACAAATTATTGCTAACAATATAAAGAGTAAAGCAAACTTGTGGCAGCTCTCAAAATTCACTTTCAAATTTTATTTAAGGCATATTTCTTAATTAAGTGGGCTTAAATGCAAATTGTTCTATATAGCCAAAAGAAAAGAATTGCTATTGGCTAATATGCGTGGTTTGTCTTTTGTTAGTCGTATGTTGATTCCATTGATCTTCTACTACTATAGTTCAGGCATTGACAGATTTATAATATCGACGGCTTCATTCAAGAGCAGTTTAACAGCCCTATTTTAACATTTCATTCATTATTAATTGATAAAGCATCAATTTATACATAATATTAAATTCTGACTTTTGTGACTCTCTTCGGAATACCGATGTTAGTCAATAATTGTCATACTTAAGCTGGAATTAGATGATTTTTAAAGTTTTTTCGAAATTACTTTTGAGTTTTGCTATAAAGAGCTTTCGTTTGATTGAACGACATGTTTTGACATGCTGAAGATTGTATAGGTAGATTGTACTTGGAGTAGGGATCTACCATCTTAGCCAACGCGGCCTAAAAGGCACATTATGGCAGTTCGCCATCTATTCACAGATCTTCATGGCTGTGCTGCTTTAAGATGTATGAAGCTGTTTTCTTTGGGGATCTGTTCGTAATATACTACGATTGTAGATACATATGTATATGTTATCTGAGCAACGAAGTCTGGTTCTTAACAGTCCAACACAGGGACACATAAGTTGTTCTGCTATTTCTTCTTCTTCCTGTCTACTTTTGAACAGAGAAATCTATATATGAAAATACAAATACACTTTTGAATTGTAAGTGCTGCATATTAAGACCTATTAAATGGTTAGATGAAAAGTAAAGAAATATATGGGGAAATATATCATACAAACAATATTTTTCGATGGCGAGTCGTAACATTACAGCCCGCTCTCATGTTTTGTCACTACGCTGCCACATTATTGCAACCCACTCTCTAATGGAGAGCAACAGGCTCTCTCAAAGATACAAATCTGCTGCTCATTATTTGATTCATACATATATGTATGCATGCAATTATTTTCTGTGCGCTCTTAGAGCAAACCTTTTCTAGCGCTCACTTTTATTTTCTCTTTCACACTTCCCGCCTGTACCATAGCTGGCTTAAAGCTTCTTTCATAGAGCGACTTAAAAAAAGTTTAGCAATTTGGGCACAATGAAAAATTGCTAAAAATAACCTAGTACTATAAAAGTTGAAATTGTTGTTGTTAAATATTTACTACTACCGCACGTTTTACTGTTTATCTGCTAAAGGAAAAAATGGCTGTAACTTATTTTGCGTTATTTTCCATTCTTACCTGCTTTCCATTTCAACACCGCCGACTTATAGCTACTTATATACAGTTAAGCTATTTGTGCAATTATGCCATTTTTAATCACTATTATTAAATACAATTACTCACACCTATATTGAAGCGAGCATTTGCAATAGACTGCAAGGCAGCAGGTTGAAGGTCGCTTTGTTATGCTTTAGTGCCCGCATGCTTCGCAACTAAAAGATATGATATGTTTTTTTTTCTTATAAAATAAATTATAAAATTCAGCAATTAATTACATACATGATTGCCATTGACACCCATTAGCTGCTTCCCTTTGCATCTTTGCTTGCGCATTTACTTTGTAACGAAAAATACAACAAATTTGCATTAGACAAAAATTCAATTTTGTAAAATTATCAATGCTTGCAATTGAAAACGTGCGCTGCGGGCATGTAGCATACCTATAGATACATGTACAGATACAAATACATGCATAGCCATAAAATATACATACGCTAAGTATACAGGTACGAGTATGCATTTGAGCGCTTAATTACAGACAAAGTGCCACTAATAGTGACAGCTAGCAAAGCTACAGACAGAAGTGGCCGCCATAGCCTGCCTGCTGGAGCCTGTGCATTTGACAGCGCGCTGGAGCGTTTGAGTGCGCGCAATTTTGCAGCTTTATAACCGCAAAACCGCTCGGGAATGCACGCTTGAAATTTGGAAATCATGCAATCCATTTGTAGCGGCAGGTAAAAGCCGCTGAGAAGTGGTTCAGCGTTTTTTCACTCTTTGTTTTGTGGTCAAACACACTTTGCGCAATCCGCTGCGAGCATCGCTGCATTGTGTTGTTGTTGTTGTTGTTGTTGTGGTCTAGCTATGAAGATACAATTGCAATCGATCTGCATGTCTACGTAGTACGTACCGGCGTGCGGCTTTGCAACCCATTCAAGTTGTCAGTCATACAATATGATTGCTGCAATCAGCTGTCATTGCGGTTTTGACATTTCAAAACTTCAGCATTTCTATGTTTCTATATTTTTATATTTCTATATTTCTAGGTTTTTATATTTCTATATTTCTATGTTTCTATTTTTCTATATTTCTATTTTTATATTTTCTACATTTCTATATTTCTAGGTTTCTATATTTCTATGTTGCTATGTTTCTATATTTCTATGTTTCTATGTTTCTACGTTTTTATATTTCTATATTTCTACGATTTTATATTTCTAAATTTCTATGTTGCTATATTTCTACTTTTCTATATTTATATTTTTCTATAGCCCAATTCACAATCTTGTGCAAATGATCTGGGATTTTTGCTATTGACAGTTTTGTAGCAACCTACTGTCAAAACTACTGTAGTTTTGCTACAAAACCGTCAATTGCAATTGCAACCTACTGTCAAAACTACTGTAGTTTTGCTACAAAACTGTCAATTGCAAAAATCCCAGACAATTTGCACAAGATTGTGAATTGGGCTTATATGTCTATATTTCTATGTTTCTACATATTCATATTTCTGTATTTCTTCGTTTTTATGTTTCTATATTTTTTTATTTTTTTATGTTGCTATATTTCTATTTTCCTATACATATTTATATTTTTCTATATGTCTATATTTCTATGTTTCTACGTTTTTATATTTCTATATTTCTATGTTTCTATGTTTCTATATTTCTATGTTTCTATATGTCTATATTTCTATTTTTCTATATTTATACTTTTCTATATTTCTATTATATTTCTATATTTCAACATTTCTATATTTCTATATTTCTGTGTGTCTATATATTTTATATTTCTATATTTCTATACAAAACTGTTCACTGGGTTGTGCTTCCCACAGCAGTTTTCCGCGCATACCAAGCTGGCGTCCAGCAATTTGCTTGTGTATTTGTAAAGTCTTTGGCATGGCATTCTGGGCATTGCCTGCGGTGCATTTAATTACAGGCTTGCATATTTGCACTGGATCTCGTATTCCCACGTTAAAAATCTTTATTGTGAGCTCACTCGCTCGCGCGCTCGTTTTTCGCTTGTCCTGTGCAGAAAACAGAGCACTTTCATATTCAAAAAGCGTCTTTGATGTATTGCAAGCAATCTGCATTGGATTTGTTTCGACTTTGCGATGTTTGGCACGTATGTACGTACATAGTTTTTTGTAGAATCTACAATGTACATAGACTATAGCTGTCGAATGTATTTTAGTAGTAAGGATTCAAATTTAAATTTGGAAGCGCCTTTAGGGTCACATTTAGTATTCCATGGATCCATGGACTATGGCGACTATGGCTTCAGCAAGTTGTTACTGAAATATGCCACAGTCCTGTGTGGAAACTACGTGGAAGCCCATACTAATGTCCGCTTCTAGCTTGATTAAATCATACCAGGTGCTGGAAAAAACTCTTGTTTTTTATTGTTGCATATTAACATTCGATTAAAGAAATCGAAGCCGCAGTGGCTCAGTGGACTGTGCTTGGTCGCTGATGCGGAATCGCCTCGGTTCAACTCTCAGCCGGGGCACATAATATCTAATACAAAGAGAATTTGTTTTCAAATTGTTTCTTTGCGCGGCGCCACTTCTTGCGATGAGTTGGCAATTCTCCGAGAATATTCTTTGCCATGAAAAGCTTTCTCAACCCGTTCGGGTTCGGTTAATGTAGGTCCCGTTCACTTGTGCAAAATATAACAAGCACACACAAGCTAATGCGAGAAAGCTAGGCCTAAGCCCACACGGGCTGCTGTGCCAATCAATTAATTAAATTATTAAATAAGGAAATCGAAGAGAATGTCAATGCTATTACTAAATGACAATTTACATGTTAGAAAGGCGGATAAGGAAAAATCTACTCTACGTATTCTAAAAATCATCATCTAAAGTGCGCATCAGCTTATAGTTTTCAACATTCAAATTCTTTATCGCATTACCTAAAGTATTAAACAGTGCTAATAATCTTTCATGTTGAGTTTCTTTTTCCTATTCCAGCGAATTGTCAATAACCATGCAAACATTTATTGTCAGCAAGCTTTACAAAAAAAACCATGGTTGAAGTAAATATTAGAAATCGTTGAATGATTTTTCAAATTATTTTTCTTGAAGTGATACTTCTTTGCTTTGTGATTTTCAAGAATCAATATATCTAGATACAGTCATATATATTTGCAACATTATTATTGTACTTCCTTTTTAAAGTGCTTTCCACACTTTGTTCTTTCAAATATCACAACTGAGCGCCAAGGATCATAACTCAAGTAACCATTTTTTCAGAATATTTCTGCTTATATGAATTTTGCCTTGCAATCGACATGCAATTAATTAAAAAATATCTAGATACATTTGCGTATAGATTCGAAATTCCACCATTGCACACATTTGCAGCTATAATACTTATTGCTTGCCATATGCTTTGCCATTTAATATCTTTCTTATGCAATGAGTATGTGAAAATCAATCTTGGCCTTTTAATTGAACGCATTTGCATGGCACACGCTTTAAAAGGCTGATTTGCATGCAATTATATTTGCATCGATAATAGCTTATAAGTGGTTTTTCATTAAGTACAATAGTTATCAAGAGCTATAACAGTTGCAGACAAAACAATTTGCATAAAACTTGCAATTTTATTGCTGTATTGTTAGGTATTTTCCATACAAAAAGTTAACTTTTTATAAAAAGCTAAAAATTTCCATAGAGACTTCTTGATAAAGATCCGATATCTGCAAGTAAGCAAACATTTTGCTTCAGAGAGTTGAAGGTAAAAAATTTATATTTATTATGCCATGCCACAATTTTAATCCTTTTAATAAAAATATGCAAGCAAAATATTTTTCAGCCAGTTTTTTAATGACAAAATTTGGCTGAACAAAGTTTCTATAAACTGGCCCACACACTGAATGAGTGCACTAAATAAACCGAAATGTTTGTATGAAGGGCTTTTAAACGCCCATACAAAATCACAGCTGCTCGCACAACTGTAGGTGTTTTAATTGAAAATCATTTGAAAACTTTACAAAGAAGTTGTAAAAGTTGCAAGCACAAGTTTACGTAGGCTCCTTCAGCGCCATACAAATTACAATACTTTGAGCATTAGCTGAATTAAGTTAGTATAAAGAAAGAGAGAGGGAGAGGCAGAGGCAGAGAGAGATCAGTTGGCGCGCTTGAATTGACCATGATCGCCTCAATGATCATTGTGGGCATCATATCAAATTATTTATCAATGTTTGTTGTTCGAAAAAATAATATATGTATGTATATCTCTCTCGACATGAAAATTGAAGGTTTCAATTTCCGCCATAGCTATTCCCATACCTAGCCATGTTTATATGTGGTACTGTGCGTGACAATAGTTGCATCAAGTGATCAATATTGAGCAACACTGCGCAAAGGAAATGCGATCAGTTTACGCGACCAATGCAAATTTTTTTCCTAACTGTATACAGAGTAACGGAGCAATTCGTAGCATAAAAATTGTTAGCAGCGATCTTTTGTGCCAATGTCGATCACACGCATATCGTTTACAATTCAAAGCGCTCGATCGGATGCCTCTCTACTTGGCTGGAATTTGCATGAAGGTGTGAAAATCGCAGACATTTTTGTTGCGTCAGTGAAGTTGTCTGGCACGATCGTGCGTAGATCGTTCTCTGGTCCCAAGTCATAAGCGCCTAAGTCTGTTTTTCAGAAGAGCAGTTTAAAGTTTCAAATCCTCATAGCAAATCATAATTGGGTATTTTCTTTAACTTTCTTAGAGATTCGAAGCAAAATTATACTTTTACATAGTACCTACTTCTTTAAAAAAATGTAGCTCTTATTTCTTTTCTTGGTCAAAAGATATTAGGGAAAAAGACACTTAGGCTCTTATGATTTGTTGAACGAAAAAAATTCAAACAGTTTAACTTGAGTTAGGCTACTCTTACTCAGGAAAGAAAAACTTTAAGTGCATTGCAATTCGGAATAACAGCTTAACTCAAGTTAGGCAAATAAAATATTTTCTTTATTTTGCGTAATATCGACTTAAGTTGTATGAGAATATTATAAGAAAGTTATTCGATTTAAATTTGAATAGATGATTAATACATTTCAAGTATTCAAAAACATTACTCATATATTCTTGTTCGCTCTTTAGAGCTCGAAATTTTTCCAGGGTTGCCTACAGTTGATTTAGGCAATTTAAAAAAAAATAACGTTTTGTTATTGTTGTAATCTTTAATTTAGTTTGTCGGTTATTTCAAACTAAAATCTTATGCCACTTATAAGAAAACATTTGACTTGAGTTAGGAAATTAGAGTCAAAAAATTATGAGTTAGGCTGTTATGCCAAAACAGTCATTCATAAAAATTATTAAAGCTATTTGGTTTTTGATACATAATTTTCGTCCTAAAAAATATACAAACATGAAAATTTGCTAGCATATAGATTTGAACACGCTGACATTCATAACTCAATTTCGTGCTAACTCGACTTAGTCGCTTATGTTTTGTGACCGCAGCATTACTTTGAATATTTGCATGTGCCTATTTTAAGCGAAATTTCGGTTTTGAGTTGACTTACAGCAAAAATTAAAAGGGCGTTACCAGCGTTTAATGCCTGGCAATATCACTTAAGCGTAGCATATGATTTTTTTCCAACTTGTTATTTATTTTTATTTTGCATTTTGTGGTTGTTGTCGCTGTGTTGTTTTGGTTCGGGTTTGAGTGGCAACATATGCAGACAATCAGCTCTAAAGCGCATTTAAAATTCCGCGCACATTTAAAATGTAGACGGGCGCAATTTAATGTGTTGCGCATGTGCAGTCTGAAGCATGATCACTTTTAGCGCGCCCTAACTGATTGCTGCAGATCAGAGCGACAAAATTTTACAAGCCATTTAAATGAAATCGCGTGTAAATATGTGCGCATATGTGCTAAAATTAGTATAATAATAAAGGGTGTTGCTAGTAGAACGTAGTCAAAGGGTAGGCATTCCTTTAAGACTTTTTTTAGCTTCCAACTAAAAATTCTGCGCATCTTCAAACAAAATCAAGAAAAAGTCCCAAAGTTGCAAACAATTATTTTAAAATTTAAATAAAAGATTCATTGTTTGCTTATAGAATATCATATAAGTGTTTGAAAATTTGTTTTGCATACAAATTCCGAAGCATCTTGGTTTGAATCTGAAAAATTATTTAGAAGCTATTGGTATATAAGTTCAAAAAAGTATTGAGAATCAGAAGCAAAGCGCAAATTGCCGAAAAATGACTTAAATTTAGTAGATCAAAATTTATATATCGCATTCGATTCTTATGATTTATTTAAATTTCTGTCACTTTTCATATTTTAAAGAGAGTAAATGTATGATATTTATGTACAAAGTTTTAAGCTATAAAATCGAAACTATAACATATTTTTCTCATAATTTTTTTAATTCCTATCACTTTCAACATATTGCAGAGGGTTGGAACTAACATTTAGAATGTTTTAAGCAACAAAATCGAAGCTCTTATATATTTTTTAGGTTGGTATACATTAAAATTTTGATCGTACTTAGTCCACCTGACAAGTCACTCGGGTCATTATTTTATTAAAAATTTGCCTAGTTTTTTTTCACTTTCCAGTTTCTGAAAGATGTGAAAAAAAGATGAGTTTATTGTATAAAATCCTTTCTACTTTTAAAGACTGAAGTTAGTATCAAAGATTTTAAAATAAAAAATAATCGATACTGATCATGATGGATATGCCAATTTTTAAACTTTTCCGAGGTTCAGTAGGTTTTGGAAATCAAATTTGAGCATGCCTTTGGAAGGAAAACCACAGCTTATTTACAGCCCTTCATCATGCTTGGAGAAGTTGAACTCTTCTGTGTTTGAATTCAAAATCAAAGCTCCTATACAAACCTTGAACAAACTAGAAGAACTTGAAGTTTCCGTTTAAAACTGCTATTTCAGGTTTAGAAAATAATGATCGGAATCTTTATAAAATACTTCTTTTTGAGCGCATAGTTCGATTTGAACTTATTTTCTTCACTGCTTTTTATTTAACATAGAAATTGACCTCCTTCGACATAAAATTTGGTCGTACGTGCCTGTGCCATCGCCAAGAAATATGGCAACTACAAAAAGTTGAAATTGCTATTTTGTTGATGGAATTTTAAAAACATATGCGCGTATTCAATTTGCTCGTTTTCACACTCATTTGCTCGCGAAATGAAGCCAAAGCAAATGGCAAATAAACATGCAAACTACAGATTAGCATAAGTAAGTTTGCATTTTTCTTTAAACAAAATATATGGCATCTTTTTTTGAGGGGCAATTAAATTTGTTATGCAGCTCAGCGCACAGCGGCGCAACAAGTGACACCCAAAAATTATTTTCTGCCATAAAAAAAGAGTGCTACTTTTTTTGTGTGTGTCAGTGTTGTTTATAAAAAAAAGAGCAATCTGTTATTGTTGCTTTTGTATCACTTTGTTTTGGGTCCCTTGGCTCTTGCTGCATGCAGATGAATTGTAGACAATTTACGAGCCCATACGAGCATATGACATCACTTGGCATGCTCGATTGTTGTTGTATGATATCTTTTGCTTAAATTAATGTGAACACGCTGGCATAAAACAACAGCAAATTATTCTGGCAAAGAACTCCGGCAACGGCTTCAGCAGAAGACGTCGAAGAAGAAAGATGAGTACTCATTTGGAATTTGCAATTAGTTTGTAATAATAAAAAAACCAGTTGGTGAAATTTGGCACAACAGTAAATGATATTTATTCATTTCATTTTAACCTACTGAGCTTAGCCCTTACAGATTAGCGATAACTTAAATCTAACAGAAACATAAATTTAATATTGTTCCTACTTTGTTGCAAGTATAGGTTCCTAGAGGCAGAGTTGAAGAGAGTACGGCACCTGGTAATAGCTTCATTGCATCCATAGCAAGTCCTGTTATAAGCAATGTGATATGATTTTAGAATAATAAAGGGCAGCTTCATTACTTGCTTAACTTTTTACTTGTCACAGTGATCGATTTTTATATATCTATAAGATATTTTGTTACTAGATGACTGAATCCTTTCTTCAAATATGATGTTGGTATATGCTCTTTAGCACATCCCTAGACAAGTTTTGGCCAGCTGTAATCTGCCTCTGTCTGCTTAGCTTAAGCTACCAATTCTTGACATGATTCTTTTCATTTTATGTAAACATTGCAGCTTCAAACAACCACTGCTGCCTCATGCCACAAGTTTCAAATTGAACTTATGTCTGTTTACGAATCAGTTTTAAACTGGTCTTTACTGATTTATGCACAGAAATGTATAGAATAACCTGACATAAATCTGGAATAAGAGAAATCTGGAAATCCATTATAATTATAAAAGTTTTAATTTGCATACAAGTACTCGGATTATGCTGTACTTACACGCTTCGCTCACTTGTGCTTTCCACTAAAGCTTCGATCTCTGTTCTCTGGCAGTAATTCCAGTTCCAGGATCCTAAAACAAAGCAGATGTCTATTATGGTTGTAGAAAAGGATAGAAAGTGTATGTATAATTTGAACGGAAGATGAATATATGTACATATACGTCAAATCATATGTATCTTAAATCAAAGGCTTTGTATTACTTGCTCACTTATTTATATGGCCATTAAAAGCTATTGCAGAGTTGTTCGACCTTTCACACAAGATCGCTTCAGGCGTATCTGCTTTGCGAGCAGCTTGGTTCTAAGCTTATCTATATAAGCTTCTTTTACTAAGCTTCGCTTTGCTTTTTCTATAACCCGATTGTTTACAAAGGCCTAAAATTATTTAATAAACTTTCAATTGATTTCAAATATTTGAACTGTAACTCAATAAGACTAATTCGCTTGCCACAACGCCCTTTTTTGAGCGTATTAAAAATTGCCAAAATTTGAATTGAAATTGAATATCTAAAGTAATGCTTTAAATCTAATAAAAAAGAACAACAACAAACCTGCCAAAAATAAAAGCCAACCAACAAGCAAAAAAAGAAAAATTGAGTTTGGAAAAAAATTCGAAAAATCGTCAAGGTTAATGTGCACAAATTTCGTTCGGAAGACTGTGGCTTGCTTCAAGCTGAATTCAAGCGCGGCTTCACTCATTTCAGTTCAGCTAAGCTTCACTCCATACTCAAATAAAAAATGCGCGCCTCTAAAAAAACATTTCACATGAGGCACGTTTCAAAGATTTAGCATTTTGGCGCTTATGCTTGATTCCCCCCGCTGTTTCTGCCTCTGCAGATACTTTTTTGCGTGCTTGTGCAAAAAAAAAGCATTTTGATATAGCTTGCAAGTTATTAGATGCAGAGATAAAAATTTGCCACATGCGGCGTTATCAGATGCCAGCTTCTCTCGCTGCGACTCTATGCCAACCAGAGGCACACCATGCCAACACTTTCCTCGCCATTTCTTCATTAGCCACTTTGGCGATCGCTGGTGTTTTATGCTTCCAACGAACAGGATTTCAATGCTTGACTTGTGCTTAGCTTAGGTTAAACGCTGCTCAACTTGCAGCAGCCACTGACCGCATGTGGTCACATGTGGCGCTGTTCCGCCGGCTGTCTTGTTCCTACATGGCACAACAAACAGTTTGTTATGTTAACAGCTCGCTCCGCACTGCTCGATTATCTTTGATAGCTATTACTTAGCTATAAGCTAGCCAGCGCCAGGCGATGCCTCAGCTAGAGATGAGTTGGTCTTGACTTGTATGAAAATATTTTGCATGTAGCTGGAGATTTAAAACTTTATGCAAATTCACAGATAGCAGCTAATTTAAATGAAAGAGCAATCTATAGCAAGAGAAAATTGATAACTGTTGAAATTTATATAATTAACACAAAATGGCGGTTAATTATAATTTAGCATGCAGTTAAACTCTAGGGTATTCGCAATGGCTTCGTCAGGGTCTATGCATGGCTTATTAGGTCTTAGCTATATGATTGTAATGTTGCGTTCCTCGGGGTTGGTCCGGATCATATTTCAGCAGGAAAAAGGCAAAAAATTTAATTTCTTTGCAATTAAAAAGAGATCGTTTAACAACAACATAATAACCCTGTCAAAACACTCCTTTTCAGAAGATCGATAAAAGTAGTTGCTACATAGTAGAATATCAATTCAGAAAGAAGGATTACGCGCGTTATTGAGCTCTCAAAATTGTATAGAAGATGATAGTTACATCAGTGAAGTGTTTGCCATATATGTACATATCTTCCTGAATATTGTAGATATATCGTAAAGTCCCTCAATCATTAGTAGCGCCAACTTGATATTAACAACTTGGATTTTCTGACCAATTGTTTGAAGAGATAGACACAGAGACTAGTTCCTTCAAACAATCTACACAAATTTAAATTTTTTTTACAAAAATAATTGCATATTTTAGCGTTTATGTTAAGTATGTTAAGTAGCTAGACAACCCAGCTGTAGATCCTAACTTGCAAGCCAACTTTCGAGTAAACAGTTTCTTGTTGGACTAACTAAATCAAACAGCATTTAATTGAATTTATCTTAATTCCAAACATTTATTTGCCACCAGATTATTGCCATTATAAATCAAACACTCCAACAACAATTGCACTCATTGATTGCAATCATAATCGCGCACACAATTTAATATGATGCAAAGTAATTCGCTTGCCATTTTCATTAATTTCCACTGACAATGTACATTTTCTGCACTCAATTCAACTATAATTTTTTTAAAACATGTATTTTTGTATGTATGTGCAACATAAATTTTACTTGCGACATGGGACAGTAGTCCCCGACACGGCGTAGATACATGTAGCAGATAGATAGCTCGCCTGATGTGCGCGTATCTGTTGCTGAAATCTCCTGTGGTAGTCTTATTTCTCTTTATTATTAAATTTTTTGTGGCATTTTTGCATTATGACTTTATGTTGTTGTTGTTTTTGTTGTTTGCCAACACTCTAACGACACTCACACGGCCTTCAAACGGTCATCTCCAGTCAGGCTCTCGCCGGTGCCAACAACAACAACAACAGCAACAACAACACGTTTTGCAAATGTGGCGTGATGCTGCCATGATGCCAAAAAGTTGGCGCGCCGCTGCAGCAATTCTTGCTATTGTTATTGTTGTTGTTGTAGTTGACGGAAATATACCTGGACAACATTGTTGGCGCTGCGCTGCGCTCCAATGCATCCGCCATTGTGCCTTCGATATGTTGATATCCATGTGCTTGCATTTGTATGAGTGTGGGAATGTGTTTGCTCGTGTTGGTAGTTAAATTTCATTTGGCATTCAAACCGGTGTAGTATCCAACAGCAACAACAAAAAAGCGTCGATGTTGGCCGCCGCATGTTTTATGCATCCACAAGTATGCAACAGGCGACATCTACAGTTCATATACGCACACAGATATATACATACATGCATATGCACGTAACAGGCACGTAACTGGGTATAGAATTTCAAAGGGTATAAACAGATCAAATTTGCCTCTTATTCCCACAGTCGATTTCGTATAAGCTGAAATTCAATCAGAAATGTCAAAACTTGAATTCAAGCTGACTGAAGAGAAATATAGTTGAGCAGAGAGGCTTAAAAAGGCCATGATATATAGTAACAGAAACTATATAGCATGCAAACGATCTCTTATGAGGCTAATGCAAAAAGCACGCTGGGAATCTTTAAGGAAATCTGAAAAACAATAAAATTTCAGCACAGGCTTGATCAAAAGGAATATGGAGCTAGAGAACGTTGAAGCTAAGATATAATATACTACATATGTATGTATAAATGTACCTTTTTGTAGTATCGTTCACTTTAAGGTTCGATTTAAAAGATATCGTTAATTATATGCCGAATGTTCCAAGTTTTTCGTTCGGGACTAATCGAAGGTTAGGTTAAAAAGGCTGAAGGCCCATTGTGATGCCTTATGTATAAAATCCAGTAGATGAAGAAAGTCTAAGCTTTTAGGGCTAATGGGGTAAACCATCATGATATCGTAGCGAATCTTGAAATATCCTCTAGAGGACATTATATCTACAATTTCTGACAAGTACGTCTTCCTCTAGGGACTAATTGAAACTCTATTATAAAGAAACAGTGAATATATTTTCTTCCAAATGTTCGTGTATCTCTAAGGCACTCCACCTTTTGTGAGGTATGGCATCCCCCACGTATTCACCTACCACAAGGCCTTGAGCAACCATACGAAGGTAGTCTGTGGCAGCCAGGTACCGCAGAAAAAAATGGCGAAGGTCGTTCAGGCAACTCTTTTATTGTTGCCTTTTGCTTTTGCAGCGACCTCTTGAGGAACTACTACAAGATACGCTATCGCACGTGAGATTTATTTCTTCCTTCATTTTAGCATCATTTTCTTTTATGCCATGTTTTCTTATACTACTCTTATTTAATTTGCTTTTAAAAAATGTGCCTCACATTTCACATCATCACTAATTTCTCGCTCTTTGACTGTGCCTGCTACAGTTTGTGTGTTTGTTGTACTGTCGGCCGGTCGGTCGGTCTGTCTGAAAGTTGAAGTTGCCTGTCAGCGTCTTTTAAAATCCGTCAACTTCTATTTTATGCATCTACATACACATATATTTGTATCTTGTATCTGTAACACAGTGATTACCTTAAGCCATCAAAAAATATTGTTGTGTTTTACTTTATGAGGCTGTTGTTTGCCACATTTGCCGCTGGGGCATGCAATTTGTATTATATTCTTTTTATTACTTTCTCATTAAGTTTAACTTTCAAACTTTTGTTCAAGTTTAGTTTAAGTCATAAAATAATGCAATTTCGACATTGCGCTAATTTCGCTTAAGACGTTTCTTTTTTAATATTTCAAAAATTGGTAGCTATGATTTCAAAATTGAGTTTGCTAATTTCAATTCGTTAAAAGCTTTTTTATGTTATTGTTATGGTTTAATATAATAAAATTTAATGAAAGCAAACAGGTTGAATTTTTACTATTCAATAGGATAGTACATTTATGTATGGTAGTATAAGAGTGTGAAGAACAGAATATCTTGGTTGAAGTAGAAGAAAAGTAATAGAAAGAATATTGAATAGATGAGCATAACATGAGGTGGGGTAAGCTAGCATAGCATATGATAGCAAGGATAAGATAGGGCAGCTTATGTTGGAATGCAGACGAATAGAATAGAAGACAGTGATAAAGGAAAACGCATACAATGTTTATTACATTATAGAGCCATTAGGAACTTATTTAGTAAATTCACTTACTGCTGAAGTCTAGACTTAACGACTCTAAGCCGAGCTCAATGAGTTGCCAGAGTTAACATGAGATCTGTATTCAGTAGCCCGGAGTAGAGCGCACTCAAACATATACTCACTTCTTTTTGTACAACTACTCAGCTGTACTCACTGAAGTTTGAGCTGTACTAATAACACGTCAGTGAATCTAAGCTTCTGAAATTTGCTTCATACGCTGACTGCCGCTCTTGAATCGATGCGATGATCTGTAGTCGCTCTCAATGAGTTGCGTAAATCTGCATATGTACATACAGTGGCGAGCACGGGTGAGTGCATGTTTGTACTTCGTGCACTTCTCAGTGTATAACAAAAGCAATAACAAAGCAAATCGGGAAATTTTTTTTGTACTTTATTTCTTGTTCGATTCTCAACAAAACTGTTAATAAAACACATGGAAAAGGCAACAAATTCTAAGAAAAAAATCAATAAAAAGAAAACAACTCGCATGCACTCAATTTTGCACGTTACAGCAAATGAAAGGATGAATCCTTTTTTTAGTATTTTGTCCATAGTCCTTTATTCCACAAAACATTTTTTATACATTTTGGAATACATTCTTCCAATATCACTGTTATCTTTTTTGGAATACTTTGCGATTCTCGCTGTACACGTCGCCATAGCTCGTTGAGGTTCGTCGGGGCTGTTTGGTGTTGCCTGATGCATTTTTTTCCGGATTGGCCACAAATTCTCAATCAATAATAGCTAAACAGCTTAAAATAAGTCAGCCAGTAGTAATAAGAGTCAAGAAAATGCGAGGGGCTACTCCTAAAGTTCAAATCAGAGGCCTCAAAAAACTTTAAGCGAATGCGGACCCACGTCTGATGGTAACACAGATAACACAAATGAAAATGAACACAAGTGTTTGACGCCAAAGGATGGTTCTATAGCAATAAAAGATCCCATTAGTTGATGGACTGCAAGAAGAAGCCTCAGCATTGGCTACATCTCAGCCGTAAAAAAACAAAAACCTGCATTGTCGGTAAAAAAAATGCAAAGGCCCAGTTGAAGTTCGCTAGAAAACACCAAAATTGGTATGCAGATGACTGGAAACATTTAATCTAGACGAATAAAAATTCAATCGCTTTCAATCCGACAGTAAGTAGCTGCTGGCTCCGCCATGGGAGACCATCCAAAAACATCATGTTAAAGAAACTGTGAAGCACGGTTCAGGTAACGTCATGGTATTGGGTTGCTGCAAAAATTCGATGGAATAATGAGGAAAGAGGACTATCTATATGTTTTACAAACTCATATTCCCAAATTTGGTGGATAGGAGCGCCTATCCTGAAGAAGAAGCCATATTTCAACAGGATGGCGACACTAAGAACACGCCAAAAATCGTGAAGGAATGGTTAACCAGGCAAAATTTCAAATCGATGCAATGGCCAGCAGAAGTCCCGACCTCAATTTGATTGAGAATTTGTGGCCAATCCGGAAAAAAATGCATCAGGCAACACCAAACAGCCCCGACGAACCTCAACGAGCTATGGCGACGTGTACAGCGAGAATCGCAAAGTATTCCAAAAAAGATAACAGTGATATTGGAAGAATGTATTCCAAAATGTATAAAAAATGTATTGTGGAATAAAGGACTATGGACAAAATACTAAAAAAAGGATTCATCCTTTCATTTGCTGTAACGTGCAAAATTGAGTGCATGCGAGTTGTTTTCTTTTTATTGATTTTTTTCTTAGAATTTGTTGCCTTTTCCATGTGTTTTATTAACAGTTTTGTTGAGAATCGAACAAGAAATAAAGTACAAAAAAAATTTCCCGATTTGCTTTGTTATTGCTTTTGTTATACACTGAGAAGTGCACGAAGTACAAACATTCACTCACCCGTGCTCGCCACTGTATGTATGTATCCATTCCCACAAAAGAGATAGGAAACACGAATGAAATAAAGCGAATTATTAGCAGTGGCAATTAAAGAAATACAATCAACATTGGCTGGTTTGATAGTATTGTGTTTTGTTTTTGTCAAATTCTATGATTCGTTGAATATTTGTTTGATTTAGGCTCATTTAGTTTCTTATGCTTCTTCTGCAGTGCGCTTATATTTGTTGAGTAGTGAGCGCTACTCAAAGCTTCATTTCATTGTGAGAGCGCTTTAAGTACTAAGAGTGACTCTAAGTATGCAAAAGGCAACTCACTGCAGATCTCTTGTTCATACAAAATTCAAATTTTCTGAAAAAAATATTTGCCATTATTTGGATGAAGCGATTCACTGCAGATCTCTTGTTTTTTTGATTTTCTGGAAAAAATATTTGCCATTTTCTTGGTGAATTCAAAAGGCATATGCTAAATTGTAGAGCCCGACCGAACGCTCGGTCTCGGTCTCGGTTACCGAACAGTTCGGCCAAAAGGTTCGGGTTCGGTCTCGGTTCGGTCTCGGCTAAAAAAGGCCGAGTATTTAGCTGAACAGTTGAAGAACAAATTGTATAGTTTTAAAGAAAATTTAAAATTTTTAATAATACTTTTTATTGATTTTTCATACATCAGATGCTTAATGTATGTAGGTATTTATACCTCAAAAGAATTGGTTTTTATAATAAAACTAGCTGTCCCGGCAAACGTTGTTCTGCCCAAAATAATTATTTTATTCCAAGATTTGTTTTGAAATGTGTTTCAATGTATTTCAGGAAGAATATGCTTTCCTGAATATTTCTACCCCGACAACAGCTATCGGGCTCAAATTTTGTCGACCACTTTCTGTCAACCTTAGCATTATATGGTATAATTCTGAGCCAAATCGGTCGATAAATAAGAATTTTCTAAAAAACGCCACCGTGGCAACACTTAGGAAGGTCTAACATGAAAACAAACCATTCAGAGCACCACACGAACATATGTTGTGAGTATAAGGTCGATCGCTTCTGTGGTTCAGCCGTGATGCTGCGACATACATACGCACAAACGTTTTTATAAGCTTTATATTAACTTCACATCCGGTATGTAGTGGAATCTAGTAATCAATTTTTCACCCACTTCCCGACTACTTAGAGATCTGAAACTTTGCAAACATGCGTAACCACCATGACAATGCATGAATCAATAAATTTTATGGGCGTAGGATAAGGGGCGTGGCACTTTTTTATCAACTCTAGTTTTGTGTATAACTTTAGAACTACACATCACACATCAATGAAACTCGGTAGGAACTTACTACATATCCATATCCTTCTACTGAGAAAATAAGGGGGCACTGGATAAGGGGGCGTGGCACCCCCCATACAAACAAAATTTTTGATCTCGATTAGCTTTGGAACTAAAGGTCGTGCAGCATTGAAATTTCGTATGCAATCGCCTCTTGGATGTGTCGTCCCACTGGTAAAATTTTATGGGCGTAGGATAAGGGGGCGTGGCACCCCCATACAAACAAAATTTTGATCTCGATTAGCTTTGGAACTTAAGGTCGTGCAGCATTGAAATTTCATATGCAGTCGCCTCTTGGATGTGTCGTCCCACTGGTAAAATTTTATGGGCGTAGGATAAGGGGCGTGGCACTTTTTTATCAACTCCAGATTCGTGTATAACTTTAGAACTACACATCACACATCAATGAAACTCGGTAGGAACTTACTACATATCCATATCCTTCTACTGAGAAAATAAGGCGGGCACTGGATAAGGGGGCGTGGCACCCCCCATACAAACAAAATTTTTGATCTCGATTAGCTTTGGAACTAAAGGTCGTGCAGCATTGAAATTTCGTATGCAGTCGCCTCTTGGATGTGTCGTCCCACTGGTAAAATTTTATGGGCGTAGGACAAGGGGCGTGGCACTTTTCAAGCAACTACACACTTGGGCTTCAGTTTATAATTATAGGTACACCACACATGAATGAAAAACGATAGGAACTTACTTGCCGCGCCCTGCTGGCAAAATAGCAACAACTCACCGCGTCACAAATATGCCACGTATTATTTGTTAAATTGAGGATATGACATATGACGATAGGAAACACTGTGAATACCCTAAATGTTGTGTACTGCTCTGCAAGTTTAAAATTCTTTTTGCGAAAAATTTCAGAGCTCTAAAATTGAATTTATGGAAGACTAAAAAGTAGAAAATAAAATTATATAAAAAAAAACTTTTTAAAAATAAGCTTTAATGTACTAAAAAGTAGAAAATAAGTTGTTTCCAAGTCACCTGTATCTTACTATTAATAAAAGCTTGTGCGCTCAATATCCATATTCAAAATATCTTTCATTACTAGAATCTATTTGCAAAAAATTATTTAAATAAAATATTGTGGTAACTGTTTGACAAATATTGAACACATGAGCGCCCCAAGCTTTTAGGGATAGTAAGATACAGGTGACTTGGAAACAACTTATTTTCTACTTTTTAGTACATTAAAGCTTATTTTTAAAAAGTTTTTTTTTTATATAATTTTATTATATATTAAGATTTCTACTTCGACAACAGCTCTCGGCTTCAAATTTTGTCAACGACTTTCTGTCAACTTTAGTATTATATGGTATGAATCTGAGCCAAATCGGTCCATAAATAAGAATATTCTAAAAAACGCCACCGTGGCAACACTTAGGAAGGTCTAACATGAAAACAAACCATTCAGAGCACCACACAAACATATGTTGTGAGTATAAGGTCGATCGCTTCTGTGGTTCAGCCGTGATGCTGCGACATACATACGCACAAACGTTTTTATATATTAAGATGTATTTTTTCATAAAAATTTATAAATTTTTTAAAATTAAAATTCTTCTTTTTTTTGCATATGTATTCGAAAGATTCGGTCTCGGTCTCGGCCGAACATTAAAAAAAGGCCGAACGCTCGGTCTCTGTCTCGGCCAAAATTTCGGGTTCGGTCGGGCTCTACTAAATTGCTGCTTAAACATTGTAGCATATTTCGATTCCAGCTCAACTTCGAAACTAAACAGCTCAATTTATATAACGGTAACCACGGAAAAATGCGTTTTACGCTCTTAACGCAATTTCTGCGATAATTGGGCACTTTTATTAATGTAAAACATAAAAAGGCGCTGGCAATTAAGCTTAACATGGAACTAAATTGTGTAAAAAGGAAATGACGGAAAAAAGATTATTCATTTCAAAGAAGAGAAAAAGCGCTTTCGACAACAAAAAAGCAACCCTGTAACGAGCATGTTAAATGTGCTTGCCAAAGCAAAAAGCTTGCGTTACAAATTAAGCTAAGAAAACAAAAGGCGGCATAGAAAATTGTTGCAGATACTCGTAATGTTGCTGCCTGCAATATGCGAGCAACAAAGATCGTTTGATTACACGCACACACACACACACACACAGAAATGCATGCAAAGCAACAACGTTGCGTTTTTTGGTTATCTTGACCACAGCAAAAGCGGCAGCAGCAGCAACCATACACAATTGCTTGCATGTTAAGCCAACAACAAACCATCGACAAAAAAAAGAAGGCGAACAATTTTATTTTCGGTTGTGGAAAAACTTTCTACAATTTTTCGTAAGCAATAAAATGTGTTTTTTTCTGTACGCTGTTGTTTTACGCAACTTTCACAACGCCAGCAGCATCCGCGGCGGCGACACCAACAGGCAACATTAAGGCAACAGCAGCAACACGACCGCACAATACCAACAACAACAACAATAACAGCAACAACAGCGAAAACAGGCAACAGACCTCAATTGACATGAACATGAGCCTGCTGCCATTTGCCTTTCCGACTGGCTGACTGACTGACTTGACTGTCTTGACTGTCTTTATTGCATTCTTTAATTTATTTAAGCCACTGTGAAAATTGAAAACATAAAATACAACAACAACAACAACGGCAACAACTGTGAGCAGCATGTATTGTGCCTACGCAAGCGTCACATAAATACTGTAGTCGACTTGAAAACCCTTTAGGAACATTTTGAGCACACACTGTGTGGCAAGCTGCGAGTCAGACGGTAGCGGTTCAAGTGTTTAGGCCTGATTTTAAATAATAGCAGCAGTCAAAAATGCTTTACAAATGCTGCATAATTTTTTGAATAAACAAAATTGCAAAAAATTTCAAAGCAAAACTTTTAAGAAACAAGAGAGAAATTGTAACAAAAATCATAATCAAGGCAACTAGTTTTAATTGCATGGACCAAGCAGAGAAGGCACTAGCAACGCTTGGCATTTCCAACTGTAGAAGGCGAGCGCATAGCAGGGGTGCCTGAAAAGAAGCCCTACGTCAGGTCGTAGTCCGATGACGGGTTGTTCTGACCAATCAAGAAGAAGAACAGTTTTAATTAAGTCATGTCTGACTCCATATTAAACAAATTTTCTGAGATTTAAAAAAATCTTTTTGTTGCATAATCATTTAATTTTGATTTTGCTATTCTCAAAAGCATTTTCAGAACATTCGCTATAGGCTGCAATATTTTATGTAGCAAGTGCAGTTCAGATTTTGCAACTAAAAATTTGCAGATTTATCAATCAGCTTTTAGAATTTCGGTTGCATATGTTATGCTAATCTACATGTATGTATCTGTTAAAATTTTGTGAGAATTTCAGTATGGGCTTACCCACAGCTTACCAGACAGCTTCTAATGAAATTCTCAAGAAATTCTAGTAGATAAATTTAGATTAGCGTTGCCCCAATAATCTTAAGATTGCTCAGTTGAAAATTTGCAAACTTTACAACAATATGAAAATGAATGCCCTAAGAAAGACACTTATTTTACTACTTAAGCAATAAATTTGCAATTCGGTAGCTGCTTTTCGAATATATCAAAACATATATATTTTTTTATTAAAACTTATTAGTTATTTTATCATTATTTTTCAAAGTGTTTGATGTCTCAGATGTATGTAAATAATTTTTGAAGAAAGTGCTTTAGTAACTAAGAGACTTGCAATATTTTGAATTTAATTTATTTATTTTGCTCTTTCTGACAATCTTCTAGTGACGCTCTAGATATTTAAACTAGAAAAATTAGTGTTTTTTGATATTTTTAGTAATATTTTTACAGCGCCCCAAATTTGCAAACATTACAGCTTCAGCCGGCCCTGTGGCCATAACCAAACCTACAGTGTACGCCAACACATTTCGATGCGAGCGCCCCCCTTCAGTTTAGCTGTGAACTCCAGTTGCAATTGAGCACAGAAAAAAAGGAGTAGGAAGAGGTGGTATTTTTATTAATGGTCTTAAACACGCTAAGCAGCCAAAGTTATAAAGCCGAAAATGGTCGAAACGTGTTGGTGTTGTTATTGCTATTGCTATTGTTGTTGGTAGCAGCATGCTGTGCCCTGTGCCATGCACGACAGAAGTAAAAACAAACCTATCTCATGTCAACCCAAGCAAACCCACAGATATTTTAACGTAATTTGTGGGAGTGCATGTTTCACAAGTGGTTTTGCTTTCGTTTCATTCTGCTGCGTTTCTATGCTCAGCAGCTTTTTTCCATGAAGCCACACACACGTGTATATACATATATCTCTTGTGTGTATGTAGGCATAATGTAACTACGCACAAATTCCTTTTGAAGCCCTTGAAAATGTTGCGCTGGACAGCTTCGAGCCGCACTCTAAAAGACACAACACTTGCCACTTGCCACATGCCATTCGCCCGTTCGCCATTACGGCCAACAATTTTAATAATTTACAATTTTATCAATCGCTTTAAACACTAAAAGAGTCAAGCACACTTGATATTTCCATAAAATAAAAAACCAATGATCATGCCTGCCATTGATGATTTGATAAGCAAATGTGGCAAATGTGGCCACACTGTGCTCCTATGTGGGCCGCATGTTGGTAGCGTATTTCGAAAATCAGGCACGCTTCGTTTTGTTAACATTTTCTATGACACTTTAAATTATGTTGAGCCACTAAAGCCACAAATCATCATTAGCAAATCAATGAGCTGTTATTAAAATTTTATGTCGTCAAGAGGATGCCAACTAGCAGATGTGCAACACTCTTGATTTCAATTCCAAACAGTTGTAGCGGCTTTTCTTATTAAATTTGGGTTAATTGTTTACATGCATAGAGTAAATTAAGTACAGCAGGCTTGTTTATGAGAAAATTGCACTGCAGATCGAATAAAGTTTGCTTGAGCGTAAAGAAAACCTATTAAAGAGCCAACTCAGCTGAAAGTCTGTAGAACAATCAAAGAAAGAGTTCCTTGGAAATTTCACTTACCTTTAAATAGAAAATGGTTATGGCTAACATTAACATCGCAGAAGAACTAAATAATTTAGAACTTTATAAAAAAGAGTGATTGTGTGGAATTTAACGAAATTGTACTCGTGCAGTTGAAATAAATTATGCATTCAGCTCTCGAACTAGTTCATTCGATTATTTCTTTTGCCAATTTGGCTGTTTCTTATAACAATCTAGGTTAGGTTAGGTTGAGTTGGCTGCTTGGAAAGGTCACGCGTAGACCCTGTTGGGTAAGAGTTCCGTTTAGTAATGATCTGTTAGAATTAGTGTTTTCCAAAGAAGTTCAATATTTAGCTTCGAGATCTGTTCCAGCTCTGAAAAGACAGGCGCTCCGAAACAAGTCAGACAAGTTTTAGAGAAGCACAAGAATTTGTTCCAAGTTTGATACTAATCTAACGTATCGATGTAATCTAATTCTAAATCTAATTGGCCTTGCTTGAAATCAATTTATCTAAGTTCATATCAATTTCATTGCCTTGAAATCAATTAGAAATGCATAGGAGCGCTTTTGAAAAAATCTGTTGAAGTAAATTCAAATCAATTTAACTAATATGCAATTAACTTGATTAATATGAAATGGATTTTACGACAGTTTTAGCATACAATTTTACTTTGTTTTTTTTCCAAATTTCTTTTTCAACACCAAATTGAAATCTGATTATCTTTTAAAAGTTTCTTCAACCCTACCCGCGCTATATAACCACCCATTGCCTTAATTCGCTTGCATTAACATATTTCAATCTCGATTACTTTCAACGCCTCCGCTCAACAAATGACCACTTTATGTGTACCTGTATGATGTTTACTTTTGTCTACGGAAAGTGTGTACATTGAACTCGTCACAGGTGCCCACAACATTTTCATCTACGCTGACTGTCTCCAAACGTTGTATCGCTTCGCCATTGCGGTCTTTTTATCTTGTTTATCACTTGAACAAATACATTCTTTTTTTTGTTAGTTGTGCAAGTTTTTGAGGTTGGCTTTTGTAGTTGTTTGTTGCTTTTGTATTAACATTAATGTTGTTGTATTATGTGCCCACATTAGGCTAATACAAAATAAGCCAACGCATCTTTCAACAACTGCCCATACAAAAATACAACTCTGCCGCCAGCAATACTAAACAACCCATCATCCATCAAATCATAATTAAATACACTTTTATAACACCTCGTCGTCTTCATTTCACTTAATTTCACTTAATTTGTTTTCATCTTCTGCTTCTTTTGCCTTTTAACTTTATCTTAACTTTCGCATTTTCATAGTAAATTTTCTATTCTGTTGGGCTGCAGTCGCTGCGATTTACTAATGTTAGGTTAAGTAATTCAACTTAGCGTTACAATATATAATCTCTTTTTCTTCAATATATGATGTGAATGTTGCTTGAAGCGTGTGGTTGTTTTTGTTGTTTTTGTTGTCTGGGTGGTAAAAGCGTGTAAATTTGAAAAATTTTAAATTCAGTTTTTATGGTATTTCAATAAATGCTGTTGTTGTTGTTGTGTTTATGCTTGACTGTTATTGTTGTTGTTGTTATGCTTGACTGTTGTTGTTGCTTCAGTGCTCTTGACTGTGCCTGCAGTTCCGCTTCATGCAATTCAAAAGCAAAAGTGCCTTTTGTTTGCATTTTGTTTTGCTACGCTTTGGTTTTTTTTCCAACTCCATGTTTTTTCCCGCATTTATTATGCACATTAATTTTTTTTCTACTTCAACTTTATTTTTTGTTCACTCATAATTTTTATGTTTTTCAAGCTCTTTGTGGGTCGCTCTTTTATTTATCTTACTCCTTGTGCGTTTACGGCACGTGCTGTTCGCTGCTAAAATGTCCCTGTAGGAAATCTTAGAAGTGCTGTCAGCACAAATTCCTTTTATTTGTTGCAATTAAATTTTTTAGCTACTAAATGGTAGTTATAAATATATAAAGATTGATACTAATCATACTAAGATTTCATATAAAATATAACTTTTTAGCGGGAACTTGTTTGGCATTTATCAAAGTTTTTAGAATCATTGACTTTTGCTGGAAGTAATCTACTCTGAAAGTTTTATAAGAACATTTCATATGAAATATTACTTTTTAGTGGGAACTTGTTTGGCAGTTATCTAAATGGTTAAAATTTTTGACGTTTGCAGTTACCTACTATCATAAAAATATTTCATGTGAAATATAACTTTTTAGCGAAAATTTTCTGGCAGTTATCTACTATGTATCTTTAATAAAAAGGTGTTTTCCTTGAACTGGTTTTTGGCTTAAAAAAGATTTTTTCAATTGATAAAATTGCTCTTATGGCTTTTCAAGACGTTTCAATTCATTTTTATACCCTACACCTATGGTAATAGGGTATAATAACTTTGTGCGAAAATTGTAACGCATTAAAGGAGCGGTCCTAGGTATAGACATAAGTATATAGAAATGATCAGAAACACTTTCTCTTTTCATTTCCGGTTGTCCGTCTGTCCGTCTGTCCGTCTGTCCGTCTGTCCGTCCGTCTGTCTGTCTGTCTGCGTGTACGCAAAAAAGAGAAAGAAGGAGTTGTCCGATTTGGACCAAATTTGGTACTCAGTCACAGTGAACCTCGGGTTAGGTAAAGTGTTAAAATTATTCAAATCGGTCGAAGGATACGCCCCCAATGGGCCTTTAAGTCCCTCTACCTCGGGTTTTTTGCGATCAAATTGCTGTAATTTGTCTAATTACTCATTAAAAGGAATAATACTTGGAATTCAAGTTAAGGGGTCGGTCATCTATGTCATACGAAAAAATGGGCATGGTCCGCCCACTATATAGGCGGCTAAGTTTTTCCGGTAAAATGGTTACCAATTGACTAGTTACGAATATAAATGAATGAAATTCGGTTCCCAAGTTGATATATAGGTCTTAGATGCCATACAAGAAAATGGGCGTGGTCCGCCCACTATATAGGCGATAAACAAAAAATCTTCTTAACTTCCATAATTTAAACACCAGAGCGTCCAGATTTGGTTACTTCGTTCGTGGTAGGAATATCTTTTAATTCTCCAGAAATGGGCGTGGTCCGCCCACCATGGGGGCAGTAAAATAAATATGCTGATTACATCTGTTCTTCACCTGTCAGAGCATCAATATTTGGCATGTATAGTCCTATTAGGTATATCTTGCAGTCTGCCAAAAATGGGCGTGGTCCGCCCACTATGTGGGTTGTAAATCAAATGCACCCACAATTTCAGTGAATTATCACCGCACTTGGGAACATGGTGTAGGGTATTACTCTGTCGGTGAAACCCGACTGATACTTCCTTACTTGTTAAGTGTATGTTTCGTGTGTCTAACTGAAGTCAAGTTTAATTATATTAAAGCATTACTGGTTTAGTACAATTTGACAAAAATTACTTAAAACTGAAAGCGTCATGCTTATAAATAATGAATTTCTTATAAAAAAGTTAAATTTAATCTTCGAACTTTAGAACCTAAAAAGTTCTTAAGAAGTAGCCATTGTGGCTAAGTGGCTCATTAAGCATATTTTGACTTAAAAACGTAAATCGCACGTTCTTCAGCCTTGATGCTCCCGACTTGATGTAGTGTTGGTACAAAAATTCCTACTGGAACTGTAGCTGCGATAAACTGTTGTGAAGTCCATTGCATTTCCTTGTTTACTATTTTTTTCTGCTTTTCAATGCGTAAGCATTCACGCACATAAAATTAAGTAATTTCAGTGGGGGGTTTTTATACACTAAAAGCACAAGATTAATACGACAATTAACATGCGTAAACATTGTATGGAGTTTTATTTGCGCGCCGCTGAGCTTGATTCATATGAAAACAAGTAAGGAAGCAATCAGTCGGGTTTCACCGACAGAGTAATACCCTACACCATGTTCCCAAGTAGGGTGATAATTCACTGAAATTGTGGGCGTATTTGATTTACAACCTACATAGTGCGCGGACCACGCCCATTTTTGGCAGACTACAAGATATACCTAATAGGACTATACATGCCAAATATTAATGCTCTGACAGGTGTACACCAGATGTTATCGGCATATTTATTTTACTGCCCCCATGGTGGGCGGACCACGCCCATTTCTGGAGAATTAAAAGATATTCCTACCAGGAACGAAGTAACCAAATCTGGACTCTCTGGTGTATATATTATGGAAGTTAAGAGGATTTTTTGTTTATCGCCTATATAGTGGGCGGACCACGCCCATTTTCTTGTATGGCATCTAAGACCTATATATCAACTTGGGAACCGAATTTCATTCATTTATATTCGTAACTAGTCAATTGGTAACCATTTTACCGAAAAAATTTTGCCGGCTATATAGTGGGCGGATCACGCCCATTTTTTCCTGAGATATAGAAGACCTACCTCTTAACTTGAATACCAAGTATTAATCTTTTCCATGAGTAATTACACAAATTATAGCCATTTTACTGAAAAAAACCCGAGGTAGTGGGACTTATAGGCCCATTGTGGGCGTGTCCTTTAACCGATTTGACTAATTTTAACACTTTACCTAACCCGAAGTTCACTGTAACTGTGTACCAAATTTGGTCCAAATCGGACAACTCCTTCTTTCTTTTTTTTGCATACACGCAGACGGACAGACGGACAGACGGACAGACAGACGGACAGACGGACAACCGGAAATGAAAAGAGAAAGTGTTTCTGATCATTTCTATATACTTATGTCTGTACCTAGGAAGGCTCCTTTAATGCGTTACAATTTTGGCACAAAGTTATTATACCCTATTACCATAGGTGTAGGGTATAATTACCTGTGAGGTCAGGCGTCAACCCGATTTCAAGACAACAAAAACTCAAGCTAAAGTTAAAGAACGAAAAGCTGGGTTTTGAAATATGTTTACTGGTTTCATGTGTATATAGAGAGGGTGGGGAAGGGGGCGGCGGTCTAATGTTCATGTTGAGAGTCATAAATAAGCGCAGACACATGAAGCAATTCATGTTGACTTAGCTTGCTCACACCAAACAAACAACATAAAAACCGCCTCTGTTCTGTCAAATGTGACGAAAGCATTGCCAGCTTAAATTTATTTCGCTATGTCCTAAAGCCGTTCATATTGGCTTTTGTCTTTGGCTTGACTTTAAGCATAAGCTTAGCTTACTGAAGAAAGTGTAGAATGCTTATGCACTTATTTTGTTTGCTTTCTGTCACTAACGGGCAATTTTTACGAATGGCAATTTTAGTTTGAGCAAATTTTGCCTATGGCTAACAAAAGTGGCACACGACTGCGACGCTGTTAAATGTCAAACTTGACAAATGTGTCAAATGTAGCAAAACTACTGTTGAGAGAGCAGGCGAAGGTGCTTGTAAAAAGTTGCGAATAGCTGTAGTGAAAGAAAGTAAGGTTATGTCGAAAGGAAAAGAAGAGTAGGAATTATCTACTTCAATTGCGTAGAATAATTTATATTCATTTTATAAATTCCTTTTCGAATCACACCGATCTAAAGTTGCACTAGGTTAGGTTAGGTATATCTGGCGGCCTAAGAAAGGCCACGCATAGACCCTATTGGGTCCTTAGCGATACCAGTTAGGGTTCCGTTTTAGGAGTTCTCAAAGTATTGATCTGTCAGAATTTGGGTGCGTTTCACAAATTTCCAAAGAGGCTTGATACCTAGTTCCGAGATCTGTTCTAGCCCTGAAAAGAACGGCGCTCCTAGACACGTCAGGCGAGCTCTAGCGATGGCGGGGCAGGAGCATAGTATGTGTTCTAAGGTCTCCCTGCTACCCGCTTCTTTGCATTTCCTGCAGCTTTCGTCGTTCGTTATACCCATCCTATGTGCTGCGCTGCTACAAGGCAGTGTCCCGTTAGTGCACCTATGATAGCTCTACATTCTACTCTTGGGAGAGTCAGTATAAACCTAGTATACCTTTCTTCATAGGACTTTAGCATGGTTTTGGAGGTCGCGCAGGTGCTGAGGTTATTCCACCTAGCCCTCGTTTTCCTTTTCATGCATTCCTCTATTTGGCTGTAGAGCACTTGCAGAGGCATCAGTACGCTGCTGATATGCTCATCTGAAAGGCAGACACCCTGTTTGGCAATAGCATCCACTTCCTCATTTCCCTCTATGCCTTTATGCCCGGGTACCCTGTAGATATGTAGCCTGCGATTCGCGGCTAATCTTTCTAGTGCCACCCGGCATTGCAGGACATTTTTGGATGATAGACTATGGGATGTTATTGCCTTGATAGCTGCCTGACTGTCTACGTAGAAGTTTATCATTGAGTTTATGGTGGTGCTGGTGCAAGCCAGTTCCGCAGCTTTCCTGACGGCGAACACCTCGGCTTGAAAGACGGTACAGTGATTAAAGTTGCACTACATTACATTACATTTAATTTGAATATCATTTTCTACCGCAGGGTATCTCGCTACTATAATTTTGCCGCCATGTCAAAATTTCGTTGCGAAACTTGCAATTTCGTAATTGAATTTGCATTTCAGCCTTCGGCCTTTAAAATGTTACCGCTTAACACCTTTTAATACTTTAATTTCTGACGAGTTTCGAATAAAGCAAACACACTTCCCGCCTTACAGTTGCAACTTGCAATAGCATTGCCAAATGCAAATTTTTGCTTGACACTTTATTCGCCACAATTGTCGCTTAATGGATTTGCTCCACTTTTGCAGCACTACTATTTTTACGCCTTTGCGACTTTGCGCCTGCTTGAGTGACAGACAACAAAAACAATGCTATACAATAAAATGCAAAAATATTGCCGACAATTGGCAATTTTTGAATTGCAGCAAAGTATGTCAACTTTAATGCGCGAAGTTGTATTTTTTGTCAAATGAAATAAGTGTCATATTTTAATTTAAAAATATCTTAAGATACTGCCTTTTAAATGTCGACCACACGCAAACATTTTGTCGAAATTTTCGGCAATTATTTTAAACTTTTAATATTTTTGTTGCTTTGTCTTTTGGTGTAGATCAATTGGTATGGACGCTTGAAAAAGATTGTATAAACTTAAAAAGTACTAAAATTCGCTGTCAATGCCTTCGCATAGGTGGTTTTATTTCGATTCTGACATAAACCTTTTTTGAACTGAACTGTTGGTTTCAAGTATCTGGGGAACTTTTTCTTGAAACGAACTAGCATTCAGAGATTCTGGTTCTTCAACCGAACTAGGAAGATACGAACTCTGGTGAGCCGGTTGTTCAACCGAACCAGTCTTCAGGGGTTCTGGTTCTAGAACCGGAGGATTTAGATATAACCCCTGCTGAAACGAACCGAAACTTTAGAAACTCATAAAAGATCAAACGATCATAAAAACATACAACATCAAGTGTTACAATATTCTAAGGGTCATGACGGGAAACTTCATATGAAAGCTTTAGATTGAAGATTGTTTTAGGATTGGCTAAAATATTATAATTTTAATTGAATCAAATATGATCTATTGAAAATGTTATTGAAAATTCGACAGCAAAAAAATTTACGTTTTTTCTCGAAATAAGCAAAATGCAAGCAAATTTTTTAAAAGTCTTATGTGCTCTCCAACATATTCAAGATTTATCTAGCTGTCATTTGCAGCTGGCAACACTGCCTCTAAATATGTATGCGCTGCACAAAAAACCCACTAACTTCCGTTATTATATTCTACTCATAAAATTTTGTTTACAGCGCAAACATGTAAAAGTCTTTTCTCTACTTCCATCCACAAAAAAGTTTTCAACCTGTCTTTTCCCATTGTTGTCATTTCGATGACCCTGCTTTCTAGGTTAGGTTAAGTCAGGTTAGTTCTGTGCTTCTGAAAATTTGTTATTTGACATTTTTAATGTTTCCATTGCCAGCTATTTGAGCTGTTGTTGTCGTTTCTCTCTGGCGTTTTCCATATAAATGGACAACTATTTTGTTATAACTCTAGCTCCAACTCCAGCTGCGCATGTGATGAACATGTTCAACGCTATTATCATTATCACCATCAGCGTCATCATCATCACCATCAGCTGCTTCGCCGCTCATACCTGACGTTTTAATCAGAATTTATGATGAAGTAGTCAACTTCAAGTCGTTGCTGGCTTCCCTAGCTTTTGTTGTAGCTCTTCTTCTACGCTTTTTCAACAAAGATTTGTACGTTTTTTTTGAAGCTATGCCAGCATATTTTTTCAATTTCAATCATGCTTTTGTTGTTGTTATCGTTGTTGTGACTCTGATTTGCAGCTTCTTTCTTAGGAATTTCTGTGGCCTTTAACTTGACTGTCATTATTTGATTTGTCTGTTTTGAATAAAAAAAGGCCCTATAATTCATATTTTTGTGAATCTTTTTTATTGCTTTTTTCAAAGAAAGTTTATGAGCTCTAGGTAACTTTTCTTTGGACCACACGCAACAATTAGAAGTTTTGACATAAATTGAGAAAAGCTGATTATGGCTACATGGCAATAAGCCTGCACACACGCACACACACACACACACGCAACACATACTCTTCCTTAAGCTTGGCCTCTTAATAAGCTTTTGATATGGAGTTAATATTCATATTATGACAATTTGAGACTGAGATTATGACATTTAAGAATTATACTAGGCATAATACAACTTCGATATTGGAATAGGCTGATTTTTGTTGGAAATGCAGGTGGTCTTCGAAAATACTCATTACCATTTTAGCTTATGAGAGAAATAAAACACATTTGAAACATTTTTGTTGTCTTTCGAGGCTCCCGTCCAAAAGTGTTCCCATACAAATCTCATGATATCCAATTTTGTAGAGAAGAGAAAGCAATTTCTGAAATTAATATTTTTACAACCCAAACAGATAATTTTATATACATACATATATACAAATAAACGAAGACAAAAGTGACTTAGGCACAGAAGCCTAAAAAGTTCGATTTGAGTTCGACAATGACAATACTTTCGAATTTTTGATACATGTCCTCTTAAAAGGAATTCTAACTGGCATCGGTAAGCACCCAATAGGGTCTATGCGATGCCTCTTTATGCAGGCAGCTTAACCTAACCTAACTTTTGCTATATGTAAAGTCACTTTACTCTATCGATTAGAGAGCGCTATCTGATCTGAGCAAAATTTGCTGATGCGCTCGGAGCAAGCGTTGATAATCACCTTAACAGTAGCATTTGTTTGCGATTGTAAAGGCAGCCTAAAGAAATAGACCGTTGAATTTCCAACATTGAAAATGCACAAGTGTGGTTATGTCGGGGTACCGGTCAGGATTTGAAGTCCTCGCTTCGGATGCGGAAGTGGAATTATTAGGGGATGTTTCGGGGAAAAACAACACAAATTTAGTTGGATTTAATGGTAGTGTTGTCCTTATTTCCGGGGCATAAAATTCACTTACAATGCAAATTCTTCCTTCAGCTGCAAAGATGGCTTCTTTTCTACTCGAAGTCACTTTACTAAGTCAAAATGAAAGTCACAGTCAAAGTAAAGTCGATAAATCTATGATATCAGTAATGACCCAAAGTCGATTAATCTATGATATCAATAATAGTTGACAGCTAAACCAATTCAAAAGATACATTTCGGACCAAAAAGCTGTCAACCTGGCCTGGGTTGCCAACTGCTTTCGGGAAGGGATGCAGCGCGGAGAGGCTTGACCGTCTGGTGTTATGCATGCTTGAGAATGGATAACTTTGTTGTCTCTTCTTTATACATATATACATCGCTCTCTACGATATTGCTATTTACATATATTGATGTTGTAATAACCTTCTTTTTGAATTTTTGTATTGTTCTTAATTGTGTTGAACTGCACCGCCTTCTGCCTTTTAAAATGTTTTATAACAAGACAGACTCTTCTAGGCTACTAAAAATACGAGTTTCTTTTTGTTGGTTTATCATTTTAATTGTCTTCTAAGCATGTTTTCGAATTTCAATATCAATTGATGCCTTAATTTGGCAGCACAACTCAACTCGAGTATGCAAATTGAAAAGCCCTCAAAATTAATTGGGTCACAGCAGTCGCTGAGAACAGAAACGCGGCAGACGCACATGCTCAACCGCAATGGAATCGAAAAGCTGGCGCATACAATAAATTTATTCTATATGCTCTATGGAAAATATTGTACATAAAATTTCAATTAAGTGGAGCCATGAAAATGATGCTCAATAAATCGAAAGAGCGTTTCAAAGCTCATAACATTTAAAGAAATATTAAAAGCGCATAAAGTTCAGTTTTATAACTGAACAAGTCTTTTTTCTCAATAAAATACAAGTAAATTGTATATGGCATTTAGGTTAATTTAAATTTACGCAACTGTTTTGTAAGATACACACAGTTAAAAGCATATAAAAAAGCGCCGCGCTTAAGCATAATGCAAGTAGCTAAGCGCCATCTGGCGCCGATCTTAGTCCAACAAATGTACATTAAAATGCACAAATGGCCAATTTATGAGTTTGTTTAATTGTCAGCGCACGTCTAGAGTTACCACATTTCAAATGTTGTCGGCAGCACAATTTAAAATGCGAATTCGACAAAAATTCAACATAAATTTACAAAGAAGAAGAAAAACCAACAAAAACAACACATAAAAATGTAATATGTATTAAGCAGCTAACAACATTTAAAGCTATTTGCATAACTTTTTTGTGCATGAGTTTAAATGCTCTTTTTATTTATGACATTTTTATGCTAAAGTTATTCGGAAAAATGTTGTGTTGTTGTCTGCACGATTGAATTACACTGCAAGAAAATGCAGCTAGATCAGCAAAAATTATGAAAATTGCTAGCTATTGAAATATGCCTATGCTAATATAGGATAGGGCTCATTCCATTTGGTGCTTGCATCGGAGATTCGATCTTCCTCTTATTCGCCCTAGCATCAAATAACCTTACAGAAATTAAAATTACAGAAATCTGGTGGAATATTGGTTACTTCCTCATAAATTTTCCTGCATGTACAAACAAAAATTTTCAACATTTTTATTAACTTCCACTGTTAATTGTTGGTGTCTTTTGAAAATGCAAATTTTCGATAAAAATTCAAATTTTATTAATTTTTTCATAATTTAATGGTTGCTTTTTGATAAATGTCATTGGAAATTTTATTCGGCTTTTATTAAACTACACTTGTCACATTTGAATTATGACTATAACCAGAAAGGGGCATTGTTTCGTGGCAAGCAATTAAAATATGAATTAACCCATTCACGTTCGAAGAGCATATATGTCCCCAAGGTGTGTTAAAATTTTGTGTTTCTCTTTCATTCAGAATTTAAAATAGCAAATTTTAAGTGATTTTTGTAAAATTATAAGACAGAGCTCAGAGGTTAAATCTAAATGGGGATCGCACGCAAACTTTTAACGGCCACTGTACATTTTCTTACGACTCTTGCTTTCAGTTTGATTTATATGTGGAATTTCCACCACTTCGTATGTTAATTTTCTTTAGAGCTAACAGCAACAAGGAATATGCATATACATACATATGTACATATGTATATGTGAAGAGCATATCCTTTTGCTATATTTAGTAACGTGCCTTCAAACTGACCGAGCATACCGGAAGCATGTTTTTTCGATTCTGTATAAGAAACATAATTTTCAAACTGACAGCAGTGCCCGATTAGCATTTTAAGTCAATATCCTTGCCGAAAACTATAAGAAAGGCAGAAAGGAAAAAGAAAGTTGAAGTACGTGACACAGTTCCTATATTAGACAATATGCATTATACATAAATACCTTGACAGCTATCAGCTACTTGTTTTCCACGCCTCTCTTTTGCTATCTCTTCGCCATGTTCTTCTTCATTTGTCTTGCCTTTCGCTTTTAGTATTGAAATCAACAGTAGATCATTTTCATTATTCGATGCGACAGGATCTGACCTGCCTGTCTTTGTGGGTCTGTCGCTCGGTCTAGCCGTCTGTTTATCTGCATATACGCCTGTAAGTCTGTCTGTGGATCTGTCTGTCTGTTTTTCTGTCTGTCTGTGAAAACATACATACCTACAACTGCAGTTCCTGCGGAGTCGCTTCAGCTGTATTGATCTTCATTTTAATGTTCTCAATGTTTGCTTGCCATCAGTCGCTGACGCTCACACGATCTTTACAGCACTTGGACAGTCTGCTCGCCTGTGCATCTACATAGCTATCTATCTGTCTGTTGGTATGTTGGTCTGTGCGACTTCATGTCTCTTTGTACGTCTCTCTATCTGTCTGTCTGCATGTCTGTCTGTCTATCTGTCTTTGACAAATGACAGTTTTTACTTTCTAAACACGTGCCTTTTTTTCAAAAATTGTTGCATTTATTTCTATGCACTCGAAGTACCTACTTATGCATGTGTGCGTGTGTGTGTGGCTATGTAGGTAATGTTGACAATTTCAATTTGTCATTTGTAATCGTAAAAAATTTTTGTATGGTCAGATTTCTTCTTAGAAATCTTACCATCTCAAATGCCTTTTACTTTTTCTATCTACATATCAAGTGCGTTTGTATTTCAAGCGTATTTGAAATATGTAGGTAAAGAAAGTACCCAATGCACTTTTCAGGCAGTTACAATTTTGTTGTACTTTTCGAATCAGACTCTTAACTTATACATATTTTTCTAATTATGAAAAATTTTATGTAGAGTACAACAACATTTTTTTTTGCCTCGACAAATACATCAAAAAAGCTTCAGATATTAAGCTGACGAAAATATTTCTTTCAACTTTCATATAAAGTGTAGGCAAAATGTGTCCTAAAATGGTAACTGAATTTTAGAATAGATTGCTTTTGAAGTAGGGGTCCAGTTCCCCAGTCACCGTGACCTCAAAGGTTTATTGTGATGGTTCTCCAGTAGCTTTGAAAGTTATGAAGGAATTTTGTATGGGATTCCTTACTCAATTACTTTACTCGATTATAACTGAATCTTAGCGATTATTGAAAGATCGCGCCCATTTTGTTAGACAATTTTAAGTTAGAGTATACGATATTAAGGAACTATTTTTCTTCTGTCTAAAAGTACGCGTTAAGCTTTAAACACAATCAACTCGCGAGGCGAATTTTACGCGGCGAACGCGCGCTGTCAAAATTAAGACACACGGCAGTGCATGTGATTGCCCACAATGACGACGCTAGCGTAGTTCGCCTCCCAACGATTCGTCTCGCGATAGAACAATTTCAAATTTTGTCGCTGCCGCCTCAGCTGTCAGTGGTGAAAAATAAATAAATTGAAGTAAGGAAATTGTAAATTTTTGTGCGGAAACTATTTTTATAGTTTTACAACTCGGAAAATTCGTGAATTCGTGGTTTCCGTGGTTTTTTTAAATTCTGTGCTTGTTGTGGGGATGATTTTTTCCGAATCAACTGATTCGAATTCCGCTCTGATTCTGTTTCACTGGGCGAAATTCCACGACGACTGCCGTCAAGACGCCATTATTTGCCGCGTAAAATTCGTCTCGCGAATTGATTGTGTTTAAAACTTTAAGTGCAAAGTGCTGCTTCAAAATTAACATATAGAAAATATTTAATAAAAATATATATATTTTTCTTTTAATTTCAGCATGATTATCCTGCTCTACTATAGCAAAATGCTTTTGTGTACATTTACTTTGATACTACTAACGCTACAGTGCTCCTCTGGGAGTGTACGACATGTCAGATCTTCAAATTATGATTTGATGGAGAATGATTCACGCTTCATATCATATCAAGGTAAACTTTGCTTTAAGATTTTCAATGAATTTTTCGTTTTCTGCGTAATTGTTTACATAAATAAATATTTGCATTTTATTTAATCTTTTTGCTCCATTTCTTGAAACAAATATTTATAAATCTTTTTGCGCTGTCATATCAAAGAGAAAGTTCAAATAAGGGAGAGAAACTTAAAGATATATCATATCATGTATATGAGCAAATAATGGCAAAACGATATTAAAGCAAATTTAAGTTAAATTAAGATAAAGTGAAACCCTATCAAATATTTGAAATATCTTTAGCTTATTGCATTTCTTAATATGACATAATAATATATTTGATTAAACCTTTTTTTTCTAAAATATTTCTTTTAGATCTGCTATCTTCTGCGAAACGTTTTACTGATCCCGAAACAACTACTTACTCCGAATTATTGTTCGATGTGGCGCGTCATCAAGTGATTGTGGGCGCAAGGTGAGTCTGAAAATGCAAACTCTTTTATTCGAATTCTTCTTCTCTTCTTCTTGATTGGTCAGAACAACCCATTACCGGGTTACCACCTGACATAGGACTGCTCTCAAGGTCTTCAGTTTGCAATGCCAAGCATTACCAGTGCAATCTCTACTTGCTGCTTCCATCGCTGGCAGTTTTTTTTCGAATTACTTTATTTAAAGAACCATCTAAACTGCTAGTCAAGCTCTTAACAATTTCCTTTTAAAACAGTATCTTGTTTTTCAATCTGAACAAATCATGCTTGCTGGCTTAACATAGGCATCGATAAATCATTGCAGATAATACAATTCTTTCGAAACGGTCAACATAAAACAAAAACAACTTTCTCAAGTGTTTACCAAATATTGTTCAGTTTTCCGAAACTCCGACGAATTGCCGCCAGTGCAGTTAAACGAAATCTCAAATGTAGCCATATAAATGTTGATAAGCGGAAAATAAGCACAGGGTCGCACAATTGCATAATTTCGAAATTTAACGTTTGTCTTATGAAACTGTTAAGAATTTTTGGTAAAACATAATTTTATAAATAGCATTTACCTTGAATATGCGCTATTTTGATAGCTTAGCGTTGCAACTGAAGCGCTTACCTTCAAAGTATCTACAGCATTATGTACTTCGCTCTTGTAGTGTGAAAAAAAAGTGTCAAATTGCAGATAAGCATTTTGTGAGATACAAACATATCGTAAAAGTAGTTTGAGAGCACAAGTGCCCAGCACTTGTTTTTAACTCAAAAGTGCACACTTGCTCACTTCTATCAATTTCTTAGAAATTGCTCAAAAAAAGATAAGAAAATACTATCTTCATTATTATACAATATTGTGATAGTCAACATACATAGTACATAGAACGTCACTGATATTGTAGGTACGTGCCCTATTTTTATGGCATATAGCGACTGCGTTGTGTGAACTATTTTTGGATCTATAGGTATTATAAAATTAGCTTAATTGCTTTTAAGCTAAATTAGCTTTATTAGTTTTTGATAGCTGAAACTTTAAACCAGCCAGAAACTTGTAGAAAATTGCTCTTACCATTTTAATAAAATTTAGTTACATTTTCATAATAATTTTCAAGTAATAATTTTCAAACAATTTACTGCTATTTTTATAATAAAGAGGCTCGAACGGGAGAACGGGAAATTTAATTATCCCTCCCTCCTCTCCCCCTCCCATAATATTGCTTTTTCGATTATATTTCTTTGAATGTTCATTTTAGACCTTAGATTCTTCATTTTATATTACTTAATGTAGCTTTGTATATTGGTAAGGGGAATCGACGTTGGGAGGAAGGAATTTTCACTTTGTAAGAGAAATCTACGAAGATTTATGAGTACTGTTTCATCATTTTTATCTTCCCTAAAAAATTTCAATTAATATTAATACGTTTCTTAAGGTTTCTACTACTTTACCTTCTACCGAACTTGCACTAGAAGATGCTATGTTTTATTGCATTCATTATGACCGATCTTCTTGAAATGATGCACAGAACTTTCTTGAATAGCAAATCGTCTACAATTTTTTGAAATTTTCATGGCTGATAAAAAATGAGCAGCTTTAATTAAAATTCTAAATTGAGAGTTAATAGAAGAAGCTCTTTGCTTTAAATCTGCCATAGACAGGACAACTACGTTCTATAGCTATATGAGTCTAAACAGATTGAAATGTAAAATAACAACAAAAATTAATTGTTATTAATATTTTGTTGGTAACGATATTTTGCCGCATAGATACAAACCATGAACAGAGACTGATAGTATTTCATATGCCATATTTACAAAAAGGCACTCATTTGAGTCTAGAAGCTTAAAACATTCAAAAACGACACTATATAATGAATATACAATTTTCTATAAAAAAAACCTCACAATTCATGAAAATCGATATTTATGCGCTTAAAGGCATAAAGTGCCTGTGGTTGCGACCAAATTACGAAACGTTTACACAACACTCAAATTACAAGAAATTTCAGTTGATAAGGCAACAACAAAGAGAAGGAAAAAGAGAAATGACTAAACATCCTTATGTAAAGAGCAACCCAGCAACGCCTTGCTTGCCTTTAGACAGTAGCCTTAAAAATACACTGACACTTGACATGCCGAAGGATCGTATTTCCCGGCATATTGTATAACGCCTACAGCGTCTGTTAAAAAAAAATTTATGAGTGCACTTGAGGTTAATTGAATTTTATAAATAAATAAGTAAAGCAGAAAACAAAGAAGCGTATTGTTTATATGTATGACATTTAATGCTAGGTCTACACATTGGAAATTCGATTCCGCTTTAGGCATTGACTGGAGGGCCTGGCTGCTTGTTATTGGATGCTCTGTAAAGTAATGTAGAGAAAGTGTGACGCACAGTGAGTTTTATTAAAGGCACGTAAATTATGAATTTTTAAGGCAGCAGATATTTTATGTTACTCGAAAAAAAGAGAGAGCATTTTTCATGAAATTATACGACTTTTCTTTAAGTAGAAGCATTTTGATTAATTTGAAAAATTTATAGCGAAATTCATTTTATGCTTTTTAGATTTCTGTTTTGAAACTATTGCTGAACTTCGACTATCTATTGATCGTAGCTGAACATTTTGATAGACAATTTTGAACAACAACTTTTCAAAGTACAAAACAATATTTATTGAATTATTTCGGAGAGCAGTCTTTGATATAATGTGGCTATAAGGAAAAAATTTATAAAAATATTCAATAAATTTAGATGAAGGAGCTTTAACTATCATATGGTTGCTCCATTAGAAATATAAAAGCTTTTTCCAAAGGGAACAATAAAATGGCTGAAATTAATTCCAGGTTTTGAACACATGTTCAATGTATCTATGGAATTCAATCTCGTTCTTATGACCAACGCGAGCACGTTTGTAGCAATCGATTCTTTGAAGCCAATTTTCCACCACACTTTCAGACATATCGACTGGAACGTTGACAATTTCGCGTTCGATATTGTTTCTGAAATCCTCTAACGTTGTTGGTTTATTAGCGTAAACCAACGACTTAACGTAACATCATAATAAAATCGAACGGCTTAAGATTGCATAAGTGAGGTGGTCAGTTATCAATTAAAACTACCGAAAATTGGAATAAGCGCTCTAAAAATTGCGACCACCGATTCAGAATTTCGGTAGTAGTTTTTGATCATCTTTAAAAGTCTCTCATTCCTGAACGTAGTAGCCATGATAAAAATGTAAACCGTGACTTACATTTTGACATTGCCAGATCATAAAAAAGCTTAAGGGTGAGTTAGAATTAAAATACAGAATCCTTGTGTTCCTATTGAAAAACCCTTTACAAGAAATTTTGTTCTCAATCAATTTACACTATAAAATGGTAAAATATATGTAACTAGCTGTCCCGGCAAACGTTGTTCTGCCCAAAATAATTATTTTATTCTAAGATTTGTTTTGAAATGTGTTTCAATGTATTTCAGGAAGAATATGCTTTCCTGAATATTTCTACCCCGACAACAGCTATCGGGCTCAAATTTTGTCGACCACTTTCTGTCAACCTTAGCATTATATGGTATAAATCTGAGCCAAATCGGTCGATAAATAAGAATTTTCTAAAAAACGCCACCGTGGCAACACTTAGGAAGGTCTAACATGAAAACAAACCATTCAGAGCACCACACAAACATATGTTGTGAGTATAAGGTCGATCGCTTCTGTGTTTCAGCCGTGATGCTGCGACATACATACGCACAAACGTTTTTATATATTAAGATTAAGATATGAAAATGAAAATTATGTACGGGAAGAATACGTTTTCGTGAATATTTCCACCTCGACAACAGCTATCAGGTTCAAATTTTGTCAACGACTTTCTGTCAACTTTTGTATTATATGGTGTGAATCTGAGCAAAATCGGTCCATAAATAAGAATTTTCGAAAAAACGCCACCGTGGCAACACTTAGGATGTTCTAACATGAAAACAAACCATTCAGAGCACCTCACGAACATATGTTGTGAGTATAAGGTTGATCGCTCCTGTAGTTCTTGTGTTACGGTGCAAAAACACAAAAATACTAAATATTGCGCCATCTGTCGGACGAACTTCAAACTACACAGAAACACTCCTCACGCCCCATAGAGCATGTATATAAAGTTTGGTCAAAATTGGTCCAGTAGTTTTAGAGTCTATAGAGCACAAACATACTATTGTATTTTATATATATAGATAATTACTAATTAAATAGAACACCCCCTCCCCCCCTCAATCCCCCTTCACCACAAGCCATTAATTTGTTGTCCTTTTTTCAACAAAGAGCATGCATTTACAATGGATTGATCCTTTGATTGTTCCCACATTGTACAGGTTGGCTGATGTATATTGATACATTAAGAAACTCACATAACTTGTTACTAAATTCATGTAATTTATGAACTTTTCTTCAGCATTTTCAAAGTATCGAATTTACTGCCAATCGTAGCGCAGAAGGGGAACTTTTTTATTAGTTTACAATTTTGCCAATCATTAGCTTTGAAGATATAAGCGCCAACATTAAAATAGATTAGTTACCAAGAAAGTCCCCCAATTTTCGTACAGTCAACTACTTTCTGCCGTAACGGAAATTAAAAATTACCAGCAATAATTCAAAATTAAAGAGAAAACAACATGTGCTAAAAATTATCGCTACAATTATAAAACATATCAAACATTTTTATGATTCATTTGTTTTGCTGAAAGTGAAGTTAACAACTCTCATTTCTAGAATGAGAATACTTGGCACTGACGTGCTCATAAGCATGAACGAACTACTTTGTCGACGTGACAAAAGCGTGCTAATTTGCTTGAATGCCGGAGACGCTGCGGCACCATAAAATCCGCAAAATGCTGAATTGGCAAATGTGCAGCTGAAAATTAGCGTGACTGTACTTGAAGGTCTTATCGCACGGAAATATGATTTTGTAAAAACTACAACCTTGTTGCATAAGTAAACTGCAAGTGTAGCGTTTGTAAGGGCAAATTGTGGGCTGATTAAAGCTTTAATTACAAAAATTCCGGCGAGTGTTGGAAAGCTTACCCTTCGTCAAGGTGGTGCAAAATAGTCGTTGGAAAATAGCTATGAGAAGAGGCTGAAGTGCATAGTAAAATTAAAGGAAAAAATTGCTTAAATTGAGCCAAGATTTCACTAAACTCTTCAAAGAGTTGTAGGAGGAGAAAGGCGTTTTTGGTATAAAGCAGCCATCGGTCATCAAGGTTTATTAGTAATAAAAACTTACCCATCACTAACATAAATATTTTTTTCCACATAAATCAACAGTAAGGGAATGCCCCTGTACATGCAGAGCACTTGTTGGTTTGGAAAGATTTGTAGGTAAGTGGTCACTTCGGTAGACGTTCGCTTTGAATTCGCGAATATTTTAATGACGTGGGAAAACTTCCGCAGGAAGACTATTCTAGTACAACCGCGATGAACGAACAAAGAGCGAATTCTCTCTGTAATGCTGTAATATTCCTCACAAAGGGTGCCATCTTTCTCTAAACAGCTGATAAAACTACGGGTGTTTTTTTTATTTTTGTGTTTTTGTATTTGTTTTCGAAATATTTGGATTAATATACATACATACGTAAGAAGTTTGTGTTCTTTATTAATCATTACTTAAAACCAAACCGTACCTTAACTTTTATAATACTAGTGCTATGTGAATAAAAGTGTGTAAAATTAAAATAAAGCCATACAAATTTAAAAAAGAAAAAATTTATGAAGTGACCTCGCAGTAGATAATATCTATATTATGGCGTTTAATGTTGGACCACATTTGGTACGATATTACCCTGGTATTATAAAGCGAAACAAGATTGTTCATAAATCTTCTACCCCAGCCTCCCCTAAGTCAAGTTCATGACAAGCAATGTTTACTGAAAGTAAAGAATGCAATGGTTACTAACAATCTTTTGTTCTATTTTAGTTTGATTGCTATTCCTTTGATTTTACATGCATTAGAACCAAAATCTTTACCTTACTTTCATTAGCCCCCTTTCTTAAAACTGTTTTCGAAGCGAAATTAAAATCCGACTCAAAGACTTTTCCCGGTTTTTGTTGAAATTGCTTTTTCTTCAGGAAACTGGAATCTGCTATTCAGATCAAAGCATACACTTTAGGTAGGTAGCTAGGTTAAGTGGTCCTCTCAAGGACATCACTTAGGCCAAAAGGCCCATTGTGTTACCACGTGGGGTTTTCACTTATGCACTTTACAAGTATGGGAATCACCTATGGGAAGCATACACTTTAAACTGCAGAACAATTCAGACAAATTTGTCTGTAGAAAAGTTGCGATTATTGCCTTCAAATTGTTTACTAACATTATCGAAATTCTGTAATGTCAGATCTCATATATACAGATACACATACTATGTAGTATCTTCATTGCTTTAATTTGTAAGTTCAAATTGTTTGATAATTTCAGCTCGTACATACTACATACATATGTATGTATATGTATTTACGTAATAATATTACATTTTAGGTCAACCTGAAATATCCTACTTTTTTTGCCCGCACAATTGCACATGTCTCTTCTCTACGCCAATCAATTGATTGTCTTCAGCACAAACATTGTGCTTGTTGATTCAACAAATTGATTGCATTGATATGACGGAAATCAAATTTCACATTGATTGACCGAAATTGCAATGCTTCAACGTTTAACTTAACAAATAAATTTTATTGTGCGGCAAGTAGAAAAAAATTCAGCAAAAATATTTGATTACATAAATTAAGTACACAAAGTATGTGTAAATAAATACAACAAAAAATCAGATAAAAAGTGCAAATAAAAATACGCTGAATTTCGACGATTTCTCGCCATGGTGTCTCGAATTTTCACACAAACAAGCTGCTTTTTGCGCCTTTTTGCACTCTTTGTTACACCCTGTGTTGCGTGCGTGTATTTTGGTTTTTTTCTCTTGCTGTTTATTTGCTTACTTTTTAAGTTAAACAAACGCTTTGTATTGTTTACACAAAGTGACAAGTGAAGCGCATAAATTGTCAGCAGAGTGCGATAAGATATGCACTGAAAGTACAGAGTGTGCAATACTGAAAGATAATTTATTGTTTGTTAAAAAATATCTTGGTTTTTTTTCGTAATTGCACAATAAAATTTTAAATAAAATTAAATTTCCTGTTGAAAAATATCCAAAATCTTCAATTTCAAATTAAAGAAAATATTCTGCTCACTTTTTTACGCTGATTTTCCGCAGTGTAGTTACTCTCATATAAACGATATTTGTTAAAGGTGTTGGTTTGGTCTATTCCGCTCAGCAATGCGTCGAAATAAAATGCTGAATTTTTTATTAGCCTGTTGTTGTTACACCTTTAAAATGTAGAAAACAGTGCTACAGAAAAGTCTTTTAGATGCCAGTAGACATTTTTTTGCACTTCAATTTAGTTGTGAAATCACTGCATAAAAGTTGATTCATCATATTTACCAACAATTTCTAAAAAAAAATAGAAATTCAGATAGATAAGTCTTTGATTGTCATCTTTTCGAATTGCAAAGGTACTAGAAAGAGCTTCCAAATGAGTTGCAATTGTTTCAACGTTTGCTCTGCTGCTAATTTACAGCTGCTTCTTTCTGTAACTGTATTAACATTTTCTGAATTTCGATTTGTGCTTTATAAAATTAAATTAACACTTTTAAAATTTCATTTAATATTTCTGAAATTTAATTTTAAAAACTGTCGACGCAATGCTCGTTTTTTTGGAGCACAAGTTAATGGGACCTACAAGCTTATTCAGCACATCACTGAGAATCTTTATTTCGAAGGTAATTTCTGTTATTGCCACAATTATTTGAAAACTACGCTAGTTCGTTTTGAGCACAAGGGACCTACAATTTTATTCTATGACCGCATTCGCACAGCATTAAAAAGCTTAACTTTCATCATAGTTTCTGTAATTGCCACAATTATTTGAGTGTTATTAAAAGATATTTACAGCATAATCTTTTCTAAGTGCATACATTTTTCAAATGCATTTATTGAGTTCTAAATTTTCCCAAAAAAACTCAAATATTTACATTTAGAGCCGACATATCGTAAATTTTTACGAGCAAGAACAATTTCAAACGCTGCACACCTTTTGCCAATGCCAAACTGAACACGTTCGAGCTTTAAAATTAATTTCGAATTAACTTGCAAAAAAATTGCTAACAAAGCTTATTACGGATTTCATTAGAAGCATATCAGAAATTTTGCGAAAATTTGACTGTAATTTAGTAATTTGCATGCTTAAGCAATAAACGTAGAAAAAATGGCCTAAATGCGGCGTGTGCGCAGGCGTACAGCAATTGCTGCATCTACACACACACACACACACTCACATGCACGCAAAGATTTCGTGTGTGAGTTTGTTTGGTTTGTGTGAAAAAAGATTGCAAAAAAACAGCAAGCATTTTGTGCAAACGCTTACAAGTGCCACGCAGCAGCCGCGACAGACGCCAACAGTGTTGCCACAAATGCCAACATTTTTACAGTTTATAAAAATATGTGTGCAGTTATCTCATATATAATTTTCTGGAAATTTGTTTTCATGAAATTAATTCTTGTGTCTTGCATTTTTATGATAAGCAGTGAGACTATTATTTAAATTTCAATAGTAGGCGGACTTCTTCACATTAAAGGTATGAGTCATTAAGTCATATGTGATTAATGTCAAGAAGATGGCGAGACGTCGGACCCCTTTTCACAAGAGCCCCTGTATCAGTCGTTCTGCAGCCTCAATACATGGCCAAATCTAATTCCATGTACTGTGAGCTGAAGACGTTGGAACTGTCTAAGTTCTTGCACTTTGGAAGAATCATCGGACGGTTCGACAGCCTAGGATTTGCACTGACTGCCAATGCAGAAGGTTGAAGAAGCCAAGATACAATGCGCCAGAGGGCCTTAGTACTACGTTTGCTTAGACACCATCTCACCTTTAATAATAATTACATTAATAATTGATTGGCGCAACAGCCCGTGTGGGCTAAGGCCTAGCTTTCTCGCATAAACTGGTGTGTATTTCTTAAATATTTCAGAAATTAATGGGACCTACGTACATTAACCAAATCCGAACGGGTTAAGAAGCTTTTTATGGCACCTTAAATAAGATTGAAAATAAGATCTTGACTCCGAAGGCTTAAAACTAGATTTTCAGAGTTATACATTTTGAGTTAAGTTCTTAAACAAATATCTTTTGCACGTACAATTTTTAGGTTATGATTTTAACTTAGATACATAATTATGAAAGAGCAATGCAAATGCTTACTGTTATTAATTGAGTGCTTTATTGGCTTGAATAATTGGGTTGGAGACTGTGATAGCCAGAGTTGGAAGGGAATTGCAAATAAGTACCTATATGTAAATACCTAAATATAAAAAACTCGTACAAATTTTTTAAATGTTGGTTTTCTATTCAAAACTTTAAAAACTATTCAAATTGCTAAGCACATTTTGGCATAGTTTAGTTTTGTCAAAATCAACTTTTTTCTTTAGAGAAAGAGAAATCCTAAATTTTTGTAAATTGTTCAAAAAAACGAAAGTAGCACAAGAAATTTTATAGAAAAAGCAAGTAATAGCAAAGCATAAATCTTTTGAAAAAATCAAAGAAGCCTGTTTTGGTTTCTTCTTCTTTTTTTTGTCATTTTTGCCAACACTGACAACTAGCGCAGCAGCAGCTTGACGGCAGTAGCGGCTGCAGCAAAAGCAGCCGAGGTAAATCCATTTAATTACACAATCAGCCGCCGCCGCCAACGGACGAACGAGCGAAAAACGCCAAAGACAAGGCAAGGCAAGACGACTAGAAGCAGCGGCAGGTCGCACCAAGCGACGCCAGTGCAGCGGCGGCTGTGGCGACTGCCTGCCATCGAGCCGTAATTCTTCTGAGCGTCATATTAAGAGAAAAGAGCTGCCATTAAACAGCAACAAGCTGCAGAAACCGCAAGAATGCCGCCGAAAAGGCGCTAGTCTAACGCCCACACTCGGCGGCGCGCTTGGGCAAGTCGAGCTGCGCCTCTGAGACGCGCGAGCGCTGGTCAGGCAACTGGCTGGCAGCAACTGTGGCAGGCAGCCCCCTCAGGCGGGCTTATGCAAATTACGCGTGCGCCACCGCGGCCGGTTCGGGCTGCTGGTAGCCGCCACATGTTGCAGGCGCACTTGTCGCGCTCACTCACTTACTTACGTAGCTGCTGCGTACGCCTTTTGGCCCGCCGCAAAATGGGTCAGGGCGCAAGACTTTTGCCGCTTGCAGTCTGACGGCCTTTCAGCCATCGGAACCTTTCATTCGGCGTTTTTTTTGCTTGTGCATGTTTTAATTAAACGCTCAAATGCAGCACGCGCAAATAAGATACAAATGTTTGTCCGTCTGTTCGGAGTGGCCTTTTGTCGGCTTTCAACAAGACACACAAAAGACACACAAACACACACACACATACAGGGCCACAGCTGCAGCAACAACAGCTACAAAAGAGCGACATATTGACGCTGACCGTCTGTCAATTCAAATCGATCAAGTCAATAAGCAGGCGGCGATCAATGGCGATCAACGACGATCAACGACGATCGGCGCACGACACAGACGCTCATTATTAAAGCGACAGCTGGCGTCTTTAATACTTTGTATTAGGTTGGCGAAATATGAGTACTTTTTAGTACTCGGTACTACTACTCGCTACTTAAGCTTGAATATTTCTTACTATTCAATACTTTTCTTCATTTTTACGGTTTCGTTCCCTAAAGTGAAAAAACGAGAGCTCTTGAACGTTCACTTTTGTTTCGCTGGTGTGTTTATAAACATAACTTTTTTTTAACGTAAAATCCTGAAATTTTGAATGATTTTAATATTAAATCAAAATATTTTCAACAAGCGAAGGACAGACGGTAATTAGATTCGAACGCTAAAGAGGGTATTTTGGGTACGGAACTCTGTGTACGCGAGTCCGATTCGCACTTCACTGCTCTTTATAGATAGGTACTGTGAACATACTCGATGTATTGTTCAGTCATTTCGGCGATGACTAGGAGACTGTATCTTTACTTTATAAGAATATGAAATCTAGCTATAACTTAACTAAGATCCGTAGATCTCGAACTTAGAAACCCGAAGCAAACAACTTCCGTCTAAGTAGTTTGAGGAAAGTTACGTTTTGAGTAATTGCATATTCAAGGTTTCCGTATAATAAGTGGGTATATACATATGTATATGTGGGGTAGGTATATATGTATATATATGTATATGGAAAATATCTTGCTTTCTATTGTTAAGATACTCTGTATTTGTATTTATTGAGGACTTAAACATTAGTACAGCAAGAAACAAGTTCTTTTACAGTTTTACAGTACAACAAAAATTTAGACACATATACATACATAAACATAACTAAATAAATATCTCTTAAGACTAATCCTTAGCCTTGGAAGGAACAGAAAAGAAAAGTTAGAGAAGAAATGAAAAATAAAAGGAAAGGAAAGAAAAGAAGAATATTGAAGAAAAGGTTAAGTTAGATTAGATTTAAGTTAGTTAACGGCTATGTCATGACTTACAGGAAACGGACAGCAGCCTTTCTTCTTCTTTTTGCATTCATTTGTATAAAAATTTTTTGTATCAAATATCGCAGATTTAAATCAAATATAGAGTGGCTAAAAAGTCGAAAAGCAAGTTAGAGTCCATGATTTTAACATATTTTTGGCTATTCCAAACAACTATCGAGGAACCACCAAAAAGATGCACCAATTATCAAATACCGAGTATGTGAATCGCATCACTTATTTTATATTTTTCTAAATGTCATGCTTGCTTTCAACATTGCCATTTGTTGTTTTTATATTGGGCCAACTGCAACCCTCCGCCGCGGCGCGCCGTCCAGCTGCAGCCAAAGGCCCTCGCTTGCACTTAATGCGCCTGCGTACGTGCGCTCATATCATATTACAGCCTCTTTGGTTTTACGCGTGCCAATATCAAACGATCTACACACACACGCACACAAACAACTATACATACATGTATGTATGTATGTATGTAATGCGCTTACAACACGCGCTCTACGCTTGATCGGTCTTCGCTATAGACGCGCACGCGCGATCGTTTTGACACATTGCCAACTATGGCCAACTCACAGCAGCTACGAAAAGATGGCGGCGGCGCCGTAAGGCGTAAATTTGGGCGTCTGGCGACGACAAGCAACGTCTAAATGCAACGTCGCCGCCTGCATTCGCTGGCACTTTAGCCCGCCCGCTCACAGCTACGCGACTCGTTCGGCGAATTTCGAGTGGCACTCTGCTGGCGTGGTTCAATGGTCATTTGGCTTAACAAGTCGACTTGAGCGTTTGGTAATTGACTTTTAACTTGACAGTTGCTTGCTTTTAATTTTATATATTGGTACATAGTACAAAAAAATTTATATTGATAAACTTTTGTCTGCTCGCTGGCGTATTAAATGCTGTTTGTGTTACCTTTCAATCGTTTTGTGTGACCTCCAGTGGCAATTGAGTAACGGCATTTCGTTCGGTCTTTGATTGAAGTGCAAGTGCAAAACGGAATCTTGAACTACTCAATGTATCTACTTGAACGAAATGATCACGATCATGTTAGGTGTGACGAACTTTTGTTAGTCTCTTGCTCATTTGATCTTTTCGGCTTATAAAATTAGTTCAATTGAATTGGTTCATAAATTATCAGCTTAAATTTAGTTTGTTAGATACTTTAAAATTATATGCATTGAATGTTTATACAAAAAAGTATGTTGAACTGATCTCTTTAAGCCATGCAATGTATGTGAATAAAACTTTGCATTAAGTTTTGATTTGAAAAAATTTACTTGATAAGGGTATTCATTTCAGCATATACATAAGTTAACACATTGCGTATATTTATACATTTACGCCTCTGAAAGATAATTGCAAAATGTCGCAAAATGTATGATCAGACGGGCAAGAAGAAGCGCAGCTTTTCACAGAAAACACACCAAAACCAAGCGAAGAGCAAACGGGCAAGGAGAATTCTAGACAGGGTTGCATTCGTTTCCGTATAAGTTGCTAGAATAATTAAAGCATTGCTCGTTTAAACAAAGATTTTTTATATCATTCTAACTGAAGTAAGTGAGTGGTAGAAACTATTTCAGTAATGCTTCGGAATTCTTAAAGAAGTTGTTCAATTCAGATCTTTTATGTATTAAAGAAGAATACTTGTTCAGTGCGCTTTTAAAAATTTGATATATCTATTGCTATAAAAAAAGAAAAGTTCTTAAACAAGTTTTAACTTGATTTCTTGCCTTATATCAGATGCAATTCTTTCAAGCAAAATGCTGCCTGCTTTCATGGCTTAATTTTAAACTTCAGCAATCACAATTTTTTTTTATCATATTCTCAAAAATTCATGATTGCACTTTGAATATCTCGTGCCACCCACAGCACAATAAATTAACAAAATTGCAAATGCAATTTAGATTTCAAATGAAATGCCACCCCTCGAGCTATTTAAAATGCTTTTGGCCGCGCACTTGTCACTCACTTTGTCGCACACTCGCATTGTCAATGGGTTGGTCGAGCTGTGGCCGCGTGGCCGCCTCACAACATTGATGCCATTGCAAGCGAATTTATTTGGCTCAATCACGGCAGCAACAAGGCGTTGTATCTGTAGCTGTAACTGCAGCTGTACCTGTTTGCCTTGCAGTTCATTGGCCTGCGCGACTACCACGCACATTATTGCTATGTGTGTGTGTGTGTGTGTGAGTGAGTGTAACTATGTATGTACCTGCAATCATAGTCGCACTATGTTGCTGCCAGTGTCTCTTTGCGATACGATCAATTTATGAGCAGCAGCAGCAACATGCCGCAACAGAACCAACAGCAGCAGCATCAAGTAAGGCAACGCCAGGTACCAGTTACCAGATACAGATACCACTGACAATTATGATTGTCAGCTGCGGCCTGTGGCTTGTCTCAGCGTCGCGCCACTCATGCTCGCCAAGTGCCTACGTCTCCAAGTGAGTTGTTGTGGCTAGACAAGCGTGTCCTGCAGGGATGCCATGTAGCCTCAAATTTAAAAGTGCGCACCTAATTCAGAAATAGATGCCTTTTTTAAGCATAATTGAAAAACAGAAATTTTTACTTAACCAGCGAAAAAATTTGAATCTATGACGCCCAAAAAACAACCTTAAAAAAATCATAAGAAAATGTTGGATTTTTATTCAAAGCTTCATTTTGGCTCGGAATGCCAAAGAAAGCTAATTGAATACTAATTTTGCGAAGCGGAAGCGTTTTAGGCAAGTTCGAAAGCAGGTTCAAAAGCAGAATTTGATGCCTTGTTTAATAATATTAGCAAAATGTGCAAGCAGAATTTAAAATGGCTGCTCAGACCAAGCAACTTTTTTCACATATTTACAAAATACAGAAGGTTTTAAATTTCGACTCGACTTTTTGAAATTTTTGTATGGAAAACATTTTTCGGCAACCAAAAATATTTGAAGCACTTTCAAGCAAACTCTTGAAGCTGACTTGGCATGCCTGTTACCCAGAGACAACAACCACAACAGCTTGTTGCAACTTGCCAACTTTGTCGCCAGCTTCTATCAGCCACATCAACATAACTATTGTATCTATCTAGTGATCTTTAACTGTTGCGCCGCTTGTGGCACACTAAAGTATTGTAGGTCGCACTAAATGCGCGCACACTCACAGACACACACACACATGCACACACACTTGAACATTTAAAAATATGGTCCATAAACTAAACAAGCTTGTTATGATTTCCAATTGCGCTCAATAATAAAACTAACTGCCAATTGGCATGCATTTAAGCCGCCTAAATATGGCAACAGGGACGTATGCGGAAAAAATGTGAACGCCTTTTTGGGGCTCAAAATATGCACAGCCAAGTGAAGTATGGAGAAATTTAAATGCTCTGAGGGAATGTTCAGTTGCCAACTAAAATTGTTTTAGCTAAAATAGGTTTCACAACTTGAGGTAGTGTCAGAAAGGGAAAACAAGCCTTTCATAACTCCAAAAAAAGCTGCTGAAGTTGTGAATTTACTAAAAACTAGCTTGGGTTATGCTTGTGGACTAAATCGGCTACGCATAGTTCCGTTGGGTGCTAAGCTATGCCAGCTATAGATGCGTTTATAAGTCAGATAGGTAGTGGCCTGCCACAATACGAGCGTTTCCGGCGAAATTCAGCAGAAAGTTGATTTCGATCTTTGTGGATTCCTGCAACCCAATAAGCCATAGGTAGGTTAGCCGAGACCTAGGCATATTGGAGTACAGTAGCATAAGATGCTGCAGAGTTTCACTAGTATGTACATATCAGTAGAAGCAAATTTTGTATTAATAAGCGCTGAGTTTCTTCCGAGAATAAGAACGTAGAAATTTAGGTGAAAAGGTTATATTTTTGAAATTAATTGTAAAGGTTTTACCTTATTCCCAATTTTCCTTTCTGGCAGTAAAAACTATGAAAATGTAGGGAAAAATTATATATCTTTAACAGAGTAGACCATCTAAGTTTCATGAATCTGTATACAAAGCCCATTATCGAGGGTATAGGTACCTTGTGAACAAAGGCCTTCTATTTTCTTGTTATTTTTGATATATAATAAAAATATATCTTAATTAGGTATATATTGATCAATATTAGTTCTTATTCTTTATATGAGAGCACTGATCATTTGCCAATTCGACATACAAGAGCGATTTTTTCAATATCTAGTTGATATTTTGATGTGATTTGAGACTTATGGTATATTCTATTTTTTACTTTTTTAGCAATCCATTTTATAGTATTGATTGATTGCTCATACTTTTCTAAGAAACATACATTTCAAGCTAGAGCTGTTACAAAATTCTAACGGAGTCTTAATGGACCCTTTCAAAGCCTTAATCCCACATACAAAAACAACTGTCTTTGTGGCGCTATAAAATCGTTGATGGTGCCACTTTCGCACAGCTGCATATGGACAACTGCTAAATTCAAATCTATCTTTTTCATTATTGCAGAGACGTGCTGTATCGCATGTCCTTCGATCTGGAACTGTTGGAGCGCGCCGTTTGGGAGGTTGCGCCTGCGCAAATTGCCATGTGTCAGGCGAAAGGCCAGTCGGAGCGTTTGTGTCGCAATTATCTGCGCGTATTGCAGAGTTACGGTGAGAACCAGCTGTACGCGTGTGGGACGTATGCCTTCAATCCGAGTTGCTCATGGCGCCAGGTTGGTACAATCATAATAATAAATTGTTATATGCATGCACGAGTATGCACACTTTTTATTGCTGCACAGTGTACACTGTACACCGCTGAGGCGTGCACGTTATGTGGCACTTGTGTTTTCCAGTTTTTTGTTGGCTCATAAATCAGGCAACGAGCAATTTTACGCTTGTACCGTTATTTGCATTTTACTTTATTTCCTTGCATTTGATATTTTTTTAATTTCGAACGCTACTTAACACTTACTCAACTCTGCTCTATTCGTCGCCGTCTTAGATGGAGAACCTTACCGTCGTCGGCTATGACAGCGGCGTGGGAAAGTGCCCCTTCAGTCCCATGTCCAATATAACCAGTTTGATGTCCAGCAGTGGCAAAATGTTCGTGGGCACTGCCACCGATTTTTCCGGCAGTGATGCGGCAATTTTGCGCACAGATGTCCAACAAAATTTGGTAAGTTTTTGACAAAAAAAAAAATGAGTTGAAAATTTGAAAAATTGAGCTGAGCCATTTTATACTATTTTATTAAATATCGCTTTACTTTGATTCGCTAATTTCCACAATGGTGAGAATTACAAATTTGTAATAGCTTTAGGATTTTCCTACTTATTGTTAGTTCATATTACTAAAGATTCAATAAATAATTAAGATGAAGAAAAAGTTAAACTTTTAAAGATTTTAGTAATTAATTGAAAAGAAAACTAGTGCAAAATTTGTCGACTCAATTGAATATCAAGTAACTCTTGACATGATCGTCTAACTGTTAGAAGTTTTAAAAGAATTTTCTTGATAATAAGTGAAAGTTTCATTCTTTTAAAGCTTTCGTAAAATTTATTTCTGAATTCGAACTGATTGAAGTTTTAAGTTAATTTTCTTGATAATAAGTGAAAGTTTCATTTATTCAAAACAATTGTAAAATTTATTTCTGAATTAAAACTGTTCGAAGTTTTAAGTGAATTTTCTTGATAATGAGTGGCAGTTTCATTCATTTGAAACTTTCGTAAAATTTAGGTCTGAATTCAAACTGTTCGAAGTTTTAAGTGAATTTTCTTGAAAATAAGTGAAAGTTTCATTCATTTAAAACTTTCGTAAAGTTTAGTTCTGAATTCAAACTGTTCGAAGTATTAAGTGAATTTTCTTAATAACAAGTGAAAGTTGCATTCATTCAAAACAATCGCAAAATTCTATTTCTGAATTGAGCCATTCCTATTTTATACATGATTCAATTCAATTAGCTTAAACTTGATAAATAAATGAAGGAAAGAAATGAAAGAAAAAAAGCGCAAATTTTAACTTAAGTGAAAATCAAAATGAAAGAAAAAATGCATATTTCTGCGATCAAGTGCAAGTTCAAAAAATCTTGACATCACTTGACAGCTAGTCAAAATTTCCTCTATATAAGACAAAAACTTTATAAAGCTCTGATTTACTCAAGTTTTTCTGTCGATTTTAACTTGATTCAATGCAATTTTAAAGTGATATCAAGTTTTAAGTAAAATTCGCTGAGATGAGAACTGAACTTATATTTCTTGATATTTTGTGAACTGTTTTTATGATTCTTAAGCAACTTTAAAAAAAATTCGATTGCTTGGTAGTACGAGTTCTAGATTTGAGAATACTAACTTTTAATTGTTTGCTTTTGTGCTTTTTTTTAAACCAATTTTACAGCCTGGCATGAGCAAAATTATACGCACCAAACAGTACAACAACGACTGGCTGAATGGTCCACAATTTGTCGGCAGCTTCGAGGCGGGCAACTTTGTATATTTCGTCTTTCGTGAGATCGCTGTGGAGTATATGAATTGTGGCAAGGTAATTTGCTTCTATTATTAAATTATATTTCTTAAGGGAATCCTATATTGAGACCTGAAGAAAGGCTCGGGACATTAAACGATCTCTAACTCTCTCCCGCTCTCTCTCTTTATATAATTTCTTCTTCAACTACAACAGGCCATTTATTCACGCATTGCTCGCGTCTGCAAGAACGATGCTGGCGGTGATCAAATCTTAAAGGATAACTGGACTTCATTCTTAAAGGCGCGCTTAAATTGCTCACTGCCCGGCGAATATCCGTATTATTTCAATGAGATACAAGGCATGACCTACTCGACCGATGAGGACATCCTCTATGCCACGTTCAGCACACCAGAGTGAGTACATATTTGCAACTGAAGCTCTCCCTCTAGAGAAGATAGATCTTTAGAAAAGTTAGATCTAGCTGATCAGGCTGGCAAATAAAATGTAGAAAAATTAATTTTTTGTTGCTTTAAAACTAGTTTGCTTTATAAAATTTCTTAACAAAACTAAACTGTTAAATGTAGTTGAACTTTTGTTTCAATCTTTTTTCTCGTAAGAAAGCTGAGACTTAAGAAAAACTATATCTTAAATCAGGTGTGGCCAACCCAAATTATCTCGCGGGCCGCATATATGGAACATGTTCGGAAATGGCAGCAAGATTGGCCTGAAAAAATTAGCAAGGCGGGCCGCGGGTTGGCCACTTCTGTCTTAAATTTTTCTTGCATCGATTCCTAGACTAACACATTTTGAATGCCTCCAAAATTCTGCTACTTTCCTGAATTTATCCCCTACTTTTATTGCTTCTCTCTCCATCATAAAGGAACAGCATCTATGGCTCTGCCGTGTGCGCCTTCAATCTGAGCGCCATCAATGAAGCCTTCGATGGGCCTTTCAAGTATCAGGAGCGCACGGACAGCGCCTGGAAATCGCACAAGCCAACGCAACGCACGCAGTTCCAGTGCGAATCGGTGCCAGCGGACAAGCGCTATAAGCAACTGCTGGACTCCTCCCGCTACCAGCTGCTGGAGCAGGCCGTGCAGCCGCTGACGCAGCAGCCGCTCTACTACGCCCAACTGGAGCGCTTCACACAACTGGCGCTGGACATATTGCACACCAAGACGGAGAAGGTGCACGTGCTGTTTGTGGCCACGGACAACAATCGCATCAAGAAGCTGTCCATTAAGCACGCCGCCGAGGAGCAGGCCGCGCAGACTTGCCTGGTGGAAGTGTGGCAGCTGCACGAGCCCGGCGCGACAGCCATTCTGAGCATGGAATATCTGAAGGTGACCGAGTCACTGTATGTGGGCACGGAGCAGGCGCTGACGCGCATTCCCGCGCAGCGCTGCAGCCGCCACGTGTCCGAGCAGAGCTGCCGCAACGCCATGGACCCGTACTGCGGCTGGAACGAGCTGATCGAGCGCTGCACGCCGCAGGAGATGGCCGCGCACATGAGCAAGTACTGGCTGCAGCCGGACGAGCTGCAGTGCCCAGTGCTGACGGCGCCCATCGATGGCGCCTGGTCGGCCTGGTCGGACTGGCACAAGTGCCGCAAGCACGGCGAGGACGACGGCGACTGCATGTGCCGTACGCGCGCCTGCAACAACCCGCTGCCGCAGAACGGCGGCGTCGCATGCCAGGGCATCACCATGGAGGTGCAGAACTGCACGCAGCACGGCGGCTGGTCGGAGTGGTCGGCCTGGTCCGCCTGCTCACAGAGCTGCGGCATTGCGGTGAAGACGCGTCGGCGCAGCTGCGGCAATCCGAAGCCGGCGCATGGCGGACGCACCTGCGTGGGTCCGGAGCGCGGCGAGATGTACTGCCGCCATCTGCCGCCCTGTCCGGCGCCCAAGCCCCCTGCCGTCGACGGCGGCTGGGGTCCCTGGGGCGAGTGGAGCGAGTGCAGCGCGCAGTGCGGCGGCGGCTTCCGCATACGCCGGCGCGAGTGCAACGATCCCAGTCCGCAGCACGGCGGCCAGGAGTGTGCCGGCTGCAGCATCGACTACGCGGTCTGCAACTTCAACGCCTGCGACGAGGTGCGCAAGCTCAGCAGCTGGACGCCCTGGCTGGTGCAGTTCAATGAGAGTCGCAGCGTGTCCGAGGAGGGAGGCGCGCATGTGGAGCGGCGCTTCCGCTATGCCTGCAAGGCGAGCATTGCCGACGCCAGCTCGCTGCGCATCAATCTGGTGAAGGAGGAGACGCGTTTGTGTCGCGCCGACGGCAGCTGCCAGCGGCACAGCGAGAACACCGCCGGCGCCGGCGAGGAGAGCAATGAGCACGCCGAGTGGGGTCCGTGCAGCGCCAACTGCGGCGGCGGCGTGCAGTATCGGCTGCACGATGGCAGCAAGCATCGCAGTCGGCACGCGCAGAGCCGCGCCTGCAATACGCACGCCTGTCCGCCGACGCTGAGCCTGAACGAAGTGGTGCTGGCGCATGAGTGGACTTGCTGGAGCGATTGGACGCCGTGCTCGGTCAGCTGCGGCGTCGGCTTGCGCAGACGCACGCGCAAATGCCAGGGTGGGCAGGACAAGCTGTGCCATGGACGCCCCATCGAGGAGGAGAGCTGTGAAATGACACCCTGCGAAGGTAAGTGCAGCACTTTAGAAGAGCTGGCAGTTTTTTTTTAAAGTCGAACATAAAATTTTAGCAATTATAATTTTCGCCGAAATTTTGCCCTTTCGACTATTTTCATTTTGAGTCAACGATTAAGTTTTGTAAAATCAACTCAGTTCGATGCTCTTTAATAAACAATAGTTCTACTTGAGTCGAGATTGAAAGATTATACAAATTTCCGTAAACATTTTGTAGAACAATTTAAGCTTTTAATACTTTTTCCAAACAGAACTTTTATGGACATTCTTTAAAAAAAAGTCTCATAGCGGTAGAAATTAATTTTTTTGTAAATCATTTTAAGGCTTTTCTCTTTTTCTAAGAGTGCTTTTCTCAACAAAGAAGGGCCTAAAAGACCATTGAAGGCCTTAGATAAAGGGTTAAAATGTACGCACCTTTTTTGTACGAACCTTTTCTGTCAAATATGACTATTTGGTTCTAAGAGCAAGATTGATCAGAAGATTTATGAAAAATTTGCATATTAGCTAATTTGATTTTTGACTATAAAATGCAAATTTCAAACCACTGTCAAAAACTTGAAATTAGGTAGAGCATAAACCTTTTGAAGTTATACACGCTATCTATTGATGCTTTAAAACGCATTTAGTTTTATCATAAATAACCTTCCAATGTAGCACAATGTTAAGTGGGTCTATGCGCTCCTTTAGTGAAAGGGTTAAGCTGCAATACAAATCTCTTTTGATGCTTCGAACTGTTTTAAAATTGCTATAATTTGTATGCTCTGTCAATTTATGAAAAGCGTAATTTTGCTCAACATTATTTCAAAAATTTTTCAACATTAATTTCGATGCACTTTTAAAAATGCAACTTATTTGTACAAATCATCAATAATTAAAATTTAACTCTAATTCTCTTCATACAGATTTCAAAGGCTGGAGCGCTTGGAGCGAATGGTCGGACTGTGCGAAGGATGGCATACGTTTTCGCCATCGCAAGTGCATGCTGAATAAGCCAGAGAGCGGCGAGTGCCGCGGGCAGGAGTTCGAGAAAACAGCCTGTGTGCCGGGAATGTGTAAAGGTAGGAAGCGTAGAACTTGGCAGCGGCCTGCTAATGAAGTGCTAAAATCCCTCTCTCTCTCTCTCTCTTTCTCTTTCTCCCTCTCTTGTGAAACAGGTGCACAAATGGCTTCCACTGCTACATTGGGCAGCATTATTACCATTGCGCTGCTGCTCTACGCGCTGTCCATATTATTCACTTTCTATCTGACGCGACGTCGCTTCATGACCATGCCCACCGCTGCGCCGCTGAAAAACAGCTCACCCACGCCCAGCTACGATGCCTATCCCAATCAGTATTCCAGTCTGCCGACTAAGGACGTAAGTTGCCTGAGTCTATATAGCTCGCATATATACCTATAGATCGTATCTAGCTCAATTTTGTCTACACTTCAGCTCTACGATGTGCGTCCCAAGGTGAAGCGGCAGTCCAGCTTCAACATGTGCTCGCCCTCCAAGTATTGCAACGGCACGCTGACGCGCAACAACATGAGCCACAACCACACGCCCAAGGTGCTGGCCAAGACCTACAACGATTGCGATGCGGGCACGCTGAAGCGAAATTCGCATACGCTCAACAATTATCGCACGAACATTGACGACGAGAAATTTTAGTGCAATTTGAATAAACTTTAAAAAAAAACAAGCATAGTCCAGATTGTACAACAATGCCAGAGAACTGAGAGGAGAGCGCGGTGCCCGGAGACGCCGCAGCGTGTGTGCCATTCAAGCCAGCAAGCCGCCAGAAAAACTGCTTTTGAGCGCTTTGTTAACAAGTTTTTGTAGTTTTATTAAGAAATTTGTTTGCTATATTTTTATTTTGCATATCGTCATGCAAAATGCATAATATTATTATTATTTTTAGTATCAAGTTTTGCTTATTTCTCACTCATATTGAGTTTTGTTTATATTAAATCGTTCTTTAGCGTTTGTAATTTAAGACCATTTCGGAATTTGTTATATTCTTTTGCAAGAAGAATTCAACGTAATTTACTTAAACGTTCGTCAACAATGAGTATTGCTTTTTTATACAATATTTTGCTCAAATATTTAGACAAAAGAAGAGAAAAAGTACATTTAAAAAAATTCGCCTTAAAAAGACTGAAGAAAATTTGAACATTGCCAAGCTGCAAGCGCATGCTAATAAAAAATTATTGTAAAAATATGATTCTAAAAGAATTTTAAAAGAAATTCTGACAAAAAAGTGCAAATTTTTAAACATCAAAATTTTAAAACATCAACAAAATTTCAGCAGAAGTGCAAAATTGTGTACATACATATGTCAAATTTGGCAAATATTTCGAAGCCTTATTTGAAAATTCCAAAAAAAGTGCAAAATAATTGCAAATCAAAATTTTCAAACATTTGAAAGAAGTAAAAATAATTCCATAATATAATAAGTACAAATTTGCTTTGAACTAAAATATCTTATTATTTCAAAAAATTTCAGCAAAAGTGCAAAATTGTTGCACGTAAAATTTTAGAAGCTTTTCAAAGCAATCAAAATTTGCTGAAATTAAGCGCAAAATTATTGCACATCTAATATTTAAAACATTTTAAAGAAAAAACAAGTATTTCTAAAGAACAGTAAAATTTACTTAAAATAAATTTGTTTACATACTTCACAAAAATTTCGGAAAAAAGTGCAAATTTACTGTTAATAAGATTTTGTAATTTAAAAAAATTTAATTTTATAATAACTGCGCATCAAAATTTTCAAACATTTTAACAAATTCATAGCAAATTCTAAGCAAAATAGCTGCAAATTTATTGTAAATTTAAATTGCAGTAAATTATTTCCGAAAATTGCAGTAAAAGCGCGAAATTGTTGTTTACAATTTTTGTTTTTTAAATTTATTGTAAATTTTAAAAAATATTCAAAAATATTTTACATCAAAATTTGTACATATAAAAATTAATAACATACATTTTTCAAATTTTTTCAAAAAAAAGTGCAAATTCATTGTAAATCTAAATTTCGAATTATTTTAAAGCATACATTTTACAACTAATTTAAGCAACTAAGCATAAGTATTGAAATAAGTTATAAGCTACTTAAAAGAAATAAAATAATATTTACTAACAAAGTTTGCAAATTTGATTCATTTGTTAGTTTTTGACAAAAATAATGATCGAGCAGACTTACATCAGAATGTTTAAAAAGGCCCACAAGAGGCCCCACTGTAAGCACTTTGGAACTTTAAGAGCTTTTGCACTTGCTAGAGCCGTCCGTAGACTCAAACATGGGTTTGCAAGAACCACCGGGAACGCTTTTAGGCTATGAACTATCTACTTAGACCAGTGATGTCAATGATAAATAAAGCACAGGCATATAGGAAAAGCTCTTTTTTCAACGTGAATCCACGAAGCGCGCTCGATCCTTTGCCATTAAAGGCCCTATGCCAGAGGCAAGCAGCAACCGTTCGTGTGTGTACTTTTCTTTCATCGACACTATCCACTCGTGTTACTCTTTTCAGTAATGAGCTTTTCAAGCTTTTAATAGTAGCAACAAAAAAAATGTCATTGTATTAGGTACTTTGATGACTGGACTGATCTAATGATCTAGTCGCTCCGAGCCTTCTGCGGACTCTCGACTCGACTCAAGTATGAAACGCTGGCTACTTCAGCTTTTAAGCTGGCGTATTAAAAACGCTTATGAAATCTATCAGCACCGACGTGGCCCAGTGAATAAGTGTTCGGTCGCTGATGCATGGAGTCACAGGTTCATATCCCAGCCAATTCTTAACATTAAAGAAGAAGGTTCGTTGCTTTGCACGCGGCGCCGACTCTCGCGAGCTAGTTGGCGGCTCTCCGAGAGCGCACTTTGCCATGCTAATAAAAGCTTTTTAATCCTTTTTGGATACGGAATAGATATAGAATAAATTTTGTAGGTCCCATTAACTTGTGCTAAAATAGAACGAGCACTTAAAAGCTAATGCGAGATGCACAGCCAATTATTTATTTACTTTTTATTATCACTGCTCTTAACGAATTGAATTATCTTCTTTTTTAAATGTCAACTATTTATCTCATGCAATATCTAAAAAAAGCATGCTACGGTTTGAGAATGTGACTTAAGATAGCAGTTTATTGTGAGGTGTGAACAGTCTCTGAGCATTGAGATAATTATGCACGAATATATTTTGCAACTTGATTAGGCACAATTTACATATTCAACGAATTTTTAGTAAAAATGTGAGTTGAAAGAAAAAAAGAAGTTGTCTAAGAATAAAGCGTAGATTAGCATTTGACATATATTAACTATATTTTTATCTTTCTATCTAAATACATATGATGACTAAAGACAAGTGTCACTGGCATTTAAATAATAAAACTGAAGGCAACAACAAAATTAGTTAACGAAATACAACACAGAAATTCAATAAAACTACAGCTTTTGCTTGAAAAGCTTGAACAATTCAGCTAGCCTGCCTCCCCCCCCGCACGCCTCAGCCAACAAATGCCGGTGCCCGCCTGATATGCGGTTTTGACCTTGTCAAGGAAACGACGAGCGCGTCTTTGAGGCAGTTCTCTTCAAAAGAAACTCGTTCTAAACTTGGCCAGAAATGCGAAGTAACAAACAAAGAAGACAATCAAGCAAACAGAAAAAAAGAAACGTGTTGAAAGCATGCGGACTTCAACTCACATGCCAGCAACAAAAAGTATCTATGAGTTATGATTTGAGCTTGAAAAAGACCGTTTGAAAACTGGTTGCAGCGTGTTTTGACAATTGTGCAGAGCAAATGGAGCGCTTGTAAGGCGGCTTGTGTGGCAAGAAGAGGGCAAGAAGGAGGCAAGAAGAGCAGCATGAGTGGCGCTCACTGCTGAGCGACGAAAGGGGGCAGTTACAGCCATCTGATAAATATTTGTGCAAATAGCAGCTGTAGTATGTCGCTGCTAATTAAGCAGAAGTCGCTACACACACACATACGAAGATACAGCTACATACATACATACATGCCATATATGCTATTTGTATCTCTAAGCAGTTGCTGTTAACTGGCACAGCCAATGGCTAATTAAATTCTTGGAAACGCCAAATACTACAACAAATACAAAAGCATGCATGTATCTGCAAGATATTATTTAGAATGCAGTTGCTGCGCTCATTTCTTGAAATATTTTTAATTAAAATTGTTTATTTGATTTATGCACAAATTACAAATTAGCATTTTTAACAAATTTTTCAACTAAATTCGTCGCTGTGCAATCTTTGCAAATTGCAAAGCAAAGAACAAGTTTCGAGCGCCTTTTTGTTGAAATTTACATTTGCTGAAATTTTCAACTTAAATCGATTTGCTTGTATGGGTTTTTCAGCATTTATTGATTGACACTAATACTAAAGCAGCTTTAAAAAAAATGTTAATGCTTAGTAACGCTACAAAGTATGCTATGAAATTTTACATTTATGTTAGTACAACAAATTTGAGAGCTCAGCCTGAAAGCATGCTACAATATTTTGCATTTTCTGGTTTTTCTTTGACTGAAATCTATTACAATTTTATGCTCTAGATGCGCGGCAAAAATCAAGATACGGGCACTATTGAAATAAAAATTAGCTGTACATTATTTTAGGATTTTTATTAAAAATTCTGCTTGAAGAAAATTGCAAAATTTATCTACATTAGGAGTGGCCTAACCGAATGATCTCGCTGACCACATATATGGAAAATGTTCGGAAATCGCCGGAAGATTGTCCTGGAAAACGCCAAGCTTTTATTGATAGTAAGATACATTAAATGAAACAAAAAGCTTATTTTAAAAAGAATTATTGATATACATATAAGTATGGTATATAGGATCATAGAATATAATCACACTCAAATCCATTCAAGCGCCTTTCTTAACCAAGTTAACAAGGAAAATCAAAAGAGTGTGTGGCTGAGTTCGAAAGTGGGCACGGCAAGGACTCAAAAGAAGCGCAACTACAACACGCCACACACTCTTCTGCTTTTCCTTGGTTAAATAAGGGGCTTGCATCGATTTGAGTGTGATTTTCTAATCTCTAATATTGAAATGTCAATTCAAAAAGACTTTGAAATTTCGCAAATTGATATGAATTTTGAAATAAATTATTGAAAAACTAATTCATATCTGTAATTACAATTGTTTGGATTTTTTGAATACATTTTCCAAAAAAAGTGCAAAAGTTCAATACAAATTTACAGCAAGTTATCAATTAAAAAGGCAATACAAGTTAATAATAAGAAAGCAATAAATCAAAATTGCTGAAAAATAATGTAAAATAGTATATGCGCAAATGCAAGCATTTTTATAAAAAGCTAGAATTCTGAAAAAAATTTAGAAAAAGAAGAAGGTGAATTGTAGAAATTGTTGTGAATGCAAAACTATAAATAGAATTTCTAAGCAGCCGCCGAAATTCTACGAAGTTCGCATCGATTGCATTGGCGCTTGATAATTAGCTGGAGAGCGGCAGAGAGGAATAAAAAGGGGGAAAATCAAAAAGCAGGCAGGTGATTTTTGCCTCTGTTTCGGTTTTTCTGTTCTAAACAACAATACACGCTCTAACTGCGCTTCCTCGCTCACGAAAGCACCAATGAGAGCGTGAATTCGTCTGCTTGAGCAACTGCTAGACCCACCTAGTAATTTTCAGCCGAATAGCTGCCAATTTCCATCTTCTCTTTAATATAATTTCCTTGGTAAAATTCTAAAAGATTAATCTTTTCCATATTTCTAAACATTTTCACTCCTTTAAAATGGATATAAGAAACTTTCACTAAGTTTCAGTGACTCGTGCCTCAAAATCCCACTTAAAGGCGCCACTCAACTTTCTCACCTTGCTATACAATTTCGAAATACCAATTTTTAATAACTTAATTTTATGAAAACTTTCTTACAACCACAAAATACCATAACTTTCTAAGTAGAGCGCTCTTCGCCAGCTCCTTCCATTAGCAACATCATTATTAGCAGCATGACTCAAATAAGAGAAAATAGTGCAATTTTCTAGCAAGAAGGCTTTTCACAAGCCACAACAAAATGCACTACACCATACACACACACATACACACACACACACACAAACAGAACTCACGCAATGCAACGAAATACATTTTGCCGCTGTGAGTGAGGCACAATTTTTGAGTCGTAAAAGTATTTTATGCGGTTTTTATTGCATGCGATATACACGCATGTATTGAATATCGGGCTCACCAATCGCTTTTCGAAGCGATTTTGAACGCGTGCGAGTTTATCGCACATACAAAATTGAAAATCTAAATTTAAATTTATTATTTATTATAAAAATAAATTTCTTTTAATGCTTCATTAGGCTGCGAACTGTAAATATCTGCTGATTTTAATGGTGCTGGAGCAGGTTTTATACTCTCTTTTACGATGTTATTGTTGTCGGTGTTTGACAGCTGTCAAGAGTTGTCGCCTTAATAATTGCCTGAGAGAAGGTAATGGGTTAATATCAATCGATGTTCAAGTGAAATTTAATTACATATATCCTGTTTCAATATACACTTCTTGAAATAACTGCACATTCGACCGATCGACGGAAAATCGATAGAGAATCGAGCAAATAACAAATCGAACGCAGATCGTGGAAATGGAAAATTTTAAATAGATCGAGCAACGGAAAAAATTCCTCATCGATCCATCAAAATATCAGAGATCGAAGATCGTTAATCAAGAAAATCGAAAATAAATTTTCGAGAATTAATCATCGATCTACAACATTGATCGAGGAAATGAAAAAATGCTCGAAGATCGAGAAAATGGAGTATCAACCGCCGAATCGCACATTGAAAAAAATGAACAAAAAATCGAGCATAAAGGAAATGTAGAACAAGAAAATGGTAAATGAATCCTCCATCGCATTTGCATCAGACCTTAAAGACTATCTTTTTCGTTTATAGGCCTTCAGATATACTATCCAGTAATGCAAAATGGGTCTGTCAGGCCGCACATCGAATAGGAATAAAACCAAAGCAAAAGATGTATACAGTAGTTCCCGCTTATAAGCCCCCCGCTTATAAACGTTCCCCGCATTTTAGCGTTGACATTGTCCCTTGTGAGATTTCCCCATTAACGAATGGTTGTATTTCCCCGCTTAATAGATCCCCGCTTATATGCATTCCCCGCATAGAAGCATGTAACTTTTGATACCGAAGTATAATTTTATAAGAAAATTTCCCCGCGTATAAGCTCGGCATAATAATTTGATGTGTGGCAACGCTGCGATGGAACATATGTTTTTGACAACACAGCAAATAAGCGCGCGTAAAGTGTAAGTGAATAAGGGCCAGTTTCACAGTGGATGTTTAAACTCTGATTGCAGTTTAAATAGGGAATTTCAGTTTCACAGTGGGAAGTTAAATACAATTTAAATGCCCGGTTGTGGGCATTTAAGTACGGCACAGAGTTGCAATCGAAAACAAATAAACAGCTGATTTCGGATGAGCAAGCAAGCTGCGTCGACAATATTGCAATTTATAAGCGGCCAAATTAAACATACAACTGCATGGTGTAGCACATATAAATGATCCCGTAGTATTATAAATAATATAAACTGTGGATTCTTTGAAGAATATCCAATAATTCACTTCTTTCGGCCGACGAAAAATTTTTAGCTCGCGCTGCCTCCATAATTGAACAATTGAACATATGTTTTTGGCAAGTTATGCTGTGTTCAATTGTCAAATATTCGAAGTTGCCATTCATTATTCCGTATTTAAATAAATGTACTGTGAAACTCAAGAAAAGTTAAACTTGATTTAAACTCAATTCGCAAATTAGATTTAAACATCCACTGTGAAACTGGCCCTAAGAAAAAGCTTTGAGCCAAGCAACCAATTTCTGAAAGAGCTTGATGCTATGGAACTGCAAGTTTATAAAGAAACCAAAAGTCTGCAATCAAAAATTACTGATTTTTTTAAGATAAATATTTAAGAAATACATATGTGTTCCTTGCTTTTGTGATTTAGCTAGAATGGCTATTTTTTGTTTTAATTCTAAGTGTTTTTTGTTTCTCGTTTTTGTAATTCAGCTAAAAATGAATTTTATTTATCAAAATAAATATATGCACATACATAATTATGTCTTAGTCTTTTATTTCCACATAGCGTTTAAATTTTTGTATGTATATGCGTGTTTGGCTCCACAAAGAAAATTCTATATAAGCGTTACTAGCGCTTATAACCGGGTTTTCGGATATAAGCGTTACTAACGCTTATAACCGGGTTTTCGGATATAAGATTTCTACGGTTACAAGCGTCGGAAGTTGTGCATTTTTGACGACGCTTATAAGCGGGAACTACTGTATACCAAAAAAGATATTTTATTCAAGCTCAACTGTCACTCAACACTTTTTTAAATACGTGAGTAGGTGAGTGGCACTCAAATCACAGCTCACACACAGCAGCTACCAAATGTATCTGCATGTAATCATATTGAACAAGATTTTATAAAAGTATGCGTGCTTTTGTCCAAAAACACATTTTTCAAAATTTGAATTGATGGCTCTGAAGGGCGCAATCATCAGTCAAAATGTATCGCAAATCATTCACATTCATAACCAAACCCCAACTCACACACAGGAACTATGTAGATACAAGGGAGCAACACTCGCTGTCACTAACACCCATTCTCCCCATTTGATTTGATTTGCCGCTACAAGCGTGCGTGCCTCTTATGTATTGTAGTATATTGTGGAATCCATGTAGAAAAACCGAAATTAAATTGACACAAGAAAAATATGCCAAACATGAGGAAGCAAGCCAACGAGAAGAGGCCAACGAGAATTGCAACAGTTGCTTTCAAAATTTCAAATCTTCATGATGAGGTCCCTGCCCCTTCGATGCACGGCAGCTACCTTGTAGGCACGTTGAAATTGAAATTTAATCCATGCGTTGAAGCGCGCTTAAAAGGTACAACACACTCGGCAACGGCAGCCGAATTAGCCCAGAGTACAACAGCTACAAGTAACTGTATAACTGTATCTTGTAGCTATAAGTCAGCAGCTTCTAGGCTATGGCTACATTTCGGCCGTTGTCCGGAACGCACACATGTGCGCCGACGCAGTTCACAAACACGGCGGGTTGAATAAACTCGCTCCCCATCACAATTCCAGGCGCTAGTATTAACAACACGCAGTTATCCTGTTGTCTGCTGCGTGTTGTTGTACAGGAACAACGTTGAAGTTGAATGAACTTGGAGCGTGACAACGAGATTATCTCACTACAAGTTGCTCTTTAGCGGAAGGCGTTGATGATGACATTACAAATTGGTTTGAGGCTCTATCTTCCTTTCTTCCTTCCTTCCTTCCTTCCTTCCTTCCTTCCTTCCTTCCTTCCTTCCTTCCTTCCTTCCTTCCTTCGGAGCTGATGTTTTAGAAAGTACAGTTATTTTTCGGCATGATCGCTATGATTTTTGTTCAGCTTTAATCATAAATTCAAATACTCGATATGTGTATGCTCAATATATTCTTTAACCGATTTCGAGTCTGTAACCATTGCGAGCAATAGCTCTATATTCTGAATCTAATTTTTGCGTATGATTTTCGGTAACCTTAGCTAAATGATTCTTTAGAAATATTTTTTAAAATAATGTCGGTTATATTTTTTGTCTCACATTAATTTGATTATTTTGGGATATATTTTCGAAATAATTTTTGAAGGCATGCTTAGAATATTTTTACGGTATCATTTTCGGAATATTCTTTTTTCGGAAACATATTTTAAAGCAATTTCGAATATAAATCTTCTCGTAAACCACTTTTGAAAATTTTTTATAATATTTTTACGGTAATATTTTTGGGTATGATTTTCGGCATAATTTTGCGAAAATATCTTTCAAAACATTTGTAGGTATAATTTTTCGGTTTCATTTCGCGAAAGAATTTTTAGAAGCGTTTTTGGAACAGTTTTTCGGAATAATTTTTCGATTGATTGATCGGAAGCATTTTTGAAATAATTTTGTTTGTAACATTTCGGAATAAATTTTCGGAGAATTTTCAAGAGAATTCCGAAAATAGTTTTTCGATAAATTTTTGGAATAATCGGCATAATTTATCGGACTAGCTTTCTAGAATAATTTATTTAAATTATTTTCGAAAGAATATTTGGAATAGTTCTTCGATCAATTTTCGGAACGGTTTTCCGCAACATTTATTCGGAATAAATTTATTTAATTACATAATTTTCGAAGTAACGTTTCGAAAGCACTTTCGGCTAAATTTTTCGGCACAACTTTTGGAATGTTATTAGTTTCGGAAAATATCATCACATATTTTGAGTAATTTTCCCTATCATTTTGGAAATTACTTTTCATAATACTTTTTCGGAATATATCAAATATTTTTTGAAATTATGTTTTTTCGCGAATTCAAAAGTACTCACACAACAACAACTGCACTACACACAGATTTTGTAGCACTTTGCTGCTAATTATGTAGGATTTCGCATATTTGTTTTGGTATCATTTGAGAGCACTTTCTCATGCTATAGATACTGCTGCCGGCGCACACAAGGAAGCTGTTAATGACTTTACCCCAACTGGTCCGTAAAGTGCACCATTTCGTCGTCTGGGTACATTGACACACGCCACCCCAAGCGGCCAAGCAGAGGCACTGCCTTGGTGGAGCAGGCGAACTGCAATTCTAAGCAATTCGTGCATAACTCGCCATACAGGAATAGATACTTGAGCGGCAGTGCTTGCATGTAGTACTCTTAGATATTGTATCTATGGGTTTGCGGAAAACTGTCGCTGATTTTGGCTCGAAACATTTGGTTGTTGTTTTTATTACTTTTGCTGCTGGTTTTAGGGAAAAGATAGCAATCTAATGGAGTGAATGCTATTTTTAGCTGCAGTGTCAGTGTCTTGAATCTGCATGCGCTCCCCTGCCCCACTGCCAGCGCAACTGCCTGCCAGCCTGCCTCTGCTGCTGTGCGTCCGTCCGTCCGTCCGTCTGATTGTCTGCGCTAGTTAGCAATTCGTAGCCGAACTCCGCGCGCATCTAGCTGCTGTGCCCGTCGCTTCTGCTGCGTCTGTACAGGGGTGCTGCCCCGCTTATCCCCCGCTCCCAGCATTTTCCACAGTTTGCTCCGATTTTGAACATTTACATTTAGCCGCAGTTCGACGGCGCGCCCAACTACTTCAATTGCATTCCAACAACGCGAGCGTGCGGTTACGCGAGTTCCTTCAGTTTTAAGTGAAATTTCGAATTTTAGAGCAGATTTTTGCTTCTGAAAAAATATAAGACAGCGCTTGGAATGCGCGCGTAAACACAGAATAAACTACTTCTACACATTTGAAAGTACTTGCTAGTGATTTCAAAAAAATATTTCTTTAACTTTAAAGCTATATCGTGCAATCAATTAAAAAAAATCGTGCTTAAAAATTGATGGTTCCTAAAATTTGTGAGAAAAATAATTTCAAGCATAAAAAGTTATATTGAATGCATAAAGAATTCACATAAAGTGCCTTTAAAAAACGTTAAATATAAAATAAAAATGCTCAAGTATCTTTGAAAATACTGATATAGAAATTCGGAAAGAAATTAATATGCTTTGAAGAAGCACATAAAAACAGCGCCTTTTTCTAAAATTGTTATCATACAAATTGACTTGAAAGCTGCGTCAGTGTCTTAAATTCAAGTGCTAAGATACAGCATTTGCTTAATATATATAATCTGAAGCAAAAGCATAAAAAATACTGTCATTTGAATACAAAAAATATATAATAAGTTTAGTCAACTTCATTAAATTAACTTTCATACAACATCAAAGTCAGCTTCAAAAGTGCCAACGCTTATGCTAATATTTTCAGAAGCATAAATCGTTCTTTAGATACTCAACTTTTTTTGAAATACTTATTTGGCGGAAAAATTTGGTAAGTGCTTAAAAAGATTCAGTTCCTTATAGTGCAATATACATACATATACACGCATGCATACATACATGCATACATACATGCATACATAATTAATCGACAAAGCCAAATTCTTGCAGGCGAGCGCTTCAAGTGGCACGCTTCAAGCTGTTTAAATTTTGTAACATAATTATTTATATATGCAAAAAAGAACACATCGAAGAATAGTTAAGATAAAGCTTGCTCGATTTTTTAATTTAGTCTGCCTTAATGATTTCTAGAAAGACTTTTCTAAGCAATGCACTATTCAGAGCAATGAAAATATTACCATGAGTTTGACTTGCCCGAAAAAAGTTCTTGTAGTCTAACAGTTCTATTCTGGCAATGCAATGACAATTGACTGTCACTCAAATGTCATCGATTTGGTGTCATTTATACATATGTACATTTATGCATACATTTATTTGGAATACGAAAAAGTATCAATTGTCACTACAGAGCATTCTGTGATTGTCGCCGCAATAAAGCTGAAAGCCTACTTCGAAAATTTCTATAATTTTTTAATAAAAATATATCATTTGATATTGCCATAGCGCTTAAAGAGTGCTCGTACTAAATTAAAAATCGCTATATATATGTATTTTTAAAAGAATATCTTATTTATATGTATATCCAGCTCTTAAGTATTTATCGATTTAATCAATTTCTATACTGCAATTCTGCTTACAGTCTCATGAATTTAGAATTCTACATAGAAAGCACTGAAACTCGAGCAAAAATGTCTGCCTGCGCGAAAATAGCCCAGCGCTCCGAAGCAGTGATTCAGCGTTGCCAGCGCCAAAGTGACCCTCAAGCGAGAGGCGCTGCATTTAAAATGCAATTTAAGGCAGTAAATTAACTGAAAATAACGAATTGATTTCAAGAAATGACTACATAAAAAATGCGCTCAATTCCCAATTCTCAATTCCAATTTTAAATTTTATTCTCATTTCGCTTTCGTTGGCGCATTTACAAGTTCAAGATACGTGCATGCAGTCACACACAAGCGGTATCTGTATCTGTATCTGTGCATCTATGGCTGCACGAGACAACAACAACAACAAGAACAACAAAGACGACGATGACAAGAGCCACAAATAAACCAAACAGAAAAGTAGTTCAATGCAGTTTGCTGGGGATCCTGCCGTATGCCGTGTTCCGCCCGCCTTCTCTGCCCCATCGCTCTCCGCTGACGCTTGTGTCGCTTATTCTGCCGGCGCGCCGCTTGGCACCGCTTGGCGAATGTTTCTATGAACGCTTACCGCGAAGAGGCATAGCGCTATTTTGGGATGCATTTTTGTGTACATTCAACGTCGCCTGCCTTAGGAACAATTCGTATGGACGGATGCGTTGTGTGTTTGGATTTGTGCAGCTAGCAAGAGATGCACTGAGAGGAATATCAGCAAATTGTTTTGTACAGCCATCGGGAACAGCATGCAACTTCGAATACTATGAGCTCCATATCGATATTTTAGCTTATATTCGTAGGCAGGTTTGCTCAGGCCAGGCACGGTTTCTCCTTCACTTCAACGCTCCTCCAAATACATTTAATCTTCGCGATCAAGAAAACTTGCATATAAATAGTTTCAATGACTTTTTTATAATTGGTATATACCTATTCAATTCGAAGATTCTAAGGCAAGCATCTACAATCGAAGGTCATTCATCCACTCATAATTGGTCCATAAAAGCCCGTTATCGGTTTACGGCCTGATGATGAGGGCTTCTCTCTAGGCAACTCTGCTAAGCGCGAGTCTTCTCCTGTTGGAAATGCCAATGCCTACTCTACTTTGTTTTTGCATTGAAAGCAAGACTTCCCACGCCATCTCCGTCCTCCTACTGCCGCCTCAGATATCTTCTTCACTGGAGTTCAAAGTCGCTCATACGACTTATTCCGACTTAAGGCTCAGTTAGTCTAGACGTAGCGCATTTTAAACGGCCCAGTTTTTACGTTGACGTTAAATTACGAAAAAATACGTTACGTCTGGACTGAGTCTTGAATCTAGCCAGCAAAGCCACTGAATGATGATACGGCTAACTATGTCAATATCGGCTAAAAGCTTGAACTAGTTCGTGGTTCAGCCGGATGCGATGGTAGAAACGCGCCGATATTTCTTTCACTGCAGAAAATATTTAAATATAATTTTCTATGAAACCTTCTGCTTTAACATAAGAAGTTCAAACGTTTGACATATTCCACGGTTTTTGCAATTGATGGCAATCATAGCATTATGAAATAAGCTTCTTTTTTTGTTGCCTTCAGTAATATTCGCTCCATTGGAGAAATATGTTGCTGTATCCGGAATCAATGTGAGCAAGAGTTGTTAAGTTCCCGAAGAGTTTTTATATAGTTCTTTTTTTAAATATGGGTTTTTTGCATTAGTAGTGGTTTATTTACACCTTTTTTGGGAGGTTGGTGAACAAAATCCGAGCCCATTCTTAGATGCGCCCCATTCTATTATATGCCCTCATAGGTTTTCCTCTAATACCATTACTTTGTTGCTCTACCAAGCTGGTCCTTGAAAATCTCGCATCGAATCTATCATTTATTAATTTCATGAATTCCAACATATCTCAGTCCATTTCTAAGAGATTAATTATCCAACTGTCAAAGCTACCTTGTGCCATTTTGGCAGTGTGCCCTACCAAACGTACAAAAGGAGCAATTGGAATTTCCCCATTTTTGCTCTGTTCTCTGCTATTTGTTTACTTTCAACATTCGCGTGCGCCTTGCCAACATTTCGAAAACTATTAAATTTTTTCTAACGAAACATTTCGAGGCGGCAGCAGCGCCGCAACCGCGGCTGTTGCACTGTGACAGCGGGGCCCAACAGCAGAGCGTCAAAAAGGCTAAAAATAAACGCTGAAAAATCGAGCGACATCGAGGGACCAAGAGCAGACAAGCCCCTGCTGCTTCACTATCTATGTATGCTGGATGCTAGCTGCAGTTAGAAGAAGCTAGTCGAGTCGAGCAAGGATGGCACGCTGATGTTTCGCTTGACACCTTCTCAAATGTAGGCATGTGAAGTGGGTGCGGCGCTGGCGGCGCTGGCTGGGAACGCTCCAAGTGCGACGACATTGAATGTGAGCAACAGCAGCAGCAACAAATAATAACAATAATTGCTTCCGAGCAGGCGCGCTACAATTGCTGCCGCTAGCAGAGTTCCTTGCTCCTGGCATGACACAATGCGCAACTGCAGCTGCCACTGCCACTGACGCTGCCGCTGAAGCGGCACAAACGTTGCAGGGGGTTAAAAATGCATTCGGAACTATTTTAAGTGCAGCCAATGCACCTCTCGAGTGTGAGCGCGAGGTGAGCGAGGCAGGGAAAAGAAGAGCGGAGATGCTGCTCAGAAGGAAGTCGTCGTCGTCATCGTCTTCGTCGTCGTTGTTGTTGTTGTAGTGGCACTTCCGTCAAAGCACGCGCACAGCAAAGTGTTTGAAATGTGCTGTTGCTGTTGTTATGTGTGTGCATGAAAGAATGCCACAAGATGCAATTGTATCTCATAGATACATATACTCGTACCTCATATCGAAGATATTGTATCGCTGAGATAGTGGCGTGTAACACGCGCGAGTGTGTGAACTTAAAGATTTATGTAGCGGAATTGTTGTTGCAGTCAGCGGATTATTTGAACTAACAAGGAGCAGTGGCTCTCGGCTGCAGTGGTGGCGGGGCAGGAGGAAGTGCGACGCTGGCAGCACAGTTTCGAGTGTGATTGAGAGGGGGAAATTTAGTATGGGGTTGGCATGAGAAAGTTCATTGCTCATACTAATTATATAAGAACATAAGGATGGGCGTAATATATCATGCAAAAGTGTCGATTTTAGCAATTAAAATTTTGAGCACATCAATAATTTTAAGTTTTTACAATTATAACTCATGTCGATTTTTTCTGATCAACTTTTATTTCCACTTCTTCGTAGGAACACTTAAAAAAATTTCTATTTTAATCGATACTCAATTATGTTTTGAACCTGTATCGAAACTTTGAAATGCCGATTATAAAAAGCATTATATTTTCAAGAATTTATCTTACAGACAATTTGTTTGCGTTGCTTAAAAATCAACATTGAATTGTAATCGAAATGAAAATTCAAAAAATAATATATCGATAGTGAAAAAATCGAAAACATTTTTCATAACGAATGTAAGGGGCTTTACGTTTTTTTAAGCCTAGAACAGTTAGCATCTGTCACTTAGTTGGAAAATATCGGTACTCGATTTATCGACTGATTAATCGTATATAAAAGATAAATTGGCCTTTTCTGTATCCTCTTTGACCATTGTTGAAATCAAAGTTGCTTTCATGGAAATAAAAGTTTTTCTTCTCTAATATCAAATTGGCTGTTTCTGAATATAATTTGTCTCTTTTTGAAACAAATTTTACAATTCTGAAATTAATTTTCTCGCTTTTGAAATTTATTTGACTATTTCGAAAATTACATGACCAATTTCAGTCATTTGAATTTACTTTGAGCCTTTCTGAAATCAATCTAGAAAGCTATATTTATTATGCTAATAATATTTATCAGTTTTTAAGCTTCAGATATGAAATACAATTATTACAACTTTCCCACTTGACAGGCTATCGGGAGCGACTTTACTGCGACAGCTTAGTAGCACTTGCCACACATGCCTCAGGCCTCTACTGCTGTTTGTGCCCGCCATAGATACATTTGTATCTGCTGGACACACAAATCTTCTGCATCGTTCATAGCTGGCACTTAGCGTCGGCATGCGTTGTACGTGTGGGGTGCGTTTAATTTAATTTGTCGCAGTCGTTCACAGTTGAAAGCCTTCAGCTAATCGTGCATTTTATTGCGGCCGCGGCGTTGCACTGTGGCATGTTGCATGTGGCAGGCAACGAATTGCAATTACATATAGAAATGCTTGTAATAAACATGCGCTCGTTTTGATCACAAAATACAATATTTTCCACATTTTTTGTGGCAGTTTGCACAAATTTTTTTACAATATCATAAGATGCAAAATTTTATTGTTGTATTATACTTGAAAAAAATCTTCATAGTGAAATAAATTTTCGATTCTTACAACTAGGAGAGAGTTGATAAAAGAACTTTTAGAAAGCAAAGAGCTGATCTCTTAGTAGAGTAAAAAAAAAACTATTTTGCTTATCTCTTTTATAATTTTCTTTACGATAAAAAAAACTCATTGCAATTTCAACTATCAAAAATTTTTTTCCGGAAACGATTTGAAGACACATTATTTGGAAGAGAGGTTAGTGTCCAGAAACTAAAGTCTATTTCAAGCTTCTTAAAAAGTCTAAGTCAACTTGGAGTGAATTTTGGGTATTTTGATTAAAATTTAATGCAGATTCATAAACTCAATCTGAAGATCCGACTCCACAGCTTTTATCTAAAATTGCATTATTTTATTGACCTAACTAAACATTCATCATTCACCGCACCACACCCATCCCACAAGTTGTATCTTTAATCTACTGCTGTATTATTCATATTTATATCTCTTCATTTATGTCTATATTTATTTCAATATAACAGCTTAAAGCCAACAAATTAAAAATCTTTCTCTTCATTTTTATCGCATGCAATTTCAGAAACTCTATCCAAAAAGATGAATTCCCTCAACAATTCGCAACCAAATTGCAATGAGTTCAACACTTCATTCGTTTCAACATCCAACGAACAATCCTGCGAATCGGACGTCAATTCTCACATTTACAATGAGCTGCAATATCCACAACAACAGCAAGCCCATCAAGCCACACCACCCATGAGCATACAGCCCATCACCAATAACAACAACATCAATCCCAGCACCGGCATAATCTGTGGCTTCCGCACCAGGCATCTATCCTGCATCGAAGAGATCGACTCTGATTCCTTGCATTCGACATCGCTGCCACAAGCCTATGAGCTGATGCAGGAGGTGGACGAAAGCTTCAAAAAACTGCTAACAGAAGATATTAATCAGTGCAGTTTAAGCGCCTGGCCGGATGAGTTGGGCGACGAGGACAGCATTGCCATGATAGATGAGTCACGACTCTATGAGATAGACTATCTGGATGAGCTGAGTGTTAGCAAGAACGAAGCGCAATCCGAGGAAGAAGATAGCTTTGTGGCTGGAAATGCAACACAAATGGGCGGCAGTGGCGAGGATTATTGGCAGAGCACCGTGTCGGAGCCCTTGCACAGAGTTGCATTCAAGGCGCCAGCGCCTGATATCATGACCACTTCTTGCTATGGCACTTTGAACAATTCCTTTGGCAGTGAGGCTTCTGCTGAACCGGCGGCCCATATGGCAACCTCCACGCCCACAAAGCAGCCATCGCTACAGCAGCAGCAACAGCGCCAGGATGTTATCTATGCCACGCCCGACAAACGACGCGAGTGTAATCGCAGCTTTGACTCTTCCTGCACATCGCAGACGAGCTCAACTTATGGCGTCGCCAGCAACTTGGAAGCCGTCTATGCCATGACCACTTCATTGGATCTGAAGTGCATGAGTGCCTCATCCTTTGGCAGCATGGCTACGCTGCGTGCTGCTGCAGTGCCAATGGAGTTGTCTATGATGGGTGCGCTTTCGGAGTGCCCAAAAGTGGAATGGTGCGACAATGGGCATGGCAATGCCGCCGAGGAGCTGAATGAGGAGATGGCCAAGAAGTGTTTGCATGCGGCTGAGAATGGTAAGTGCATGCTATATCGATTTAATAATTTAAGAGCACAGACTTTTCTCTACTTTTGGATATATTTGAACATTTTTATTCGTAAAAAATTTTAAACAAAATTTAATTTAATCACATTTGACTTAAAATTCCTGCCAGCTTAGTTATTAGCCTTTAAAATCTGATTTATTTCTATTCATGCTTAATTAAACATGGCATAAGGATCATTCATATAATGCAGGCATGGCCAAGCCAAATGACCCTGCGGGCCACTGAAAAAGCACATGCCATAAATTCTTTGACCTACAAATATCTTCAAAACCAATACACCTAAAATTATGAGAAACATTTTTGGAATCCACGGACGTAGCCCTTTCTAACGATACACCACATGATACGATATAAAAATATTTTACTTATTTTGTTCGGCCCGAAAAATATCTTTTGTAAAAGTGTGATAAATCTCGCGGGCCATAAAAATTTTCTAGGCGGGCCGCGGGGATATAATGGCTTGAGTAACTAAACATTTTTTACAAAAGGAAAAAAAAATTTTATAAACAGAAGTCGAAAATTTAAGTGACTGGTGTTGGTCACAGCAGAATTCTCGATTTATATATATTTATAAAGCTGAATGGAATTTATGAAGCTTGAATGGTCAAATCTCATAAGCATTGCAGAATTATTGATATCTGCACTTTAAAGCAATTTTACCTTCTTTTAAATTGATTTGAAGAATCATTTTATGTAAAAACTACAAAAAGACCGCTTAAATTTTATAGTGCCTGAGTTCGTTGAACAACATTAAATAGCTTTTTCCATGACTTCGTTGGAGGAGACCTTCGTAAACTAAGCCTACTCGAGTAGAAGCGCAGTAAATTTGACTAAATCTGCAACCAAACTGTAATTGCGCATAAAATTTATGGCACACAAAAGGTTAATGCAACGGCAACATTGTTCGTCTGCGGCATGGCCATATCAACATACCATCTCTCACCTGCGCCAAGATGAATGCACTTGGCAAATGGAATTGGCATACGGAAATGCCAGCCAAGTGGCCAATAAAATTTCTGCAGATTTTTGTAGAGAGTATAAAAATGTTCGTGGGTACTGCTGAGGGGGAAGTGCGCGGTGAGGTTGTGCGATACATCAGAATATTACGTGCGAATGAATGCAAGAACAAAAGTCATGAATCACAATCAATAGGAACAACACAACGACTATAACCAAGGCGGCTTCTTGATAGCTCTTGCAGATTGGCACTTAGACCGGTCTGACGAACAATCTGGCTGTTTGCGTGCTTAACGTTGCATCTGCATATTATTTCGTGTATCTTAAGCTCCTCATGTACATATGTACATGCATATATGAATCCATCTGTCTAAGGGTTAAGACTATTCTTTACCACAAACACTTAACTTTTTAGTAGTATGTAGACTTTGAAATTTTTGTTTCCGTAAGCAAACGAATTTTACGTTCTAAGTTCGAATTGAGTAATAGATCTGCCTGAAATTTTATTGCATTTAAATTTGTACATGTCATAGGCAACAATGTCAAAAACATGCTTTGGTCAACTTAGTGTTCTCCTGAATGAAGCCGTCGATATGTATATGGATCCAGCTATCTAAAACAACATTTGTATATAAATCCTTCTTTTTGTATCAGTCTGTCTGTCTACAATTCTAGCCATCTATGCAAAGTACCATTCGTATATAAATCCTTGTTTTTGTACCCGTCTATCTGTCTACAATTTTATCTATATGCGTGTAAGTGTATCTATTATGTCTGCCAAAAGGTGCATATGCCTATAAAATCGTCTCATATTGCTAACATCATTCAAGTAAGCCAACGAACAATACGTCTGATAACTTACGTTTTCTACAGTAGATTTTGAAATGTCTCATTTTCGTACAATACTAACTGTTAACGTAATAAATTGCACCTTAAAGTTTAGAGTTTAGGAAATGGATCTGCTCTAAATTCTAATAGAGCACATAGTATGTTTATACAGATAAATATGAAAATAACTAAAAATGTGTCTAGATCGACTTAGCTACTCTTGAAAGTACCCGTCAGTTATGGTTTAAGTAAAGTTCTCGACTTGTCTGTATAAAATTTAAATTATATATATGGATACTTAAACGCTATTTAAAGTTCTGAATATATGCATATGTATTCATCTGTTAGTCTATGGGTCCGCCTTCTCTTAATGTCTATCTGCTTGTCTAAAGATCCCTATGTATATGGATTGCAACCGTTTATTTCACTATGGGTTCCTCTTCTTTAAGGGCTCCCTGTTTGTCAAAGGGTTCATATGCATATAAATCCATTGGTCCATAAGTGCATCTTCTCTACGAATCTGTGTTTAATTCAAAGTTCTCAACTTAAGATGCGTCCATCTGTTTGTCTTTCAAACACATTATATGCATGTATCTGTGCAACCAGTAGTCCAACTGATGCTTCGTTCGAGAGAGACCTGTTGCTGTGTCCAGCTAACACTGGAGCTGGGCATCTCGACTGCGCTCTGGCGTAGGCCATAAAGTAACGTTCTATCTTGAAAGTTTTCAAAACACTTCAGATAAGAGGCGGATTTTATGGCACAGCAGACACAACACCAAGACCAAATCAGAATTGGACGTCACTTGAGAACAAGAAGCAGAAGACACAGCAGAATATTTGAAGCACAATTCGAACAGGTAGAAAAGTGCGAAGAAAGACCGACAACTTTTTATTTAAGTTGAAGACAAGAAAGAACACAGACAGTGCAATGCAATCAATGCAATAACAAAGGAACAGAAGCAATGGAAGCCTGCAAGTGTACAAATAGACAACAAGTAGAAGCTGTAGAACAACAAAGGAGAGGCTTGCGCCATACAACAACAACAACAAAGCAAGTAAGACAGAACAGAACGGTAGACTCGATCCTAAGACATGGAACCGGCTTAACAAAATAAACAGACGCACTGAAAAAACCAAAACCAGGAGAGTGAGTCTTACAACGAGCAAAGCATTGTGGGGGTAGAGTATGCCAGCGGCTCCACTTGAGCTGGGAATTGTGGAGGCTGTGGAGAAAAAGTTACCGTGGGTAAAGAAAGAGTCAAATGAGATTGCTTTGAGCAAATTTGAAGCGTAAGTGAGCGAGCGGGAGCAGCCACACGTGGGGATATTACCATTGCCAATGGCGCAGTGTGCTTACTCTGTGGAATCTGTTCTTGACAAAAGACAGTGAGAGAGAGAGATAGAGGGAGTGCAAATGCAACTGCTGACTGTAGTACGTTTTAGGGCCAGTTTCACAGTGGATGTTTAAACTCTGATTGCAGTTTAAATAGGGAATTTCAGTTTCACAGTGGGAAGTTAAATACAATTTAAATGCCCGGTTGTGGGCATTTAAGTACGGCACAGAGTTGCAATCGAAAACAAATAAACAGCTGATTTCGGATGTGCAAGCAAGCTGCGTCGACAATATTGCAATTTATAAGCGGCCAAATTAAACATACAACTGCATGGTGTAGCACATATAAATGATCCCGTAGTATTATAAATAATATAAACTGTGGATTCTTTGAAGAATATCCAATAATTCACTTCTTTCGGCCGACGAAAAATTTTTAGCTCGCGCTGCCTCCATAATTGAACAATTGAACATATGTTTTTGGCAAGTTGTGCTGTGTTCAATTGTCAAATATTCGAAGTTGCCATTCATTATTCCGTATTTAAATAAATGCACTGTGAAACTCAAGAAAAGTTAAACTAGATTTAAACTCAATTCGCAAATTAGATTTAAACATCCACTGTGAAACTGGCCCTTAGACTTTTTCAAAAATTTTACACAAATATTCAAAAATTTTACACAAAAGTCTCTGAAGAAAACATTAAAATAAATAAATCTGCTCTTTTAATAATATTTCATTTATTTATTTAGAATTACTATTTATTTTATGCCGTTTTGTTTATCAAAATTACAAAAATGTGACTGCAATGATTCAATTCGATTTGTTTTATTTGTTGTTGTTGTTGTTTTTGTATTTGGAATATGCATTTATTTATTTATTTATTTGTTTAGTCTATGAATAAACAATGTTCTTAAACCCAACACAAATTGAAGGGAAGATAGGTAAAAAAGAGTTAATACATAAAAGCACCTCTTAATCCAGCGCTAAATGCAATTCTAATATCAAATTTGAGTGTTCGACTGACTATAATGGAATACAATTTAATGACATATAATTCTAAGATGCTGACTTAGCTCGTTCTTTCAGTAGTCAGGTTCTTATGAATGGATGAATATTTTAAACCACAAATCCAATTGATCTAGACTCTATAGTAATGATGTGTATTGAGTTCAAAATTCTATACATTGTATATCATTCTCCCTTATTTCCCAGCCTAAGCTGAGCCAGCAAATATCGTAGATCTAGTTGGGTTGATAAAATCTTACAAGTGGTTCCTGCTGTCGTAGGCTTCATTTCTTACAAAATGTTTGTGGTATCAAAAAGAACTGATTGCTATAAGTGAGACTGGTATTGGTCTGCCACCTTAACCTAACTAGCATAACTAGTACAAAGCTTTTAATGTTCAATTAAAATGAGATTTTCTATTATCTAAAAACTAGTTAATTTTTGACATATTGGTGTCAAATGTTGCGTTAGAAATCAAACTTCGATATGGAACTGATTTGCTGCAGACAACATTGCATAATTTCCATATTGCAATCACTTTTTGATTTTTCAAATAAAAATTTTTGTAAAATTAATCCCTAAATGACAAGTGTTCATGCCCACTTTAAGTGCATTACCTCATTGATTTTGCTTAATACTTTTCGATTTGATGAACTAATAAAAATAAAGCAAACCAAAATGAGCTTCTTATCAGTTGGCTTAATATGCCAAATAAGTAGAAGCAACACAAAGGCCAATCATCTTTGCTCGGGCACAGGTAATTGAATGGCTTATCTATGCTTGCTTATATAGTATATTGAAAACCATCGGCAGCATGTGCACGGCCGAAATGGACTCGCACGCACTTGCGTCACTTTTCCTCAAAAGCAGTAAAAATTCTAAGTAGACATTTTTTTTAAACATTGTATAATGCGAGTACTGATAACGCAAATGACTGTCCGAAACTGTCAAATATGAAAAAGTGTTTCAATGAATCAATGAACAGTTCCTAGACTTCAATTGACTGTGCAGAACATGGTAGTATAATAAGAAAGAGAGGGAGGGAGAGAGTGTAATTTGGAACAGCACATGGAGCTACAGTGGAACTATAACAAACGACAGAGCCTACGGTTGAAAGCTTTAAAATTTCATATCCTTCCCTGCAACGGTTTTTTTATACTAAGCTACTTTTACATTACAATAAATCATATTTGACAAAAATCCTTTAAATTTATAGAAGGATTTTAATGCTGATACAATTTTAAGAAAAACTGTAAACAATGTTCTTTACAAATTATAATAAAAATTGCTTGGCACAACAGCCCGTGTGAACTCAAGGGTCATTAGCTTGTTATATTTGGCACAAATTAACGGGACCTACAAAACCGCATCCGAATGGATTGAGAAGCTTTTCATGGCAAAAAATACTCTCGCATAATTGCCACCTCATTGCGAGAATTGGCGCCGTGCAAAGAAATAATTTGAAAAACAAATTCTCTTTTTTTAGATGTTATGAGGCCCGACTGAGAGGGCTTCCCACATCAGCGACCAAGCAATTGTCCTTTGAGCCACTATGACACCTCTGTACGATGAAGCTTGTATACAATGTTGCCAGATTTTTTTTTCAAAAAACTGTAAATTCCCAAAATAAAAACTGTAATTTCAACAAAAAAAACTGTAACCTTCAAAAACGAAAATATTTTTGTGAAATTATGGTCATAAATGACAAACAAATTGCCATTTTGAAGCAGGGCTGCAATGTAATCACAGGGTTACCGTGAGATTTTTTTTTAAAGCTGCAAAAAATTAATCTTTTATTGTAATTTAAAAAAAACAGAAAATCTGAAAATAAAAAAAAACTGTAATTTGTACTAGGAGGTAATTTGAAAAACTGTAAGCTTGTCTAAAAAACTGTAATTTACAGTTAAAACTGTGAATATGGCAACATTGCTTGTATACCAATGTAAAAATTCTCAATGTTTTCATCAGCTCTATTTATGTACGAACGGTCTCTTAGACCGTAGAGAGCTCATTCAAAAAGATTCTAACTTTTCTCAATTTTTCATGGAATGGCCATCATGAAAAATTTGAAAGCATTTCACTGTTTTTATAAAATTTCAAATATTCTTAAACTCAATATTCGACTTAGGGTGAGAGTGGATTGTCTTTGGAGCTGGGATCTAGTCTCCTGGCCAGCCTGGAAAGCCTATTATGGCATCTGGTCACTCTAGTTTTTAGTAAAATATAATTAATTAAAGCTACCTAACATGGAAAAAATTTTGCGTGCAAGCAACGTTAATATGCGCTTATCTGTATCTGATCGTCTGCTCAGTTAGCTTTAAACTACCACTGTGAGTCGACAGTGGAACGTAAGAGTCGTGCTCTCCCTGTAGCACGCGCTCTCATTCGTATAAATAGTGGGCTTGTGTAGACTTTTTGTTGTAGAGATGTGAGCACTACGAGCTGAAGACTCCAGTTGGAAAAACACTTGTTTGGCTTTATCTGTGGGCACAGTCATAATTCCTAACTTCAGTACAAAAACGACAGTTAGCGCTTGAACACGTTCGGCGCTAAAAAAAGAGATACTACGGTGCCGGTACATTAAATTTTATAAATTGTTGTTATTGTTAGAAACATTTTGCGATATTTTTCAAAAAAAAACGTGCGCTGAAAAACGTTTAAGCGAGCGGGACTACTTCAAAGCAGAGCATATAGAAAAAGAAGTACAGCGACGTTCAATAGAGATGTGCTGCTCTAGTTATGCCTGAGTGTTTGAAAAAATTTCAGAAAAAATTTATTCTATCAATTGTTTACATTGCGAAATTGTTAAGCCAATAAAATGTGTCACTGGCGGCATGCCACACTCATAAAGTGCCAGCAAGATCAGCAGCGATCGTGCTCTGGGCGAATTATTAATGGCGTATTTAAACTGTGACAAATGCTTTAAGAATTTTATATAAATTTCAAACAATTTGTTAATAGCATATGATACCACAGCGTGCTTGAATACCCCACCCAGTTGTAAAGTGATCGTGTCTGTTTTATGCATAGTAGTAAACTCCCCATATTTACTGAGGCGGCTATTTGTAATGACAGCTGATAAGATTGATTTCATTTACATAGTAAAATCATTAAAAAAAGTAATGAAAACAAAAAACCAATTAAAAAATATAAATGAAAACAAAGCAAAAGGGGCGCTACTTAAAGCCATAACTAACGCCGCGATCAACAACACGAGCTTAAGCTCTAACGCTGACTTGGTATTTTATATTACGTAGTAGTAGCTTGGCGGACAGCTCATTAAATGTTTGTATCTATAACACTTTATAATGATTCTCGGAAATGCTATATAAAACAACAACAATAAAAAACATACGAACATACATAACTTTAGTGCAATCCGTAACAAGTGAGAGCCATGTGCTGGAACTGAAACTGAATAAAAAAGAACAACAACAAGAAGGCCTGAGTGAGCAGTAGCAGCCGTGGAACCGGTAACGATCAGCGTGTACTTCCTTATATGTAGAGCTTGCTGCAAAGTTGTCTTGCTGTCTTTCAAATCCGTTGCTGTTTTTACCTTAAATGCTTTTAAAATTACGCTTAGAACAACAACAAGCAAGAAGCCAGCAGCCAGCAGCTAGGAGCACGGCAAGATCAGTCAGTAGCTTTCGAAGAAATGCGCAGAAGCGCAGCTCAGCTGCAGACCTAGCGACAGACCAAGACACAATCGAACAGACGAACTGACAGACAGACAGACAGAACGACTCCTTGGCTGCTTGTGCGCTTGTGATCTTGGCAAGATCACTCGCTCTGGCAATAAAGTTGTTCGCATCGCCGACTGAAACACAATCATTTCGTAAGCAGACAAAAAATTGCAGCAGGCTACACAAAAAGCCAAACATACGTTAAATTTCAAAATGTTTGAGCCAAGCGAAGGAAGATCGTGCATGATCACTGAACAGCAGCGGAAAGTGTTGCAAGCCTTGTTGCTGTTGCATGTGAAATTGTGCGTTTGTGGTCAAGATCGTTAGCGGCTTCTGCGTGTGACTCACTCACTTATGCCCAGCTCCAGCTCCAGCGTAGCAACCAGCAACAGCAGACAGACACGCTGCAGTACAATGATCTTGTCGCCGTGCGCTGATCATGGCGTATCTTAAAGTTTGTCGTCAGTGTTAAAGAAAAATAATAAAAAATTATCAGCATACCTTTTCTTGTCTTTTAAGTGTGTGTGTCTGTGTGCTTTTTATTTTGTCTTGTCAACGAAAAGCTGAATTACAAAAAAAGCAGAAGAATTACAAAAAGCAGAAGAAGCAGCAGCAGTTACCTTTAAAGGAATAATATAAAAGTAAAAGCACAATAATTTTGTGCAGCATAGCAACAAAAAGTGAAGAAGAAGAATAAGATATTCCTTTTGAAGCAATTCAATCGACAATTTATATTGGTTCGGCTTGCTTCTTGCAAGTTATGGCAACTAAGAATAACGCACATCAAAAGGGAATATGTCTACAAGAAAGGATAATTTAGAATTTGAGAATAATAATTGGAGTAGTAATAAAACGACCGGCAGACGATCGGGCAATGGTTATAGTTGCAGTTCCTTAGGTAAGTTGAAAAATTTTAGTTTTGAGTTATAAGAAATCATCATGATCACAATCATTCCATCTACGATTTGCAACTAAATAATAAATTAACATTTTATTAAGGATCGTATCGTAAATTTATATCAAAGCAATCATAAGAAACGAGAAAAATTTTTTAATGGAGCATGCTCGAAAAATTTTTAAAGTCTGCGAGTAAATAGTAGCGTATAAACTGTCCTACAAGCCAAAGATCCTATCGATCAAAATCGAAGAAACTTTTTTAAAATGGTATAATAAACCAATTTTATTAAATTACGATAAACCTGAAAGATTTTTGCTTTTATCTTTAAGCGTATAAATCAATTGGAAATGTAAATGAATAAATTTCATTAAATGCAGGCGATCATATCGATATCGATCGCTATCTACATAAAATGTAGCTACACATAAAATCTTGATTTTTTCTCTAATAGTTTATGTTTCTAAGAACAATTTGAGAGTGCTAAAAAGTTTTCAATATAGTCGAAATATATTGGCGAATTTTACTGCTAGCAGCTGATCTTATCGTTCGCTTTAAATGAAATGATTTTGTTAAAGGGGGCGACAGCTTTTTCAAATACAATTTCATGTCATCAAATTTGGTGACAAGATCAAATTCATTGATCGTTTTTATAAAAAAAATTTTATTTGGATAACAATTTATAAACTTCATCACAATCTAAAGATCTCTTTCCAAAGTCAATCTAGCTTTTGCCGAATTTCTGCAAAAGATTGAAGCTGACACTGGAATTTTCAAAATCTAATACGATCGATTGTCATTGGAACTTTCGAAATCTGGCCTTGTTACCAAAGAGCCAAAAAAATCACCTAGTTAGATATAAAAAGACTTATTTTCTCTTTTTCAATTATAGGCTTACATTTTCAACTAGTAATTTTAATTTTCAATTAAGTTAACAAGGGCATTGAGCATAATTGGAATATTTAAGGCCTAATTGAGTGAAAATAAACATAATAGCCTATATTGAAATGCTTTCAAAAACAGCGCTGGTTACGCTTCAACGACTCAAATTACATATTCAGAAAAAACAGTTAAGGTCACTAGTTAATAAAATGAGCTGTTGATGGGTGTTAACTGAACTGTGAACTGTTCAAGCACAATTTTGATCCAAATTATTTCAGCACAATTTTGTTCGAAAATAGACAAAATTGCTTCCTCATATATTTTATATTCAATATAGCCTTTTGCCTCAACAGTCGCTGGCAATTTCAATACTGCTATTTCTACTTTTGCTACTGGAACATTTTTCAATATATTTTGTTTCTGTTTAATGCCCATTCTTGTGTGCTGACTGTCTGTCTGTCCCTCTGGTATTGCGGAACAGCTCCTCCTCTTTGATTTCGATCGCATTTTTTCCGCCGCATTTCTTTCGCCATTGAATTTGCGGCCCTTTTCATGCATCTAATTTGCCTCTTTGTAGCGTCGCGACGCTTTTAGTCTCGAGCAATGTACGAGCAATGTTGGGAATTGCTGGAAATTCTTGGACATTATCTCATTCTTTTATACGCAGCCATTCAGATCCCGTCGCGTCTCAAGATTCCGATTGAGGGCAGACAATGATTTCGCTTGTCTGTGGTAGAACTAAAAATGTTTGCATATTTTATGCTTGTTGGTGAGAGGGGTTAAACGGTGCGAAGAACAGCGCAAATTCTTGCATAAATGAAGGGTAGGTTTTAATTTAAGGAAGCACGTGCAAGAAGCCAAATGCGATTGAAAGGGTCTGCTGTTCTGAGAATTTGTAGTTATATTCTGTATTCAAATGAAATAAAGCGAATCTCGGAATCAATTTCGATTTAATCTAGTGATCGTAAAGTTTAAATAAAGCAAGATTCCGCACGGTTGCATTATAAAGAGTGTAAAGTGAACTTGTTTGTATATGAAATCAATAAACGATATCAAAGAGTGAAGGGCAATCAATTTTCTCGAACTGATGAGGATGGTTTCTTTACTGTGTTGTACTTTTACATATGTAGAATAAAATAGTTATGTATTTTCACATAGACAGTATGTATTTTTTTTATATCGGTTCTATAAAATTTTTCCTACAATTAAAATAAATAATTGTTGATTGCAGCAATAGCCTGAGGGCTTAGGCCTAGCTTACTCGCATTATCTTGTGTGTGTTTATTATATTGTGCAAAAATTGATGGGAACTACAAATAATTTTTGCTACAATGTATATGAATGTATTATTGATTCTACTATAGACTTGCTTTCTAGTTTTGAACAAAAAAGAATGTCAGCATCGCCTGAAGCATGTCCAACTGACTGCAGCAGTTATTCTGATACTTTGTCACTCATGAGAAAATTTGACTATAATACGACTTTAATAAAAATCCTTAAAATAAAAGAATTTAGGCTCATTTTAGTTTAAAACGTTTTAAATCCATAGTTAATCTTAAATACTTCAAATTTCAGCGCTTTGATAGCGCGTCATATTATAGTCAAATCCCTTATAGGTGATTAACTAGTATCTGAATGTCTGCTTCAGTTAATAAACATGTTTCAGATGGTGCTAACAATTCTTGTACCCCTTCCCTTCCCCCACACAAAACCAGTGATTAACAGCTCATTTTGTTTATCAGCGGCACTTCAAAAGATATCTCTAGCACTTGCATGAGTGCGAATATATTGCCTTGGCTGTATACGACCTTATGCCATATTTCGCGCTGGCACACCACAGTCAGTCCATTACCCCTTGAGGCTCATTAAGGCACTTAATGCGCTGCGTATGGCCTGGCTGCTATTTTGCAGAAGACCGCGTTCAATGATCCACCGGCTGGACCACTCGCCTATGATAAATACTGGCAAATAAGCATTAGAGGGAACGCAGACACCGCAGCCAATGCACCCCCTTTAGCCATTTACGCTTGGGCGCGTGCAATTTCACACACCAGCCCGCAACGCCTCCTCGCCCCCTCGCCGCTGCTGCAATCGCGCTTTTCTGCAGTCACACTGGAGAAGAAGGCTGGCAACTTTAAACGTTAAAATTAGCCGCCAAAAATGTGCCAAGACCGATCGATGGACGGACGGACGGACGGACGGACGGACGGACGGACGCATGACGACGAGAGTCTGTCGAATGCGCCGGCAGCTTAATTAAGCTGAGGCGGCCATTTGGCCTTTTGAGCTCTTCTTCTCCATTGGCGTTTGTGGCGCGCTACCTGCATTTGCATTTGTATCTGCGACTGTGACTGCGCCTTTGCAGGCGGTAAAATGATAAAAATGTAAAAAATATTTTTCACATAACATCATAACTACACACAAGCGGTTCAATGCGAATTGCTTGCTCCTGCTGCGGGCCAGTGTTGCCAACGGCACGAGCGTTGTGAAATTTTCAGCGCTATGTGAGAAATCGTCGTTACATTATAACGTATAGAACATTTTCTGAAATTTTCTGAAATTGAAAAATTAAATAAAGCCTTTTGCACTGAACAAAATTTTAGTTTACCAATATTTGATACTAAATCTTGATTCGAAATTAAATACGTATTAATTCGTTGTATATGTACTCAGAATAATCAACGAAAGCGTAGCCATTCCGAATATTTAGGCAAAAAATATTGGACACAAAATTGGGCACCACTGAACAGGTTACTTGGCACAGGTTGAGCACCTTTGAACAGGTTAAAACAATCAATATCAAAATTTTATCGAAATTTATATTTGGGCTTGAATATGTTATCTAATTTATTATTGAAATGCTATATGTATGAAGATTTCACTAACTAAGCACATTTTCCATTTAAAAGAGGATTTCTTTTTAAAATAAAAATGCAACACTGCTTAAACATGTCCACTGACAGGCTTGCCTGCACTCTTCCACTGTCAGTTAGTTAATAAATTACTCGATTTGTTTGTGTGACATTTTGAATTATTCGGCAGTGTTTTGCCTGTCTGCTTAAATTTTTTGCGCTTTCTTGTATATTTGCTTGCCTTTTTTTAGAGTTATTAACTTTTGCATTGGCTGCTGTGAGGTGCCTCTGGCGTCGGCAGCGTCTGTTGAAATGCACAAAAAAAGAGTACATACATTAATTGTATGCCAAATAAAGACGACACTGAATTGGAAATCGTGTTGCCAGCTTATGAATAAATTATGTGAGGGGTGTGAGGCATTTAATGACTGTGAGTAAGTCAGGAGGTTGTCATATATATTGTAATGATGTATTGCTTGAAGTTATTATTTCACTTAATCGCTTCAAAAAGTTACGAATTTTATGTAAAATTGTTAACTAATTTCAAAATGTATTGATATTAACTTGCATTCAAAAAGCACTTTATATATTATCATTTAAGCTTGAGGCGGTTACCAACAAAAACTCGACTGACAAGCTTGGCTCAACTCTCATATACAGCACCTCTTGAAATTGCACATCCATGAGAATTAGCAAATAACGGAGTTTGGAATAAGACAATCTTATCTACACAGTGGCAAAGTTATAGCTTTTATATTTGCCTTTTAATTTTGCCTCCCTCCCTTCTCCTGTATAATAACAAAAATGTTAGCAAGGCTTTTCTACACGAAGATAAGATTTTAGTATGTATATTTCAAAAGAATTTCTGTAGGCTGGCAACTCTTGCACTCCTCGCTTCTGCGTATGTGCCACAACAAAAGCAGGCTCACAATGCCGCCAATGCAGCGGCCACAGCTTGCCATTCGCAATTATGCACAATTAGCTGGAAGCAATTTCCTAATTAATTAACCAGTAATAAGCACATTTTTTGTAATTTGCAGAAAATTTCATTAACACAATAGTGTAAAAGCTGCAGGTGTTCGCAAAAACTCGAATAGATAAGAAAAATATTCTACATACTTTTTCATGCTTATGACAGCGTAAAATATCAATTAAAGCCATGACCAAAATCCTTCATGAAGAACTGGAAAACATAATTTGCATAAAATGTTATATTTTAAGTATAATTTTCATTCATAATATGTAATATACTTTCGAAAATGAAAAAATTAGTCAAATTGTAGCTTGAAATAAAATGATGAATGGTTCATTTCGAAAAAAAATATTAAAAGCATCAGTTGGGTTTTATCAAATGCCTTTGAAGAATTCAAGACCTTATTTTCTTCACTATTATTTTAGAATTAATTGATTGTTTGGAATATTTGCAAAAGAGTTGTGTGCTTCTAAGTCAATTTTAAAGAAAAAGAAGAAAATAGTTTAAGAGAAAAATTTTTCAAAGAGCTTAGGTCTAGTAGCATTAAACGATGATACATACTTTAGTATATGTATACTCGTTTATTTCAGATGTAAGTTCTGGCTTCCAGTTCTTCTTTGCATCAGTCCTTGCCATCGGCGCTCTTTTCACTCCGAAGACTTCGAGAACCAAACGCTGTAGAATTACATTTCCTGTAATACTTACTTACTTACTTATATGGCCATTACAATCTGTTGCAAGTCTCAGCCTCATGTTAATAATCTCTATAGGCACCTCTGCTTTGCGAGCGACTACCTCTGAAATATATAAAATTTTCATTTAAATTCCAATTAGTGATGCTGACAAAAGGCATTACTGTGCTAATGCTGTTCCACTTCTCAAGTACAATTTTTGTAGCATCTTTTTCAATATGTAGCCCATGTACTCAACGAATTGTGCTAGCCAAATCGACTACTAAAAATCAAAATAGCAGCAATTAATATAAAAAAAAAATTCCCAAGCTAACAGAAACATACTCTATAAGCAGCAAGTTCGAAACTAAAATGGATTGTGGCATTGTGAAACCCTAGCTTTAAATTTGAATTGCCTTTCCCCAACGAACAATGGCTATTAAAATTTTGGCAATCCCTGCGGCGATGCCTGAACTTTTTCGCATGCGTGCGCTTTTAAAAAGAAATCACTCAATCCCGATAGCTTTGCAGCAGTACACACACTTTCTAGAGTTGTGGCAACTTCAAAGATCTACAGACCGAATCACTTACATTCTCACTTGTTCGGGCTTTCACCGGCGATGTTCGCCAAAAAATTTACAAATGTTTTTTTTACCATTTTTATGCAAGGGTAAGAGTGCATTGCATGTTCGCACAAAAAATTGTAATAAATTACATGAAATGCATTTAAGTGGCAGAGTGCGACCGCTTTAACGAAGCTGCCACAATTTGCCAGTGCAGTGCAGAATGCGGCTACTAATGGCCCGAAAGCAGCAGCGCAATGTGGCGGACGAAGCAGCAGAAGAGCAACAGTGACAGCGGCAGTGACAGTGGCAGTGACAGTGGCAATGGCAGTGGCTGCGTCGACTACAGGCCGGCCGCCTTCCAGCAAAGCCCATAAATAGCTGCCAACCAGCGCAGTCACCAAGCCGAAGTCAACGTGGCCCAGTTGCATGCGACGCGGCGTGTTGGGAATTGTCTTAAACGAAGAAGGTGTAAATTTAATACCCTTTACTTGCACGTACGGCTTAAGTCATGCTGACCCCTTTGCCAGTGAAGCCTCCCCTTCTGTCTCATTTGCACAGCGCCGTCTTTGGGGGAGGTGTTTGGAAGGCGCCTGAAGTCAATCAACTTTCGTTTTTCATGCATTTAATAAAGAAATATACCTTTCAAGTAATTTCCAACAAACATATTGACCCTAAAATATTTTCTAGATGAGCAATTTTTTAAATAAAGTCGACTTTCGTTGAATTAGTAATTATATTTTCTCATCTTATCAGCGGATTTAGTCTTTTAGTGTGTGAAATGAATGAAGTTCAAAATTTTGGTACAAATTTTTTCAGAGATTATAAAAATTAAAATATTACAATAGCCAAGCTTATAAAAAGAGCAAGTAATTTATTAAATAAAGTCGACTTTCGTTGAGTAAGCTAATAAATCTTATCATCTTTTAGACTTTTGTCTTTTGTCTTTTCATGTGTGAAATGAATGCAAAATAGTTTTTATCAAAATTTTAGTACAGATTTTTTCAAAAATTATTCAAAAAAGAAGAAGTTGAGAAATTATGGGAATTCGAAACATTATAAGAAATTGTTATTGCACTGTCCTGTAAGGAACCCCGTATAAGAGCCCATACTAACAGAGTTAAGCAAAACCGGCACTGACCTTCCACGTTGGTGGCTGATATGATATGGACTCAGAGCGCTTTTCACTTGAGTGCCAAACAAATCCAAATTTTTTTAACAATATCGGCTTTCTTGGCCATAGGCCGTCGCGTCTGCCTTACTGCTGCGCACTACCTCAAGCGGCTTTCCTGCTGCAATTAACTTGCAATTAGATACTAAAAGTTGTTGTTTAAAATGCAAAATAAACAAAAAGTTAAGAAAAAGTTAAAAAAAAGTCTGCCAAGTGCCACTCTTCTTCTTTGCCTCTGCCAGCATATACAATTTTATGAGTTTGCGATACTTTGGCAGATATGTACGTACGTTCTGCTACACTTTTATGGCTTGTTGCTTTTTGCTGAAGTTGCTGTTGCTGTTGTTGTTGTTGTTGTTACCTGCCGGCGTTTATATGCACACACATCGCCTGACCTATTTTTGCTGTTTCGGTTTGTTTTAACTTGGAAGTGTTGGCCACAATTTCTAAGAGTGGCGGCTACGAGTGGCTTTTATGGCGGCTGCCAGCTTGTGTGCATTTGGGAGTGTGTTTGTGTGTGCGAGTGAGTGTGTTTGGCTTGAGATAATGTCGTTTAGCAGATATTAAAGTAATGTGCATATGGGTTAAATCAATTGTATACACTGCGAGTTCATTGCCACATATATTAACACCATAGGCGCAACCAATGGGATTGGGGGGTTGAGCATAAACAAATATTTCATTTCAATTGAATCGAGATTTGTTGGTGGAAGCTGCATAAAATCTATAAAAGTGCTTTTCTCATGAGAGACACAATGAAATATTTGGTTTTAATTGAAATTTTTTCATATGAATATATATTTTTTTTCGTATGGAATTGTAACTGTATCGCCAGAAGGTAGGTTAAGTGGTCGTCTCAAGGACATCACTTAGGCCAAAAGGCCCATTGTGTTAACACGTGAGATTTTCTCCTATGCACTTCTCATGTATGGCAGCCACTTTGTGACTCTGGTTATTGGTCGATGTGTCCTGGTGGCGGATTTTCCAAGTCTGCTAGACAGCTCAGGAAGTAATGTCCCAGGAAATAACGCCAGAAGAGAACTGTTAAAATATTTTTTTTAATATTAGCTATTTCAGTGCAAATTTTGTTCATTGAATAAACTTGTACATAAATTTTGAAGTATTATACGAGTTTCTGAAAAAACGATATACAATGCTTCAATCTTCGATATATTAAATATCGTATCGCAATAAAACTGAAAGGAAAATTTATCAAGCTAAAGCAAGAAAAGAAGGACCGACAAAATGAAACTTCATTTCAGAGTTAATTCGATTTATCGAAGTTAAAAAAGAATAAAGACCGAAATAAAGTTTAATTTCATTAAAAAATTGACTTACCAAAAGTAATGAAAAAGAAACGATACTAAGCTAAAGTTCAGAAAAAATAATCGAATAAAGAAAGGAAAAGAAAGAGTAACAAAATGAAACTTTATTTCAGAGAAAATTTAGCGAAGGGAAAAGTTGCGAAACAATGCTGAATTTCATAAGTAAATATACTTTTTGAAGAGAAATAAACGAAATGAAACTGAGTTTCAGAAAAAAATTTACTTAGAGAATGAAAAAGTATGCAAAATGAACTAAATTTTAGAAAAAGATACCTTCTAAGAGAAATGAAACAGCAATGAGAGCATTTATCACGAAATACAAGATCTGGAATAATATCAATAAATTGAAGAAAAGTTCATAAAATCATGTTCAAGCTATCAAAACAGAGCAGCATTTTTTGCAGAATGTATACTAAGTTTCATTGTATTAGGTGTAGAAAAAAGAAATCCATTATTCGTTCTTACATTTTCAACCGCCTGACTGGCGTTTCCGCCTTTATCGAAGAAAAACTGTAAAATATCGTGTATTTCATCTTTGCTGGTGTCCATGATTGACGCACGTTTAAGCAAAACTGAGTTAAGCATTCACAAAACTATCTGAAAAGTTTTCTTAGTACGAAATCTTATCATTCTATCACCATTTAGAGTAATCCGATCGCACTTATATAACGCGGGATACAGTTTACTAAATCTATTGAAATAATAATGGATTTCCTTTCACCACTCCTGATATTGAACAAAAAATGGAAGGATCCAATTAAGCACAATTTGCGTGCTATTTAGCCAAAGAATAAAGCCAGTTCTGGTTTTACGATTTAAGCATATAATTTCGATGCATTGTGCTTGTGACGCATCAAAACTTTTGTAAGAATTATAAAAAAATATTTCTTTTGTGCATTTATTTTCATTTTGCTGGAACTGCTCAAAAAAAATTAAACAGAACCCAAAAACGAGCAAAGGCAAAACTTTTGCAAAATAAAACCAGCACAAAATTTTGCTTTATGCAGACCAATGATTTTGGCTGCCACTGGCAGCAATGAGCCATTGAATTATGAAAGCATTGAAGCATTTAAAATCAGGCCAGCTCGAGGAGACGGAGAGAAGGGGATGAGGAAAAGGCAAGCAACGTAACAAACGAATTTGATACGACGAATTATTTTTGTATGCGCTTTAAGAAAGGTAACGTTTATCAAAAGTAGCTTTAAGAATAAGGTTAACGAAATGGCTTAAATCAGGCTTCCAGACAGGCTTCGAAAGGCTTCGAAAAGGCTTCGAAAAGGTTGAACACTCACACATGTGCAGTTCTTTGTGTGTGTATTCTCGACCTTAATATTTGATTTATATTGCAAGATACATGTAGAAATGCAGATGCTTCAACTGCCGAGCTGGCTGCCTGGAATCACGGCTACGTCTCTTCACAGCTGGTCACACTGGACGTCGACATCGACTGGGAAGCTGGATGTGGTTCATGACGCAATGTGTTTGCTGCAGCGGCTTTCGGAGGCTGCCCATTCGCATGCCAAAAATATAAATTATTATTTTTGGTTTGCTTGTGTGTTTGTGTTGGCAGCAAGGGGGCAGCCTTTAATCGAGCTGGAAGAAAGGCCAGAAGATACTTATGAAGCGCCGAAGAGGGGATGAAGAGCTCAGCCAGAACTTATCATTATGTTGGCATCGACTCGACGAGCTGAGCTGAAATAATTCTTTATACTTTCAGAGCTTGGCATTGAATTGTAGTTTAAGCAACGAAAGCACTAAGCAGGCATTCTTTATAGTTTATTTGTGGCTGCATACTTTTTAGCCGCACTGTGCACGAACAAAATGACTTGCTTTTACGGTATTTAATCAGGCAGACAGAACCTTAAAATTTGTCTGTTGCAGCTTTCTGCATGAGTTTGAGCGTATTTATGCTTATGTCAGGGCTGTCAGCTGCAGAATACCAATATCTTATGATTAATAAAAAAATATTTTGAGTTGTTTTTTAAACAGCGTGCAACTTCTTAATTTTAGTTACATTTTTGAATTTTTAAATTCTGCTATGAAATTCTTAGGCACAGACAAGAGTAAATAAGAGTAAAGTAGAAAATTGTAGTTAAATTTGAAATACTATATTGCATTGAATTTTTGTATTCTTTGAGGCGTCTTTCAACAATGTGCATATACCATATTTCTAAAAATTATCTCAAGTAGCAAATTAAGATACCTACTATTTTTCAATATCAGGAACGCTTGTAATTTTTGTCATGCAATCTAATAAAAAGAAACTCCCTTTCTTTGCGCGCGGTGCCGTCTTTTGCGTGCTAGTTGGCAACTCTACGAGAGTATTCATCGCAATGAAAACAAAGCTTCTCAAAACCGTTTGGAAACGGCTGTAGGTTAAATATGTAGGTCCCGTTATCTTGTGCTAAAATACTAGTACGAGCATACACAAGTTAATGCGAGAAAGCTAGGCATAAGCTTCGTTCGCGCGCTATTGAGCCAACTATTTATTTATTTATTATTTTTGGATTTATCGAGCCTCATAAAAGTATTCGAAAACTAATAGCAGAATGTAGTTAAAAAAATTTTCTTTAATGCACAATAGCACTAAATTTGTAAAGAAGTGTGTTCTTTAATTGATATGTTAGCTTGATCGATTAAAGCATAGATTACTTTCGATTCAGAGCTCTTTTGCCTTAAGGAAATTTGTATCTACATAAATTGCTATATATGTATATATGTACCGGAAGGTAGTTTCTTTTGGAACTGACAGCCCTAGTGAGTGCCCATGTTAACCAAGACACACAGACACAATATTTACATGTACACACAACGGTTTTTTCGCACTCCATCCATCCATCCGATTGCATTATTTATGCTCGGCAGTCAAAATTTGCACAGATGCACATTCTTCTGCTTTTTCGTGTAAAGTAAAATTTTTGCAGATTCACTTCTTTTTTGTTTGCTTCAATTTTTTCGTATGCCATAAAAGACAACATTTAGCTGCAGCTTTAATTCAATTTTGTAGCGGTAATATGTTGTTGTTGTTGTTGTTGTGGCCGCCACAAAGTGTCAGTTTTGCTTTTTATGGCAATGCAGTTTGTTTTATGCACACGAATTTTTGTTGTTGTTGTTGTGATTAATTAATTTAAGCAAACAAAGTAACGTATTGAAAGCTGAAACAAAGGCTAAATGAGTAGCGGCTAAAATGCAGCGCATGCTTGACTTAAAGTTCGTGAGCTGAGATTGAGATGGGATTCAGGCTTTGCCTTAAAAATATGCCATACAAGAAAAAGTGAAGTCAATACATAAAATGAAGATTTTGCATTTTTGAAAATTTTTTGGGCAATTTATTTTTAGGGCGACAAATTCTCATCTATTCAAGATTCGTCCTCATAAGCGCGAAAAATGATTTCGCTATACCACTTCCTCATATTCACTCTCATATTCTTTGCGCATGTTTACTCCCATTGTGTAGAAGAAGATAATACCAACTATCATATTAAACCAAAGAATATATAGCATATAGAATGCACATCTTACACGAAAAACTTTCTGCTAAGGCACCTCATAACATTACGACCTGCTCTCAGACATTGTAACTAGAGCCCGACTGAACCCGATATTTTGGCCGAGACCGAGCGTTCGGCCTTTTTTTAATGTTCGGCCGAGACCGAGACCGAACCTTTCGTATACATATGCAAAAAAAAAAAAAAGAATTTTAATGAAAAAAAATTTATACATTTTTAGGAAAAAATACATTTTATTATAAAAAAACAATTCTTTTGAGGTATAAATACCTACATTAAGCATCTGATGTATGAAAAATCAATAAAAAGTATTATTAAAAAATTTAAATTTTGTTTAAAACTATACAATTTGTTCCTCAACTGTTCGGCTAAATACTCGGCCTTTTGTAGCCGAGACCGAACCGAGACCGAACCCGAACCTTTTGGCCGAACTGTTCGGTAACCGAGACCGCGACCGAGCGTTCGGTCGGGCTCTAATTGTAACGCTCTCTCCAAAATGTGACGACCTGCTCTTAGTATAAAGGCTCAGTTAGTGATGACGTATCGTATTTATTCGTATCGCAGACAAAACCTGTTTACTCGAGCTCTATACATGCGTTCGCTCTTGACGTATTTATTCGAATCGTAACGCAGAAATTCTCATAGAAATAGATCTCTCTCAGACATTAACGATACGAATAAATACGATACGTCATCACTAACTGAGCCTTAAGCCTGAAAACCATGGCTTCCAGCATCTATCAAAAAATTGTATGCCTAATTTGTTTTATAAAGAAACTTTTAGTAATAATAATATAGTAAATTAAAAGTGATTAACATTTTTTCAAGAAAGAAATACTTATAATGCTGAATTATTGCTACTACTACTTAACAGAATTTAGCCTAGTATACAACTGCTTTTACGCCTAGCTACTGCAAAATCTCTTGCACCAATTAACCTTTCATTTAACACTAGAACTAACAAAAATTGTCATATACCTATTTATAATAGCCAGATCAAAATTATCGGTTTAGTTGTCAAAATAATTAAATTTGAATAATAAAATTATAAATTTATAAGATAAATTAGATTCAAAGAAATTAGAATATCCATATTTCATATAAATATAAAGTATTTATATTAATTTATGCAACTGATCATTTTGAATGGTCGGTAGTTCAAGTGTTAAAGAAAATATACATCATCAATACTCCACTTTATTCTATTTCACTTACCTATAATTCTATTAGGAGCGAAAAGTTCTTTGAACATATAGCGGCACATATTGGTTTAGAAAAAAGATAAAAATAGCTTTTATAAAACATCATTTACAAAACTAGTCTTCAAACACTTACATGTCTAATCTGGCCTTGTAGTCATTTTACTACACATACATATGCGGATACATATAAACAGCCCGATTTTGAATAGAAACTTCCTGGGAATATTTTAAGATTTCCCAATTTTGCTATTCTGTTTATAAACTTCCTGGGAATTTTTCGTCCTTTTCACAATCCTTCTATTCTGAATAATGTTCGAAAAGGGAAACAAGTTTTTATAATAAGAAGAAAATATTTATTCATGAAATACAAATTTAATATCGAACATTGAATTGTATTATTTGTGACTCTGGTCAAGAAAGGCATCTCAAATTTATTCACGTCGGCCCTTAAGGGTTAAACTCACTTCCTTGCATAATACAACATTAAGCGGAGCATAATTTGAAAACTATTAACAGCCAAAGTTGAAAGCAGAAAATTATGCGCTAAGTAAAAATCTATTAAATGCGTTAATTTTGAAAATTTTTCAAACTCACGGCTTAGCCGCATGCTAGCCCGCTCGTGCTAGCTGCCAGCATATCTGGGCTGAGAAGTAGTCATGAGCCAAGTTTCAGTTTACATTTGCGCTTGTATAACATTTGAATGTTGTTGCTGTAAGTGTGGTTATTTTTGTTGTTGTTATTTTTTGTTTACTCTTGACTGCCGCTAATATTTGTAAATTAGCCATAATTGCTTACAGCCAGTAAGAGCCATCGACGACGAAAAAGTGTAGCCCGTACACACCTTTGCGTGCGCATGCATATGATGTATGCAGTACTCGGATGTGAGTATGTTAGTGTGCCTGCATGTGTGTTTGTTAGTGTATATGTGCACATCGTCGTGTCATATTTTTGCTTCATTTAAAATTTTGCTAACGTTTTACTTCAAGTGTTTATTCACGCTCATATTTGGTTTAAAATTACTAAATGTGCACAAGTGTGCGCACTCTCACGCACATACACACACACACAAATACAGAGTTATGCACGCACAAGCTTATTTGCCTATGTTGCATGAGGAAGTTGGTATTTTTTGCGCAGCTTTTTTCTTTCTTTTAAAAAGTACACTCATTTTATTTGATCTAGATAAAGTTTTTGCGCTGAATTTGCAAGAAAAAATTTTTTGTTTGCATTGGAATTGTTTTACCGACATTCCATAGTTTTAAAAGTAGCAATTGATATCGGATTTGTGTGCGTTGTTTGATTAATAAAAAATTTCAAATCACTACAAAACGTTGGTATTTTCTTTTAGCATTCTTCAAAGATATTTAGTGCATATGATATGCATTTACTTTCGAATTAAAAAAGACAACTGTTACTAATTACTCTTATCAAAAAAACCTTAATTTACATACTAATCATATGCTGTTTTGGCAACCATATTGACATATCTATATTTTTTATGCCCATAATTTTGACATTGACACTTGAAAAATGCGATATTATTCATATTGATGCAAAGCAGAGAAAAATTTGTTCAGCATATACTCATACCTACATTATAACAATTTCAAGATTCGCCAAGAAATCCCACACTTAAGGGTTTGAGCTCTCTTCATCTACTGGGACCTTCGGCCTCTGGGTGGGTTTATTGCCAGCTGTAAAGTGCCTTTTAACCTAACTTAACCTAATCTAACTTAACTTAACCTAATCTGACCTAACCAAACCTACATTATAGCAAATTATATACAAATAAAATATTTCTTCTTTAACAACAACATTTTTTTAAGAACTTCCGTCTCTTCCACACATACTCGTATAAGCTAGTGGTCCAGTTTTCTAAAACGATTCGGTGTGCTCTCATTTTATGAGAAAAAATAGATTGCACATGCGAGTATTTAAATGCATTAAGCTTATTGCTTCCGTTCCGAGATCTTTTAATTAAAAAGTTTTGAGAAATCCAATCAAAACAACTGCAACAACCAAAGCAAAGTGAAAGGAGAAATAAGAAATCAGATCGTCGAGTGGCCAATGAAGCCAGATCAATCAACGATCAACAAAAGTCAAAGTAAACAAAGGCGATAACTTTTGAGTTATAGCTTTGTCAATAGTAGTACAAATCGAAAGAATAGAATTATACGCTTGTAGAAAATGCCGGAAGCATTGGAAAGAGATAATCAAAAGAAGTTTTAGAGTTGTACGAAATGATGATGTAGTGTGAAAGCTCAAAATGTTTTTCAAATTATGCGAACAACTTTAGACTTTAAGAATGAAATGAATTGCATTTCTAGTTGCATAAAATTTATTAATATCGTAAAATGATATTTAAGACAATGTCATTTTGAAAAATGTTTAGCAAAAAAAAATTTAAGCTATGTATATAAAATTTTTAATATCGTAAATATACCTTCTTTAGTCATCTGGCATTTCGAAAGACTTGTAGATAAACATTTTTAGTCTTACTAAATTTCTTAATATCGTAAAACCACATTTTCTCGCCATGAAGCATTTAAACGCGAAACTTTTGGAATTAAATTTTTTAGCTATGTGAAACTAATGAAGTGATCGCTATTTTTATTTCATATGAATCTTCGGAATACTTGAAGAACAGCATATTTTGATTCAACAATATTCTGAATATCGTAGAAACAAATTCCGCAGGACTTGTAAACAAACATATTTCCGTTATATTTAATCCACTTTTTTTGGTCATACGAAATCTCGGAAGACTTGCGGAATAGCATACCTTAGTTGTATAAAATTCAGAATATCGTAAAACTAAAGTTTGTAGTTACATGAAGCTTGAAAAGAGTTGAGTTACATATCATTTTGGAATATCGTAATATCGTCTGCCCGACTTTTGCTTTGAGCCACTGCATATGAAATTCTGTAGCCTTGCTGCATTTTCTATTGTCATAAAATGTCGATATATCGTAAAACGAAATTATCGATTTATACGAAATGTTGGCATGTATATCGTAAAGTTACCTGCGAGTTATTGGTAAATATTTAAATATCTTACGCTGTTGACTTTCACTCTCCTTGAAGTGCCAGCGGATGCCCTCAGAGCGGAAGCGACAAAAGAACAGCGAATTTCATTCATAAAGTTCCTTCACCCAACGATTTCTAAATTGGACAGTGCAAGTGCGAAGAAAGTAGTAGCTACGCTGCGCCGCCTGAAACTGAAAGAATGCGCGCAATTGTGTGCGTAAATACGCACACTTGTGAATAAATACGCGTATTTGAACTTTGGAGTTGAAATGTCCGCGCATTGAAGTTTTATCTACAGCGCCGGAACATGTCAAGCTGAGCAATGTTTACCTGCTTGCCGGTATCTTACAGATACCCATTGTACATATATACAAGTATAGATACAGAAGTGTATGGCGCACGCTGGCTGCTTTATCTTTTTTCACATTTCTGTTGATTTCATACAAAACTTTGTTTGCGTAAGGCAGTAGTTATAAACGAAGAGGCAGAAGAGGCGAAGCAGATGGTGTAGGAAATGAAGGTAATAAATACAAAAACTTGTTAAAAATAGAATAACATGAAAATGGCAGAATTGTCAACGTAAAAAATGAAGGTTAATGTATCTTTTTTTCTTGTTTGTTTCGTTTTTATTAGTTTCTTTTTTTTTTGTGTAAGCCGGCCGAATAAGCCTAAAATAAATACAAACTTGACAAAGCATAAATTGTATAATTTTGTTGCCTTTTAGCGTGTTTATACAAGTTAAAAAAGAATCTTTTTCGTTCGCACTATGATACTGAATTTTTGGCTAGCTTAATTTGTCAAACGACAATGCATACTTTTTTAGAGGCTGAGAAAAAAGTTAACAACACATAAATAAATGCGCCAAAGTTATACAATTTTTGTATGTTCAGCTTTAGCAGAATTCCAGGCATGACATCGAACAATAAGTCAATAGACTGATGGCCCGTGACCGAGCCTTAGTTTGGAGGCGCCAACGACTTCGCGCAAAGCACTTCAAATATGTTAAAATGGTTTTGTGTGGGTGGTTTTTTTTTAACCGAAGAAGACCTAAAACTGTAAAGAAATGCATAATTGATCATCGATGATCAACTCAACGTTAGATCATTAGAAAAATTATTAGTCATGCGCTATATTTTACATTCAATGAAAATTTCAGTCTTTGGCAATTGAACTGGAATTCAGACTCAAGTCGATTTCTATTTAAAGTGAAATGTAAGCGCATGACTGTATCTCCTATATCTACTGTACCGTTTAAAAGAAGGCTAAATAAATAGACTACGACTTATAAGAAACGATTATTTACCATACCGCCTGTCACTTTAATGAAGTAGTGTGCAACAGACATCGTTATCTACAAACGCAGAATATTGCGCATAGGTCCTTAGGGACACAGCTCCATACCCCTTTAAGCTACGTATACACGAGAAGCTGTAAATACATGAATAACTGTAACAATAAGGCTTAGTATATAGTCCTCTAGTAATTTTCAAATACATATTTACAATCAAATCCAATCAAGTCAAGTCAAATTAAATTAAATCAAATAAAATCAATAAAATCAAATCAAGTTAAATCAAATCACATAAAATCAAGTCAAATCAAATCAAATCTCATAAAATCAAGTCAAATTAAATCAAATCAAATCAAATCAATTCAAATGCAATCCGACATGCCAAAATCTGCATTTTATATTTATTTATTACAGTTTCGCTTACCTATTTCGAAAGTATGAAGATAATCTGACTTCGTCAACCACCAAGTTGTTTACAATTTTTATTCAATTTAAACAGTTCTTCTGAAACGGTTCGTAAAAAAAATTTTCTCTCAATTTCTTATGTATTATTTCATACCTTTCATTTCTCAGGTTGAGGCGATATACTTTCTGACGTAGCGCATACATCGCAGCGCTTGCTTTTATCTTATAAATATTGTATCTGTTTGCGCCATAAATGTCGCTCGAAATGCTTTCAATTATTGCGCTGGTTGTTGTTGTTATCTTTTTATTACCGTCTGTTGTTGTTGTTGTTGTAGTCACACTTAACATGCGTCTGTATGGCGCTTGAAATGTGCCGCAAAAGCGCGTCGTTGCGATCGTGACATGACTGAGAGGCTCCATTCAAGATTTCCGTTCATTTCTGGCAATCATTTTTTTGGGGTGTAAGCGCGGCGCCACTTTAAATATACAATGTTGGTGAGAGGGAGCGGGAAAGGTTGAGGCAGAGACTGGAATTAATTTGACAACAAGAGCACAGGCAACATTTATTTGGCATTTCACAATTGCACAAAGTTGACAGACAGCGGAATTTGTTGAAGTGTATTGTTGGAATTTGTCATTGTGCAATTTTTATTATCTTCAATTGTTTTTTTAATTGTAGCCCGAAAAACAGATAAAGAGTTTATACAAATTTCACAAGCCAATGAAATTTAATCTAGAAAATTGACAACTGCAGATAAAGTTAAAATGTTTGGCACATAAAATTCAAGGAAGTCAAACCAACTTGCGGGATTTACATGAATTTGAATCATATCTAAAATGATTATTTTGTAAAATTTGTGTTTCGGAAAGCCTGTCGAACTGTTTTTATTAAGCGTTTATAGTTCGAAAATATTCAACTTTTTTCTTTTAACGTGGTTTTTCTTTTAAGCGAATACATTTCTCTTTTGGAACCGAGTGGATCTATTCTACGAACTGAACTAAAATCGATTTCATCCGAGACGGCTTTTTTGTTCCGACCGGCCAAGGCAAAATTGGGCAGTTTTGTACGACTTCTTATCATTATATTCCAATTGTTGCTAGCAACATTGCTTCTTTTACTCAATACTTGAATTCGACAAAAATGTGAGACAATTTTCTTGAAGGTGTTACTATCGCTAAATGCATTTCACTGCAGTTTGAAGATATATTACGAATGCAGCGTTGATTAATTCCAATGAACATAAAATGAGCAAGCAAAAGCTATAAAGTTACGCACAAGACAATAAAAAATGCATCATCATTTTTAATTAAGTAAATTTAATTTAGTAATAAGAGTAAGGCAAAAGAAAGTTTTACAAACTGCAACAGGCAGACATGAATTCATCATTAAAAAAACCATACATCATATAGGTAGTATATGTCAGCAGTTGACACACCTTCTGCTTCCGACAAAAACAACAAAATCAACAACAACAACAGCTATAAGAAAGAAAGACCAAGCAAAGGCCATTAAATTGGTCAAAGAATTAGTCACTCACAGCCGGCAAAAGGTAACTTTAATTAAAAATTCGCCTTTTTTAATAAAAAATTGCGCAACACTTTGCTAGCAAGAAAGAGGGGGTCTCTTCGTGTGGGCTGCATAAAATTTTGCCAATGAAAATGAAGCAAGAAAAAACTGTGTATATGCAAGAAATTCAATATTGCAAATTGATTACTCATGGTAGACGAACACAAGAAAGACATTTCTGCCATTGCGACAAGTTTTTTAGCGGTACAAATGTTGCCAAATACGCTTAAGTGTTTGTATGATTGCATACCTGTGTCAGACAGACAGACCGCCACTCACAAATGCCAGCAATAATGGCAAATATATGTATATATATTTTTTGACTGAAACAAACGCAAGCAATTAAATTTGACATTTATTTGCTATAGGTCGCAGGTTTTTTGCTGGCAAAATTTAAAAAAACATAAGAAATTTTTTAAAGTAATAAGCAACAGTTGGCATCCGGCTTCCCCCTCACACAAGTTCTCATTTGTAGTATGTTAAAACGAGCCATCAGCGACAAGTAACAAATGTCCAGCTAATAATTATATAGACATTTTGGCGAGTGCAAACAAGCCTAAACATATACATTTGAAGAGTTTTAAGCTATAATTTTTTCCAATTGACGAGCTAGCTTTGACTTTTATATGAGCAACAAAATGTTGCTAAACATTGTTGCTGCTGCCACGAAAAGCTACTAAAATACTAAACCAATTGCAAATTTAATTTTGTTTGTTCTACTACAAACAATCTCTTAACAATAGCGCTGACATATAGTTCATAGTATAATATTTAAATAATGTTTTGGATCCAAACAATGTGACAACTATCAGGGCTGTTAGTTTCGTGGTTCGAGGGGTGCAGAAGAGGTCCAGAGTGTCCTGGCTGAGCGGAGCAGCAGCTGAAAGCTTTGTAGTAATACGGGAGGGGGGACATGAAACATATATTTTAACCAAAATCTTTAGCAAATGCTCAGACACATACAGGCATTGCATTATTTAGATACTGTGAATGTTTATAGTCAAACTCCCCTATAGCAAATTAGTTCGTTGTATATTTTTATACCCTACACCTATGGTAATAGGGTATAATAACTTTGTGCGAAAATTGTAACGCATTAAAGGAGCCGTCCTAGGTATAGACATAAGTATATAGAAATGCTTAGAATCACTTTCTCTGTTGATTTCCGGTTGTCCGTCTGTCCGTCTGTCTGTCTGTCTGTCTGTCTGTCTGTCTGTCTGTCTGTCTGTCTGTTTGTCTGTTTGTCTTGCTGTCCGTGGCCACAGGAGAGAAAGAAAGAGTGGTCCGATTTGGACCAAATTTGGCACACAGTCGCAGTGAACCTCCCACTACTTCAAGTTCCAAGATTAGCAAAATCGGCCGAAGGACACGCCCACAACGGGTCAGTAAGTCCCGCTACCCCGGAATATTTTCAGTAAAATTCCTTTAAATTGTTTAATTACTCGTTAAAAGGAATGGTATTTGGTATTGAAGGTAAGGTGTAGGCCCTCTACGTCAACCAAAAAAATGGGCGTGGTCCGCCCACTATATAGACGGTAAGCGGAAAATTCTTATAACTTCCATAATATATACACCAGTCTGTCCATATTTGGTCACTTCATTGCTGGTAAGAACCCCTTTTAATTTTCCAAAAATGGGCGTGGTCCGCCCACTTAGTTACTTGGTGTAGGGTATTACTCTGTCGGTGAAACCCGACTGATGCTTCCTTACTTGTTTTTGTTAGAAAGATATCAAAAGAAACTGTTAGTCGATTTATGCTTTATTATGATTTCGTCGAAGAGAAAACTTTGTTAGTCATAAAGAAGCTTGACTGTATTTTTCTCGACTCTTTCGAATTCGCTGTAAGACAGTGCGACTGTATCTCTTTCTGAATTCTGAAATATTATTATATTAATTTGCACTATCAAGAAGCACTTTCCCTAAAACATAACAAATTGCACAACATTAACAAATCAAATGACAAACATACAGACACACGAACACGTCATATGTTGTGCAACATGTTGCCAACGTACTGGCACGCCCAGCCAGAACTCGAAACCTTATCAACGCCAGCCATAAACATGTAATTAAATTGTGATTTATTATGCTGTCAAACTGATACAAAATACAACAAAAATTCTTAGATTCAAGTTGAGAAAAAAAAGACAGCAAACAAACAATATGCTTTGTCTATGAGTTTGTTGTTTAAAATTTTTTCAAAAGCTTATGACTGCTCTAAACAAATTACAATTAAAGTTAATACATTGCAGCCAGCTGTACACTTACTATGAAATGAATTAATACAAAACTGAGCAAAAGCGAGAGAGACAATAATTTAACATTGTTGAACTTGTTAATTATTTTATATGATTTTCAATATAGCACACAACAACGCAACAACAACAAATATGGCAGAACATGTTTCTATGCTAATCTGCTTAGCTCTGGCACATAATAATTTCATTTTTATTATTATTTGTTGTGAGTGGTAGGCGACGATGACGCTCGGTCTACAAATTGCCATAGGAAAAATTTAATTTTATTAAAATAGCTGAAAATAGGCGCTTGAATTTCGAAGCTGCCTGCTTCAATGTCAGCGAAGTCACGCGCGATTACGCTTCATTAAGGCGCAGAATCTTTACAGTTTCAGCGCGCTTCTAAAGAGCGGCCTATTACAGCTGTAGTGTCGAGAGTGTGAGGCTGGCTGCTGAGCTACTTCAGCTGGCGGGCTTAGATTTCGAAAGCAATTAATCTTTCAACATGATACCTCAGCTCAGCCATCGTATTAGTGTGCAATTGCGTTCTAGTGGCAGCCATAATTATATGCTGCAGTCTTTTAAATTCTAATCAGCGGCTATTTGTGTTGTAAAAAATTTTATAATTCTTGCGCGTCTTTTTTTCCTTGACTCAGCACAGTTTGGAGCTGTCCAATTCTGATTGATAGTTCTTACGCATAAGTCAATATTTGTATTATCGATATCAAGTTTGCTTTGGTTGAATTCCATGTGCTAAAGGCATAAATAAAGGTAGTGCGAGGCTACTGATTAAAATCCCCAAAACTAAAACTGAAAATTTAATTTCAGTAAATCTGTCGAAGCAGGCAATTAATAATGAACGCTCACTAAAAGCGAGCTATAAAATGTAAGGAGCGCTTTCAAGTTGTCAGAAAACTCTTTCAAATAATTTTCTACATGAGCTCAAAAACTTCATCTTCTCATTATAGTAGAGGTTTACAAAATAGAAATCACACAAATTCAAAGTGTTCAGAAATTAGAACCAGCAAATTTTTATGAAAACGCATGAAAGCTCTAAAATTCTAATTTTCGTTTCTAATTTGCGAGCGAATTCTACGCCTTAAGGTTCAGTTAGTGATGACGTATCGTATTTATTCGTATCGCAGACAAAACCTGTTTTATCCGAGCTCTATACATGCGTTCGCTCTTGACGTATTTATTCGAATCGTAAAACAAAAATTCTCATAGATACGATACGTCATCACTAACTGAGCCTTCATTTATAAGCGAATAACGTCGCCAAAACAAATCGGGTCGAAGATCTTGCGAAGCACTTTTCTCTCGACCGTTCCAAGAGAAGCTGCATCAGTTTGATGAGTAATGATGAGCTATGCTTCAATGTCATAAAGCAAAACCGGGATGATGAGCGTCTTGTAGAGCATTATCGTGCAGTTAGTCATGCCTTAGCCGTAACTTAACTTGACTTGGGACCTGGCATACGGAAACACTATATATGCCATTACTCATGACATAACTTAGAGAGCTAAAAATTTCAGTTTTCTAAGTGAAGTTTCTTCGTCAAAAGATATCGTGAGCAAACTTAATAAATTTACATGAAATTACGTCAACGTCAAATTTGAGTCGATTAAAATTTATGAAAATACAGAAGAAGAAAATGTACAAATTATTATTTTATTTTGTGAGTTTTATTTGCTCATGTACTTTTGTACAGACGAATTGTCAATACAGAACCAGCTGATTTATAAATCATGAGCAATCGCTCCTAAGTTTCTACGAAAACTAAATCAAGTTAAGTTACGACTAAAGGTTCAGTTAGTGATGACGTATCGTATTTATTAGTATCGTAAATGTCTGAGAGACCTATTTCTAAATTTCTACGTTACGATCCAAATAAATACGTCAAGAACGAACGCATGTATAGAGCTCGGGTAAACCAGGTTTTGTCTGCGATACGAATAAATACGATACGTCATCACTAACTGAGCCTTAAGTCATGACAAGCTGGACCATTAGTTGTGTCATGCCAGAGAGCATACTTCTACCCTACTTCTCAATTGCGAGTGTGTTGCAGCAAACATTGGCAAGAGTTGTGCTTCGCTTCATCTTCCAGCTCACATCTTTTTTGGTGGTAATGGCGTTGCCAAGATATGTGAATTGCTTGACAGCTTCGAAGCTATTGTTTCCAGTTGCCAAATTGAAACCGCTCGTTCCTTACTCTATATTAAAAAGCTGACGTTTATATTGCTTTAATTCAAACCTTGACTTGGCAATTAATTAACGCACATTTAATTAATGCTAAACGCATAAATTTTTAGTGTATTCGTTGCGGCAAAACTTAAAACAAAACACGAAAATTAATTTCTCACAGTTGTAATTTGAACATTCATAAAAATTTTGAATTGCCTAACATTGACATTAAGCTAAACTTAACAAAATCTCTAAAGTCAAAGCAAGAGCAAAGAAAAAAATTGCATTCAAAGTTTGGTTCCCTACTTCTCGACTTGAATTTAGGATTTTCGTCTGCAGCTTCAACACTCCATTAAATTTTCAAATTAATTACATTCGATGCATAGATATGTAAATATTAACTGCCTCCGAACTGAGTGGCGCATGGTCCGAAATTGTGAGCTTAACATAAATTTGCATGAATTTATGTCAATTTGAATGCTTGTTGTATTTTACAACTAATAAAAAATGTGTATCAAGTATGTGCTCCGATGGAGCTCTCAAGTAAGGCAAAAACAATTGCATTAGACAGTGTACAATAGCAACAAACACTATGCGTTTGATATAGACAGCAGGTAACTGGGATGTTTGCCAGCGCAGAGTCGTCCAGTCCGATGGTGTGATGGTTAGCGCATTCGCTTACTACGTCATAGGTTCATGGTTCAACTCCTACGTTTCACAGACTTTACCATTAATGCTTCTATTTCGAGTAATTAGTCGTTTAGAAATTATTAGAATTCACATTAAAAGTCACTGATGAGGTTTTCTGGCAAAAACCGAAATAGCTATATGACCTGCCCATGTGAGCAATAATTCTAATTCTTTGTTGTTGTGCACTTAAAATTGCTTTGTTTCAGAACAGAAATAGACAACTAAGTATTGTCATTTCTCTTTGGCAAGTCAGTCCGAATAAAAACTATTCTTTCTAACATTCAAGCTGCCGAATAAACATAAACTCGTATAACTAATAAAAAATATTAACAAAACAAAGCCAAAAAAATAGAAACTGAAGTGGCATACGCAGTTACCTACCTATCGTTTCATATAAACGTAGTCATGGCAAAGGGTTTGGTGGGGAGGGGGGCGGAGGGGGATACTGAATGATACTCACAAAAAATTAATCACTTTAAATCTGCTACAATTTTTAGAAAATGCAAGAAGAATTTGATACTTATTGTGAACAAGGTCCTTGGAACCGTTCATTGAAACAAATCCCTTTTGAGTTCTTGCGAGTAAATTCTTAAGCAACTCCTAAATTTGGAAATTTTCAATTAACCCCACACGAAATGCGAAATGTTTGTGGTACATTTTTTTAAGGCAATAGACCAAGGTTCAACTTATGCTCATGATTACCTCTAATAAATGTATGTATGATATATTGGCAGAAAGATCTTTAAAAAAAACACTTCGTAGCCTTTACTAATTCTTCTTCTTCTTCTCCATTTTCTTCTTCTTCTTCTTCTCCTTCTTCTTCTTCTTCTCTTCTCGTCTCTTCTACTTTTTGTTCTTCATCATATTCTTCTTCTCCACTCTTCTTACCTCTTCTTATTATTATTCTTCTTCTTCTTCTTCTTCATATTCTTCTTGTTCACATTGCTCTTATTTTTCTTTTTTCTTCTTCTTAGTAAGCAACAACCCGTTACCGTATAACGACCTACTTCACTTGGAAATATGTAGTAATAAATTCTTTAAAAAATTCATATTGGATATGAGAAATTTTTTAATTAACCCCAGACGAATTATCTAGCATCCACATCTCTGCGCAGTCCGAAGAGCTTCCATGAAATTCTAGACCCACACAGCGTGTAAACGCAGTAGCGCCATGGGGTGCCCATTATTTAAACTATGTTGTTGCTCTTATTATGGTTGTTGTTGTTGTTGTTGTTTGTATTGACATTGTGTGCTGCATTTAAATGAAAGTCGCCTCAATCTTCAATCTCTTCTTCTTCTTCTACATTAACAACATTTTCATCGACTCCATTGAGTTCACTTGTTTGGTGAGCGGCTCAATAGTTTTGTGTGGGTTGCACTTCAATTCACTGCACTTGAGCATACGCTATAGAATACACATCCGATGGATACAAACTCATTTCGATTCAACGGGAACAACAAAGTTTGAGGGTGGCGTTTATAATGATTATTTGGATTTTTACGACTTTTTAGTGGCCACACTTCATAAACATGCGCCGCACGTGAGCACGGGGTAGGGGGCTTCACTCTTTTCAATTAAAATTGGTTGCATTTTTTTCTACACTCTTATGGAGAATTTCTCGATTGATTGCGCCTGCTGATGAATCATTTCGAAATGCTTCGTATGCAAATCATTGATGCCCCAACGCTGAAAAGTGTAACAAACTATTGACCACTTTGTTACTCTGTTGGCCATGTGGCATGTAATCTGATTGACGGCATGATGTCATCGTATAAGGCGTTTCATGGTCTTCCATTGTTCAGATGCGGGTTGATATATTTACTTATAAGTCAAAATGTGTTTGGGAAGTAGGCTGGTGTTTAGTAGTGTCTATGGCCATTACACGATTGATGGACTTTTAAACAAATGTGCAGAAATGAAAAATTGCCGAACGATTAATTATAATTGATGGCTTGATAGGCATCTTCTTTACATAAACTATGGCTGCTTAAAGACAGCTATTCATCAATGTAACCAACACAATAGGCGTCTAATTGAACACTGACTTACTGAGCTTTATTAAAAAGTATTTAAAATTGCATGCTTCGAAACTTTTTCAATAGCAAATCTTAAGCCAAAAAATTTTAGAAAAGATTTCTATATCAAAAATATTTAAAGGAATGTGTAAAGCATCGAAGTGAGCATGAGCAGAAGTTGAGCCAGATAACTGTTAAATTTGTTGGTAACACACTGACATCAGCGCCAAACTTTTTGAACTTTTGAATGTTGCTGAAATTTAAGAAAAAACAGTCAAGTGCTAGGCGGGCTTGCGCAAACTGGGTGCCATACCAAAAGTACCCTCTTTGGTGTTCGAATTGCCCGTCTGCCCTTTGCTTGGCTTTGATTGTTTTCTGAGAGCAACAGCGCATCTCTTTGCCCGTCTGTCCATGAAACAAAGATAGCATCAGAGAAATTATATTACAGAGAAGATGCAGTCCCAAATTGGAACCTATTCGCCTGAAAATTATTAGAAGGGAAACTCGCTCGAAGGTACGCGCTGGTTGTTCCGTGAGCGGCAGAGCGCAGAGATAGAGCGAGCCCGCTCACCACAGAAAAGTAATAATATCTTAATATATAAAAACGTTTGTGCGTATGTACATATGTTGCAGCATCACGGCTGAACCACAGAAGCGATCGACCTTATACTCACAACATATGTTCGTGAGGTGCTCTGAATGGTTTGTTTTCATGTTAGACCTTCCTAAGTGTTGCCACGGTGGCGTTTTTTCGAAAATTCTTATTTATGGACCGATTTGGCTCAGATTCACACCATATAATACTAAAGTTGACAGAAAGTGGTCGACAAAATTTGAACCCGATAGCTGTTGTCGAAGTGGAAATATTCACAAAAACCTATTCTTCCTGTGCATAATTTTCATATTTTTAAAAAAATTCCTACCATTCTTTCAAAACAAATCTTAGAATAAAATAATTATTTTAGGCAGAACAACGTTTGCCGGGACAGCTAGTGTGATATGACGCGCACAGAGCAAAAACGCTTCGAGTGTCAATTTTCGCCTCATTGCGCACATGCGCTGTGCTGGTATAAAAGTCGTTTTTGCTCTGGGCGCGTCATATAATTCTCTGACAGCTTCATCTAGTACGCGCACCCGTCAACTTTATTCAAGGCAGCAACCATACAAATAAAGCGTAGAAATTCTCAGAGAAGGCATTTACAATATGACATGTACAAACGAGAGAGTATAGCCTGGAGTACACGGCATGCCAAAATGGCATGAACATGCCATCGTGACGTCAAAATGATGTGAAAATTGGTCCCATGCCATGATTCGGAATTAACTTTGACGACATTTTTACGGCACGATGGTATGTTCAAGCCATTTTGGCATACCGTGTACTCCAGGCTTATGGCATTCTGAGCGGCTTGGGGAAGGACTATTTTTCGACATTTTAGCTATATCATCGTAACCCATTCAACTAAAGTTATGAAAAAATTTTTTTTTGGAATCTAGAAGTAGCCCTTCCAAACGATATCACACACAATTCGATATAAAAATTTATTTTGGGCCGACCCAACCCCATTTAAAAAATATTTCTAAAAATATTGCTTACCTTTTTAAAGCGAAAATATGTTTACGCTTAATTTGAGGTTTCTATGTTGAAAAGAAAGGTCTGTTTATATACTAATAATAATTGACTGGCACAACAGCCCGTGTGGGCTTAGGCCTAGCTTTCTCGCATTAACTTGTGTGTGCTTGTTATATTTTTTGCACAAGTTAACGGGACCTACATTACCGAATCCGAACGGGTTTGAGAAGCTTTTCAAGGCAAAGATTATTCTCGGAGAATTGCCAATTCACCGCTGTTTATATACTACACCTCCAAAAATAAAATCGAACATAAGTGCCCGTTTTTTGTCTTTAAGGCATTAGTGGCCAACCCAAATGATCTCGCTGGCCGCATATATGGAAAATGTTCGGAAATGGCCGGAAGATTGACCTGGAAATATGTTAAGGCGGGCCTGAAAATGGTTGCCATCATAGAGCATATTTTTTCATATATATTCTTCAATCAATTGCAAGACAATAAATTACTAGTGCCTGCCTCTTTTAACAGTATTTAGGGCAACAAACAAGCTTGTTAGCCATGCAAATCAGTCAACAAACCGCCCATGCATTAGTAAAAAGCCCCACTCTTTCAGCTGACAATGCCGATATGAATGATTGTTGTTATAAATAAGAGCACATAATTTACACAAATTAGTGTTAAAATTTGTTAATAATACAAATCTTCGACTACCTACAAGAAAGCGGCCTACCAACCTTTTGAAAATACGACCATATGTATCTCTGCACATAGTTAACCCGCATAAAAGTGTCTGCCTACTGACAAGCAAAGGCGACTTTGGAGTTTGGCAGTTTGGCGCTGGCGGCTATAAAGAGGGTCACAATGACAAGCCGACAACATTTTAATTTGACAGATGTCTTGGGAACGGCGGACTGGCAACTGCGAACTGGCAACTGCGCCAGGCAAGCAACTGGTTCAATCGAAACTCGACACCGCTAGACGACGACGACGATTTTGGGGCAGCAAGCTGCCGCGCTGCCACTAACGGTGTAAGTTTGGCAACAGGCCGGCAGCAGAGACAGCTCAGCAACACCTGAACACGCTCACGCTTGCTGCTCTGCAAGTTGTTGTTGCATTTGTCAAAATTTATTTCATTTATTTTCCAATGCAAGCATGAATGAACGCATGCATGAATGAAATTGCAGACACGAATGCAGGCGCATGCGCAGAAGCAGGCTACAAATGCAACGCTGCGTGGGCTTAGCATTTTACTACGAGCATGTTGGCAGTGCGCTTTATTGCTTGTTGTAAATATAAGCGCAAAAATTATAGTTGTTGTATTTATATTTGTTGTTGTTGCCACATTTTGAGCGAGCGTTGTTTTTGGTCAGAACTTCTTTTTTAGCTCGTTTTAAAATGAGCAAAGCAAAAAAGAAGATTGGCTTTTCAAAAAATGTTGAGGGTTTTTGTTGTTGCACAAAAGTTAATTGATTTGAATGTTTTGGAAGTTTTTTGTTGTATTTTTTGTTGTTGTGTTTGCACTAAATTTTTGTATGCCTTCAATTAATTTTGTTAAAGAAGCAGTGAAACAGAAAGTGCTTTTGCAGTGGGCATTTTTCGAACAGATGTCAGTCTGTTCGTCTGTCTTTCTTTTCCAAATCTGTGCACATTCATATGTGGGCTGTTGGAAGTGTCAGCTTGCAGCTTGTGGCACATATGTGTGGTACGCTCGACAAAATATGAGCAAACTCGTCACGCAGATACTCGCTTGGCGCGCTCGCCAAAACGGAAATGGAATTGATTTATATGCAAGCACGTAATTTCCAGTGAAACGTTCGCACGTCTGTCGGCTTGTCGGTCTGTAGGCTTGTTTGTTCGGAAGTCTGTCTACTTGGTTGTCTCTCGAGCGTTCTGTCGTTGAGCGGTACATTTGTAGATCTCTTCTTAGCAAGAAATCTATTTTTTCATCGTATATACATACATACATATGTTGTAGGAAATAGTGCCTACGCTCATTTTGTACGGCCAATTCTTAACTCTATTCGATTTTTTTTAATTTATTTTCCTATCAACACATTTTGAACACAGAAAATAACAATAAAAATTTAGTTATTTGTATCGAAATTTTAAATTTTATTGAAATATAATCTCAACTCCAAAGAAAAAACCAAAAACCAACAAAGAAAAGGCTATCTTTTCTATAGTCCAACAAGCTAGTCTACAAGTTTCAATACTTTCAATAATGTTCATGATAACATATTTTCTATTATTCTAAAAATTTTCTAAAAAACTACTTTTTCGTTGTCGAAACGGGGAGAGGGGAAGGGGGATAGGGGGAAGGGGATATTTTCTATTATTCTAAAAATTTTCTAAAAAAAAACGACTTTTTCGTTGTCGAAACGGGAAGAGGGGGAAGAGGCAGAGAGCTCGTGGTCAGTCACATAACAAAATTTTCCTTATAATTTCTTCAGTCTAAGCCATAGTTTCTGATCTTAGGCATGTTAACAACATGTTTTCATATACCGTTGTACCGGATCCTTGCTGTCACTCGACTAAGAAACCGAAAAGTCAAAACTTTGTTCAACAAAAACAAGTAAGGAAGCATCAGTCGGGTTTCACCGACAGAGTAATACCCTACACCAAGTAACCGAATAGGGCGATAATCCACTGAAATAAATTAATTTGTGGGTGCATGTAATTTACAACCTGCATAGTGGGCGGACCACGCCCATTTTCTTGTATGGCATCTAAGACCTACATATATATAAACTTGGAAACCGAATTTCATTCATTTATATTCGTAACGAGTCAATTGGGAGCCATTTTACCCGAAAAATTTTGCCGCCTATATAGTGGGCGGACCACGCCCATTTTTTCGTATGACATAGATGGCCGACCGCTTAACTTGAATACCAAGTTTTATTCTTTTCAATGAGTAATTAGACAAATTACAGCAATTTGATCGCAAAAAACCTGAGGTAGTGGGACCTACAGGCCTATAATGGGCGTGTCCTTCAACCGATTTGGCTAATCTCAGAACTTAAACTAAGTTAAGGTTCACTCTAACTGTGTACCAAATTTTGTCGAAATCGGACAACTCCTTCTTTCTATCCTGAGCGGACAGACAGACAGACAGACAGACAGACGGACAGACGGACAGACGGATAACCGGAAATCAACACAGAAAGTGATTCTAAGCATTTCTGTATACTTATGTCTATACCTAGGACGGCTCCTTTAATGTGTTACAATTTTGGCACAAAGTTATTATACCCTATTACCATAGGTGTAGGGTATAACAACATTCGACATCGCCAGTGTATCTACATAATATGTTTATGTGCGCGTTCACATTTCTCAGCGACTATATTTTTTACATTTTATTAAAGCATGCTGACGTGCGTGTGCCGTTACGTGATCATTTTTGTAGACGATTTCCGGCGTGAGTGCGAAAACCAACGCAATTTAGTATGCGTGTGCGTGCATGCGTGTGTGAGTGTCACGTTGACACACATTTAGATGCTGTCTCATAGGCGAAAATGCACGACAACTTGTTATAGTTTTTAATGGTCCATTATCTATATTTTTTTTTTAAATTTATTTCTAGCCATTAATAAGCTTGATTATGGCTACTTTTTAAAAATATTTCATGTAGGCTTTTTTTCGTGCTGATGATAATTTGGTAAAGTGTTGTATGCATGATTTTTTATGGTCTTAGGTTGTTTTTTTTTGCCTTTAGCGGAAGTCGGTCAAGGTTGTGGTGGGAAGTTGTTAAGCACACATAAAAGAGTGTAATTGAAGAGTGTTTTTTTTCTAATATTCTTGACAATTTTTGAAGCGTACTTAAATATATTTAGCATATAGTTTGGTGAGAGCATATTTAAAATAAATTTAGCAATTATTTATATTTGACAAAATATTTTATATGTATTACTCCATGGAGTCTTTATTTTACCATGTTTGTCTGATATTAGGCAGACATTTTATATAGTTTGGAGCAGTCATAGCAACAATCGATCACAATATGCACAACTCTTTATAAGGATTCGTCATATGATGACAATATCTATTCTAAATCTGAGGTATCTTACACCCAATGAACATGATTTGAACAAAAAATTGCATATAGAGACGCGGAAATCAAGAACGTTTTTATTAAAATAAGCTTTGTATTTCGGAAGGTTGCATCATTTACTTAGAATCTTAACCTTTCTGAGCATTCAACCATATCAATCTCTAGTCAGGTAGACCATATATAGAACATAACCGAATTCAACTCAGTTTGGATTTACGGGGAACGAAAATGGCAGATAAACTCGCAAGGAATGGAGAAAGTGCGAATGCTTTATCGAACCTAAGCGTTTCTTGTGCGTGGCGCTCCTTAAGCGTTTTCTATGGCATATAAGAGGCGTCATCTATTGCTTAGAAGGAAAGTTACACATTACTGGAAGTTTGAAAGGAATCAGAATGTAACATACAGGCTAATACATTTATGCCAGAATCTTCGCAAAAGATAACAAACGAATAGCAACGAATGGTCACAGGATTCCTAAGCGAACTCTATAGGGTATTATAAAATATATATGTCTATCATATAGTATAGAAACAGCGATGAGCTAGTAAGGATCAAACTCCGCTACCTTAGTAATATGCCTAAATATAAGTATCTACAAACCCAGCAAATTGAGTACAGATCCCTAAAGGAAACAGCTCACACGATCAGAAGATACGCATCCATGAGTATCTGTAAATAGATACATACCTGTATAACTGTCACAACAGCTTTAACCGCTGACTAGATGAATGAACCCTTACTCAAAATACAATCTAATCTAAACGATGTATAGTAACATTGTAACTGCTACATAGTCTGCAAATTAACATTTTATCTGCTAATGGCTAGCGTATCTATGCACATGCATTACAAACTACAATTTTTCATATTACGCAGCTGCTTTTCAACATTTCCGCTTGAATATGTGATATGATTTTATGCATTTTTTGCGTGATTTTTTACGCTAACTGCGCTAAAAATTCACATTATTCATTTTCTACATACATATGTAAAATATATGCACATACACATGTATATAGATATATGTATGTACATATCCGTTGTTCAACTCCCCCACAACTAACTAAATAGCTCGCTGCATAAAAAGTGACTAATAAAAGCAATAACAACAGCACATGCAATACAAAGCAACAAAGGCGGCATTTTTCTTTCTATTTGTTGTTTTTGTTGTTGTTGTTTTTTTTGTGCAAGCCAAAGCTACGCGCATGCGCGCAGTGAACTTGAAACTTCGCAGAAAAAATAGTGACAATAAAATACGAAAAATTGTACGAAACGGAAAAGACCTTCTCTGGGACAAGCGCAAAGTGTGTAGAAGAGAGGACAATAAATACTAAATTACAATCAAATTGTTAAGTCAGACTGGAATTAAACATTTCTCATGCGTACGCTACTCGTGTTATGCAAATGTGGAGTAGATATGGGCCATAAAAAGAGTATTGAGAAAAAAATGCACAGTGGCATTGTCACTTTTCAATTTATGCGCGCCGGTCTGGAATTTAATTGGCGCTGAATTTACAATGCTTATTTACACAAAGTACACGAATGGAACGACGACGCACAAATCAACGAATGAATGTACTCAGGCAGCGACTGACTGACGAACAGACTGTGACTGAGAGACCGTTGAACGAGCCCACTGTGCTTTTATTACACTGACAAATGAAGCTGAGGTTTGGCCGGTCTGAATTGCAAGTGGCATGACGTCAATCTGCAGACTTGTGTAATATAGTACATAGCAAAGCATTGCGCAATTTAGCAATGCAATAAAATCGCTGACAATTTTAATTAAAATTTTTTTAACACAACAGTTAATGTAAGGAATGATAGGCATTTAAATTTTCAAGTACAAGAGAGATATGCGTGAACTAGTATATGTGAAGACTATCATATCATATAGTATATGAGGACATCATGATTTAGCATGAACTAATTACACAAAATGATTTTCATAATGTGAATGAATTGTATCACAAATTTGACTTGAGTAACCGAAATTCTCGCGGTGAATTGGCAATTCTCCGAGAATAATCTTTGCCATGAAAAGCTTCTCAAACCCGTTCGGATTCGGTAAAGTATGTCCCGTTAACTTGTGCAAAAAATATAACAAGCACACACAAGCTAATGCGAGAAAGCTAGGCCTAAGCCCACATGGGCTATTGTGCCAGTCAATTATTATTATTAACCGAAATTACAGCTGGAATAAACATCGAAATGTCATTGAAACCCTGTCGAATTGCAACTGACAAAAACAACAGAAATCAGCAACAATTTCATTTTCTAGATTGCAAGATACAGCATCGAAATTGTAATCTAAAAAAAAATTTTAACTAAGTGAAGTCAAAACTGATATACATTTTTAATTTGTATGGTATTGAAAACTTAAAATCAGAAACTCAAAAAAGTGATTTTCCAAATGGAACAGAATTATCATTTCTTACAGCTTCCTATAGGCTATTTCAATATACAACTTAATTTGCATCTTTCTATTTTTTGATAAATTTCCAATTCTGCAAATTATCTTCTTCATCCTAATGCTTACGTCACGAAAAATGAGCAAATTTAACATATCGACAGCTTCGTTCTAAAGCTTGATTCGCACCGATTTGAAGTTTTTGACATAGTCGACTTCGCAATTTTCAAATCTTGCTACTACGTTTTGTATGGCTTAAACTTGAGCGCATTTTGAGCTAGTTCGTTCAACAATACGAACCTTTTATGTTGAACGATCTCAACTAGTTCAGTTGAGTGAAATAATTGAAAGTTGAAGTTTTTGAAAGTTTTTGAAAGTATTTACTATGTATATATATTCGTTCATAGTCACAAGTAATATGCAAGTATATATTTTCTACATTATCAACTATCTGTGTTATGTTATGTTAAATGTCGACTGCATTTCGTTAGACGAACTTTACTATTCAAAGTCATTGAAATCGTGAAAGTTGTTGACTCCCATGCTAGCATGTTCGTCCTTCCAATAACGCAACAGCACCGTTATTTATCAGTTTTTCAATTTTACATGCTATGCACTTGTATCTCAAGAATTCCAATTAGCCAGCAGACATGCCGCGACCCTGACCTAAACTTCAGCGCAGCAGCGTAAACTACTTCGGTGGCATGTTCCACATAAATCACGGCAAAAACCGAACCCAATTAAAAAACTTTTCATAATATTGTTTGTCTGTCTGTTGGCTGTAAACTTTTGACAGTTCAACATGTTATGTCAGAACATAAGACAACAAGCAGCCAGCACTGACAGTAGGTGGTGGCGCAATGTAAGCGGTAGCAGCAGCCGATAAGTGTTTTGTCATTAGTTCGAAGGTCATGCCGTCATATGCTGCAATCCCAGCGCCGAAATACTCACACATTTTTCGAGGCATACACATATGCAAGCACATGTACGAGAAGGAGAGATTGGGGTAGCTCCATCTTTGCGGTACATTGTGAAAGCCGAAAGTGTACGGCAAATGGCGATAAAAAAAACGAACAGAACTGTTGATAGAAAGTTTGGGTTAAAATTTTATTATTAAATAATTAATAATTAATTAATTGATGAGCGCAACAGCCCGTGTGGGCGCTTAGACCTAAGCTTTCTCGCATTAACTTTTGTGTGCTTGTCATTTTTTCACAAGTTAACAACGGAACCTACATTAAGTCCGCTTTTACACGATGCGACACGGCCCCGGAGACACGGAAGAATGTAGGAAAGAGGGGTGAAACGACAGGGGAACGCGCAAAATCGCTCGGGCAGCGATTGTGCTGCGATTTTCTGATTTTCTGACGTTCCACTTTATTCGTTTTCGCGCTTCGCGCTGTCTTGAAATCGAGTGAATACGTATTGCAAATAAACTGAAAAATTTACAGAACTTTACGCATAAAAGTCAATATAAAGAAGAAAATGAGCAAAGAGTGGAATAAGTGCTTTAAATGTTTACAAATTACACAAATAAAACCAGCTGCAAACTCTACTGTCAAAATGCTCGACACCAGCGAGTCGCATCGTGTAAAAGCTATGCGCGATTTCAAAGCGGAATGCGAAAAAATCGCCGGGGCCGAGTCGCATCGTGTAAAAGCGGACTAACCGAATCCGAACGGGTTCGAGAAGCTTTTCATGGCAAAGATTATTCTCGGAGAATTGACAAGAAAGAAACAAAGATACAATTAGAAAACAAATTTTCTTTATTAGATGTTACCGAAGCTGGAGATGAACCCAGGACCTCCGCGTCAGCGACCAAGCACTTAGACCACTGAGCTACCGTGGCTCACAATAATTAAATAATTATGTATTGTAATAACCTAATCGATTTTTAAATATGTTGCTTATCTTCTGAAATATTAGCCTTCAAAATAAAAGTGGTGATGCTACCCCGGTCTCCCCTATACATATGCATGTGTTAACAGTCGTGCCAATAACTGACATTTAAGCTGTCAATACATATATGCACATACACTACACTCACAAATAACTAAATTTTTTGCAGTGCTACTCTTTTAACTTGGCTTTTTTGTTTTGCCCCGCTAACATTGTTAACCAGTCAAGCGTCAAGTGTGTAGAATTGTTTGTGGCCTCAAAATTAGCTACCAACTTTTGGTTCATTTTGATATATGCTCTAGTAAATGGCGCAACAATTGGCAACGCTTTTCAAATAAAAAGCATGAATACTCATGCAAAAGTGCTGCTATTCCTTTGTGGCTGATAGTACCTGTCGCCAACTGAATTTATGGGCTTGTGCTATTTTTGTACATTTCAGCTACTCGCAGCGCACTGACGAGGCAGGCACGTAGTGTGCATTTTTTGCAAAAGGGGAAGAGAAGAAAATTTAACTGGAACATGCTTCTGCGCCGCAATCGTTAGAACTCGTCTCACTTGTTTAGGAGCGCCTATCATTTCAGCACTCGAACAGATCTCGAAACTAGGTATCAAGCCTCTATGGAAATTTGTGAAACACAGCCAAATTCTTAGATATTGTTATTTTGACCATTCCTAAATGGAAGAAGACTTTAAACTCTTCTCGTCGAAAATTCCATTTAGGAAAACTGACAACTTTTTCTCTTAAATAGAGCTGTTGTGACCAAGACGAGAAAATCAAAAAAGAACGACCACCCTTTCTTTTAGTTTATTTGAATCTAGTTTTAATTCCTATACAGAAATATGGAATATAAACAGATTAGAAAAAAAAATACAGAGTAAATAAATTAATTTCCTTAAACTTTGTTTGGAACTTTCGACTTCTGCCTACTCTCAAGGCGAACCAAGCCACTGAACAGTAACTAAATAATTGAATGAATACAATTTGAAATTAAAATTTAAAACATCGACAAAAGGAATCGTCATAGACAAGAAATTATGAAATCATTTGGTGTTCAAATCATTCGATATTCACTCGATAACACTCCTTGAATGATTTTATAAATTTCTGGCCGATTCAACGTTTGATGATACTGGACTCATAGCAACTCTTAAGTAAAGAAGTTTTCAACGTATACCTCGGATCTTCTTCTTCTTTATATATACTCTTCTTCTTGATATATACTCTTCTTCTTGATATATACTCTTCTTCTTGATATATACTCTTCTTCTTGATATATTCTCTTCTTCTTGATATATTCTCTTCTTCTTGATATATACTCTTCTTCTTGATATATACTCTTCTTCTTGATATATTCTCCTTTTCGTTCTTTAGATATATCTGAAGTCATATGAATTAATTAGTTAAGATCATTTAATCTAGCCTAAGAGGCTTTTAGAAAAAAAATGCACTTACAAGAAAACTATTTCATTGATCACAATTACAACTAATCTATTCTATTTTAAGTTCTTACACCCACATAGAGCTAATATACTTTGAGACTTTCTCATGAGCTGCTAATTGCTCCCTTGGCAATTTCTACCCTTCAACATAACTCCAGCCATTTTATAAATAGTTCAGGGGCATATGAGCCCCAAAGCCATTCTAACAATCAGTATGCCCATTACTCTGATTACTGACTACTCATGCTTCAGCATAGTTATTCGTCATACTCTTTTTCATGTGCTCATTTCCTGCGCTCGTTTCTTTTACAACTATTTTGACAATTTATGACATTCGCCGAGCGCGCTTTTATTTCATTATCACAAAAGTAATCAGCAGCACGTTTCGCGAATGTTTGTGAAACTCTGCTGCAATTACAAAACGCAAGGGAAGGGCAGCAGCAACAGCAACAACAAGCTAAGCTACGGCATAGATAAAGTCAATGTACTATTTCTTATTTTAACTATGCAAATGCTTGCCAAATATAAAAAGTGTATGTGGCGATTTCATCACTCAAGTTCCAACTTTCCACTTTATTTTTCTAAAAAAAATTAGCTTTAAAAAGTGCAACAAGTAATTTACAATACTTTTTTTCATTGCAAATTTAACTTGAAACGTAAAGAAGCGTTTCAAAAATTTTACACTCGATCTAATTTCGCAGTGCCTCAGCGAATGTTAAGTGCCATGTCAATGCTAGACATGCAGCGTTGCATTTTAAGCACTACAATGCGCGTTATCAAAGCTTACCAGGGGGTCTTTTGTAGCCGTTTTTACAAGAATTTTTAAATTAAACTGAGTAACATTTAGGAAATATTAATATTGATAGAGAACATAGAGCTGTACAACAATTTTTAATTTTTTTTTATTATTTCAAGTTTTCAATTTATTTATTATAAGGTGTTAACATTTAAGATATTCGTCCTTTACATGCCACATAGATACAATATGTATCACCTAATAAAATTACTTACCCGGAATTTAATTCTTGCTTCATTGCTTGGAATTTAAACTGAACGACTAATGTCGAAAAACCTTTAAATGAAAGTGAGCGAGATGAGAAAGTAACTAAACTTTTCTTTTTGTCAGAAAGTTGCACACATTTAATTATTCCATATTTACTTTCTTCACACTTAAATTGCTTATTAAAAATTTAGTGCAAAATTCGTGTTAGCAAAAATGATTGCACTTTTATGCACCTTTTTCAACAAAGGTGCAAATCAAGGCACATTTTATGAGCCCTGGTAAATAGCACTGCACTGAAAGGCAGTCAGCTTATTTAGTATTCGCAGTTACTCCCAGCACACAGGCACTGAGGCACGAAATGAGCACATCAAAAGGCTAAAATCTGCTCACGAATTTGTGCTTAGTTTAAAATTTCAAATTTTTTTATTTATTTTGTATTTACCTTTTCTCTCTTTCTCTGGTTCAGTTCGTGTGCACGTCGTGCCTCGTCGCTACTGCGTCCGTCCGGACTGGACTGCCTGCCTTTTTGCCATTAATTTACGAGTTCATTTTGTATGTGACTGCGTGGCCAACCATAAATTATGTTGTTACTGTCGTTGGCAGCTTGCAATTTTCTGAATTTCCCTTTCCCCTTGCCGCCCGCCTCCTTTGCACTTTTCGCCCGCCTTGCAAAATATTTGCAAGGAAATGTGAAATTGCAATTTTCACACATTTCCTTTTTCAGCTCTATGGGCACATAATATCTTGTTTTCTTCTAGCATAAAAGAAAGGCAGTAAATTGGATTTTTCAGCAATTTACTTGCTGAAAAAAGTAGCTTCTTATTTATTTTATTTTTAATAATTAAATATGTTTCAATTTGTTTTATTTATTAGCTTTCTCTCATATAAATCAATACCTATTAATTTCATATGCCGCTTTTTAATAAAAAAATTATTGGTTGTTGTAGATTAATTCGAACCATTCTTAAAAAATACCGTTGTTTAAAGTATAAAGTTCTTGACATTATGTTTATGTGTGTGTTTTAAATCAAAGTGTACTTATTTCCGAAAGTATCACATTCTTGTTCATGCTTTCAATTTCTGAGAAACGAGTCTCTCTTCTGCCTGAATTCATTTTCAATGCCGTTTTTATAAAGTTGAACTATTTTTCTTTAACCGTGCATGAAATAAAACCGATCTCAAATGTGATTCATATCAATTGATGCTTGTCCATATGCTGTAGGCAATTTTAGAAAATTTTTATTAAAAAAATATCTGTATAAAAAGATGCCTCAGCAGTAGGGATTGCAAATTGATAGTCTTCACACCTTTTGTAGTGGGATAGAACTAAGGCTCAGGCACTGAGTGATGATTGTGAACATGAGTGAGAGTTAGCTGAAGCTTGCCAATTTTATTGTTGTTGCCATTCACTTCCTACGCGACTATGACGTCTTCTTTTAAGATCATGATTACTGCGTCAGTGATAATTTGGCTCTGACCCTTGCAAAATATCTGGAAGATTTGATTAAAATGGAATTACTTTACTTCTGCCTGCCTAAATCCGTTTAATGGATTTAGTAAGAATATAGCTTAGGCCCTTGAAAAAATATCTGAAAGATTTGAGTAGAAGGGAATCTCTTTTCTCTAGGCTGCTGGACAACTTTTTTCAATTGTACTAAGAAAAGGAGATAGTAAGTATGGAGTGGTTCTATTTTTGAGCATTCTTTTTTTTCCTATGCTATTGAAGGCCTCCTTCTTTAGTCTTACAAAGATATGTCTTCGTTTCTTTAAAGTTCGGTAGCTGTATTTTCTATATACGATTGAAAGTCTGGCATGACACACTAAATCCAAGCAATGCCAATTATTTTTTTTATAATTTTAATTGTATGACTATCATGTTGGAAGCTTTTGTGTGTTAAAATAGTAGTAAAAAGCGTATTTCTAATGTTTGTGGCTAGGTCTTAGTATATCTTTGAACGGCATGCAGCTGACATTTGAGCCCTGTTGTTCAAGCAATAGCCGTAAAAAGTCGCTAGTAAAAATGCTGCCAACCTACAAATGCCATTCGATGGTGCACAATTAAATTGGCATTTCTGAAAAGTCGACAACAAAGGGCGACTGCAACAATAAAATTCGCGCAGCTGAGCAGCAGCAAAAGTGAAGGGATGTGCAGCGACATTTGTCGTCGTCGTCTGAGCGGTAAAATCGACGGCAGGGGTTCAGGTCTCATTTCTTGCAATATTTATTTGCAATGCGTTTTTCTTGTTGTTGTTGTGTTTGTCTGCCTGCGCTGTGAAATGCCAATTGACAGTTGACTTGTCTGACGCTCTGACAGTCTGTGATGTCTGCCAGTTACAGTCGTATGCAAATTTATGCATTAATTGCTGGCATGTTGCCGTCAGCTGTTGTTGACTGCTCTTCCGCTCTTCTTCACTTCATTGGCATTTTTGCAACGGCAGAATTTTATAGCAAAAACCCACGGAAAAATTGCGCCAAAAGACGTACAGCTTACATTTTTTGGTTGTTGTTTTTGTTGTAGTTACAACATGCCAACAACAGCCACCACCAGCAGCAACGACTATGAAAATTGCACTTGCACCCTTTTGCGCCTTTTGCTTGTTCCTGTCTTGCCTTCTGCCCACCATCTTCAAATATGCCCGCATCTTGTGAACTTGCCTTTTGCGGAATCGCATAAATTGCAAAAAAAAATTCTGCTGGAAAGCAGAATAAAAAGACGTACTCGTTGGAGGAAATTATGCGCGTTCTTTTTCTCACACTACTCTCTGCGCCGCTGCGCATGCGTGCGTGCCTGCGTGGGCCGCTTTGAATTTTGCGCGCACTCTCACGCCAAACGTAGGCGTTGCCGGCTACAGTGCTTAAAATGCGAATAAAAATCTATTAAAATTGTAAAATCATTACAAATTAAATAATTACATTGCTATAAAGTAAAATTTTATTAGAAAAGATAGCGCAATAATTCGAAAAATATGCACAAAGTTAATCAAAAAGAGTAAATTCCACAAATTCTACAAAGAGCTAGTAATCTTATATTATAAATGGGAAATTTACTACAATGAAAATATAAAATCAACATTTAATATTTTATTAGTTACTTCAAGTAAAAGAGTAGTCAAACCTTTCACTGAAATGTTTTTGGAATTGTAAGTATTTGCTTTACGGGGCATGGCAATATGTGCCTCTTGAGCGATATGAGCACTGAAGTTCCGCGAGAAAGGGTTCACCAGAAAAATGCACAAAAGGAAAGCAAAAGAAACCAGAAGCAGAAAATCTTTTGTGGTATAGGTTTTTATTATAGCTTACCAAAGTTCAAATATGTCGAAATGTTGCTAAAATCCAAGTGGCCTTTCGTAAACCGTCCAAGAAGATCGCTACCCGTTTTTGAATACAACGTGCAGCTAGCACAGCCAATTCCAGAGCCATCTCTACCTATACATGAAAATGCACAGAAGCAAAAAGCTTAAATCTATTACGTTTGGCCTAAACAGAAATTATAATACATAATTTAAAATTTTACCTATATCGAATTTTTCGTTATTTTTGAAATCCATTGTATTCAAAATTCCATTACTTCTTGCAAGAACGAAAGAAGTTTTCTTTTTGATTTCGGGAATTTAAAATGACGAAGTTTCACATTACAATGAATGGGAATACAATGAAAAATTTTATTAAAAAATGCTCAAATAACTTTTAATCTGTGTATGTAATTCTAATGTGAATATTTCTATATTTCATGCGTATATTCACACCGACACATCCGAATACAAATTTTTGCTAACATATATTTTGCACCAAAACGCTACTAAAAATTTGCATAATTTGACTCACTGTGCCACTGTGAAAAAGGCGTTAAATTTGCAAAATACGTTGTCAATACACGCTCACGCCTGCCAGCACCTTCCGGCCGTTGTACAATTGGAGCGTCTACGCAGTCTATGCCAAAAACTGGCAGCGTTTTACGTTCAACGCTCGGCGGTCGACGGTCGTAGACTCGCGCTGACTGTGTTTGGGTGTGCGCACAGTAGCCGCCGCAACAACAATCATAGCAAAAATCTACCAAGTCACGCAATATGCGTCTAGTAGCTAAATGCAATAAATTAAATAAATAGCATAGACACGCACAAAAAACAAGCAGACACTCACCAGCGCAGGAAAAAGTGTTACATGCCATAAAATGCGCCAAATCGCGGTTAAATGGGGCAAAATTATGCGTGCCTGTGTTGTTGTTTATTCAGTTCGCAGGCGGTTGAATATTCGCTGTCTTGCTTCATACAATGATTGAATCACATGAGAGAAGAGATGTGCTGCTGCTCGTATTAGATTTATCACATGCGGGCAGCACTCGTCCACTCTTCGTGTGAATGCGAATGCGCGTGTGCGTTTATGCTACGAAATTGCCTGCTTTGATTGAATTTTCCGCTGTGCAAGTGAACAAAGTGCACAGACTGCAATTTGCACACACACACACACACACACAAACTCTTGCAAAGCTGCTGCGCTGACGTAGGCTGCGCCCGAGGGAAGCTCGTGGGCGTCGTCGTAATGCCGTCGGGCCAAGCTCAACAGAAGAAGACGAGCTCACGCAGGCGAGACCTTTTGAGAATTCTCTCAGCCGCATTCTTTGTCGCATGCAATTTGCAATTGGCGTCTGCGGTTTTTTGCAAGTCATGCGCAATTTGCCTTCATCTCCCCACCTGCCCTCACTTACCAACACTTCGCTGTGTACATTGAAAAATTGCAATGTAAGCTTGCCTATTTTCTCGCGTCATTTTGCTGCAATTTACTATTAATGTTTTGTGTGCAAATTGCAAATTGTTGCTATTGTTTTTGTTGTTGTTATTGTTGCAGAAGGTATGTTCTTCCTGTAATTGAGTTTGTGTTTCAGCTAAATTAATTTTTATTAAAAAAGATTTGTGTTAAGGCAAGCGAAAATCTTCCGGGTTACAAGCAAGAAAGAGTTTTATGAGATTCGTCATGTATCAAAGTGAATTAATTGGAATTTATAGTAGCCACTGCCGATATGCACTATAGAAAAATGTCGTTGCTGGTATTTCGGCAGATTTTTATATACTGACTCGTCAAATTCTTGAACAAAAATTTCATAAATTCCAGGGACATAACTATTATGGAGTTTACCGATAAAAATTGAAAATAATTGTTGCGATAAAACGAATTTTCAATTTCGTTAAAAATATCTATTATTTATAAGAGAAATACTTTTCAATTGCTGGTAACAATTATTTGTGAGAAATATTTTTTACGTTATCGGATAACTATTATTTTGTGAGAAATATTTTTTCCGTTGCCGCATAACTTTTATTTTTGGGAATAAATAGAAAGAATAGTTTTTATTCGGACTGACTTGCCAAAGAGAAATGACAATACTTAGTTGTCTATTTCTGTTCTGAAACAAAGCAATTTTAAGTGTACAACAACAAAGAATTAGAATTATTGCTCACATGGGCAGGTCATATAGCTATTTCGGTTTTTGCCAGAAAACCTCATCAGTGACTTTTAATGTGAATTCTAATAATTTCTAAACGACTAATTACTCGAAATAGAAGCATTAATGGTAAAGTCTGTGAAACGTAGGAGTTGAACCATGAACCTATGACGTAGTAAGCGAATGCGCTAACCATCACACCATCGGACTGGACGACTCTGCGCTGGCAAACATCACAGTTACCTGCTGTCTATATCAAACGCATAGTGTTTGTTGTTATTGTACACTGTCTAATGCAATTGTTTTTGCCTTACTTGAGAGCTCCATCGGAGCACATACTTGAGGCAAATGAATGTATCAGTTTTTGTTTCTGTAAGAACATTTCTTCGTTTTTACATTATGTTTACTTTCTGATTTGGGTGTGTCCTCCCTATCATATTATACGAGTTTATGTTTATTCGGCAGCTTGAATGTTAGAAAGAATAGTTTTTATTCGGACTGACTTGCCAAAGAGAAATGACAATACTTAGTTGTCTATTTCTGTTCTGAAACAAAGCAATTTTAAGTGTACAACAACGTGTGGACAAAGAAGCGCCAGCGAAGATAATTGTTGTTGTTTTATTTGCATATCCAAAATTGGAAAAATTCAATTTGAAAATTGAATGCTGAAAAAGTAACTGAATTCTATCACTACAGGCGTGGGAGAGCGGCCTCTCTTGAAGTGTTCGAGAGAAGTACTCCACAATGCCGCGAGAAAGCACCGCTTGATATACAGGAGAATGGAAAGAGAAGATGCGTGGGAGACACTGCCTACAGGCTTATGAGCGCCTGGTAAGGTTAAATGAAACTGAGGCTTCTAGATAGGGAAAAAGGTTTTATGTAGTAGGTCCAAAGTTATAGCAAATCATGTAATTTGGTTATATGGAAAGTGCCACGCCCCCTTACTCAAAACCCCAAAACTGCACTAGTGTAAAGGCATAACCAAATTATAACAGACTACCGAGTTTTAAAGCTGTAGTTTCCAATATATGTACGTGTAAAACATAAAATTTGTAAACCGGAAGTGCCACGCCCCTTCAGATTTTTCCGGGATGAAAAGTGGGCTAGGTTATAGCCCACAAAATGCACTATATACCCACAAAGTTTCAGCCAAATAAGTTCAGCCGTTGAGGCGTGACTCAAAAACAACGTAAAAAATTTATTCCCAAAAATAAAAGTTATGCGGCAACGGAAAAAATATTTCTCACAAAATAATAGTTATTCGATAACGTAAAAAATATTTCTCACAAAATAATAGTTATGCAGCAACGGGAACAATTTTTTCCCAAAATAATAGTTATTTTCAACAAGAATAATTAATATCAATTGATAATTATTAAAAATAACATTTATTAATACCTCTTAAAAAGCGGTAATTTTTTCGGCTGTGAAAGCAGGCATAATAATTATTTTCGGTCCCTGATAAATTCCAATAAAAATCACTAACATGTTTCCGTTATAATTATTGCAAAAAACACGTCAGCCTTTCTTCCTTACTGTTTTCTACAAATTTACATATAATTTTGAAAAAAAACTTAACAAAAACACTTCTACTTTGAACAATTATTGCATCAAATTACTAGAATTCACTTTAAGAACGTCACTGAAATTTTCTAGCATAAACGGAAATAGCGAGAAAATAATTTTAATTACTTTTGTTGTTTGTGTTGTTGTTATTCCCAAAATCTTTTATGAAAATTTGTATATTTCTTCTTTCTAAATTTGTATTCTAACCTAATTTAACCTAACCTAACCTTGTATACTTCTTACAACAACAACAGCTTCTATGTGCAAAATTTCTTCGACAAGTTTTTTTGTCGCAATATAGTATATTACATGTCTTTTTTAATTTGAATAAATAAGCTTTTTATACTTTTTTTGTATGCTAGTGCACTCTTTTGCAAAATCACTTTAGAGTTCTTCTTCTTTAATATTCTTTGAAAACAAGCTCAGCTCAGCTGGCGTACATACATATGTACATATGTCAACATATAGAACATTCTGTCATAATGAAAATCGCTATGCGCAGTGAAAATAATTCTACTTTCAGGCAGCGCTGGAGAGTGGGCTGCAATTTATAATTTTTTTCTTTTATCATGAGGAAGAGCATATAAAAGAGCGTTTAAATAAATTTATTTTACTGCTTAAAAGTGCAGTGCTTTATTTGCTTGCTTGTTTGTTTTGCTTGTGTGTGGGTTTTGCGACTGCAGCTGACGTCCGGTGCCATAAGCGCACGCACACAGATACACACTTACATGCATACACAGCCGCTCGTTGCAATTCAACCGAATTTTGCGCATGCGCAAAGTGAAACTCACACACGCGCTCGCTGCAATGCCGGTTCTTCAGGCTGCCATTCATTTATTTCTTCATTCATGTGCAAACGCCCTCCCCCCCTCCCACTCCGCCACACACACATACACAGAAGTTAACTTGGATTGAGAAGCAACTACAAAATCCAATTGCAAACATACAAATGCAAAATGAAATAATAAAAAATAATTGTGTATCACAAAAATAATAAACAACAAACAACAAAAAAGCAACAACAAGCGAGCGTATGCAAAATTTCGGCTTAGGGTTGCCGCTGCGGCACATTGAACTCTGCTCGTTGCACATAATTCCAGGCGGCGTGGGCTGTAGGCCACGAATTGACATTACAACAAGAACAAGAACAAGAACAAAATCAACAACACAAAAACAGCAGCAGCAGCAACAACAAATACAACTACTACAACAACAACGACATTCGGTCTAGCACACTAAAAACGCTTCAAATACTCGCACTCGCCTTCAATTCCCCCCGCTTTTATTTGCACTAAAGTGCTCTCGCTTGCAGGCAAGTGGTTAAACTCACATTCGTAAAGTACTCTCAAAAAAGTGCAGAGGTTTTGTAGCATTTAAAAGCGTAGCAAAGTTCAAAATGTTCGTGCATGCATTTTTAGCAATTTAGTAGGGGGAAAAAAGTTGATGGCGCGACTAACTTTCATAAAGAATTTTATATATACACAAAAATTAAACGACTTTAAGAGCAGTCTTATTTAGGCATTTTCGATAGATCAGGCAAACGAGATCTGGATATGAGTTGTTTTCGGCGTATTTGTTGTTGTTTGTTTCTAAGAACTGGCAAAGGATCAGATATTATTTTCACAAAATATTAAATTTTGAATTAAGTTGTATTGCAAATGACTTAATACGACAAAATAAGACAACAACAAAAATTCTAAATATAATAAACAAAAGTGTACGCTTTCTTTAGACGCATACCTACTGTATATGATCAGACTAGAAATTTCTAGAAGCTTGCTTGGTTTTCACTCCGAACATTTAATAAAATTCGTTATTTTTCATGCTGTTCCCTCACTAACTATAGCCTGTATTGAAAAATATGCTTTTCCATAATGATCTTTTCAATAAATTCGAATAAAATAAACTATAGACTTAGGCAAGACGAACTAAAACTATAAAATTGGAAATATACTGCTGAAATATTTATTAAAAAGCATCTTTATTCGAACTTATTATAATGTGGTTAAGTTATATGGTTTAACAATGACGTCGCCATAGCTCAGTGGATAAGTCTTCGGTCCCTGATATGTGGTCGCTGGTTTAAATCCCAGTCGACTCATGCCATCTAAAATCGAATATGGAAGGATCAGTCGGCTCTACAGCTCTAGATCAGCAATTCTTAATAACAGTATTACTTACTTACTTTACTTTGGTTGGTCAGAAGAACCTGACGTACGGCTTCTCTCCTGGCGCCTCTGACTTGTCCAGTGGCAAATTCCAAGCTTTGCCAGTATAGCAATATTAATTTATTTAAATCAGTAGCCAAGTTCATGCTCTTAAATTCTGTTAACTTTTTTGAAGCCTTCTTTAATTTTTTGAAACATCGAATACTAAGAATATGCATTGTGCAGTTTCCTATAGTATTTTCAAGAAAACTTCTTAAAATGTTGCTGATGTGTTCAAGTCTATTTGTAAAATTTTTGCGAAACAGCATAAATATCTACAATTTGGAAGTCCAACACTGATCGCAATTGCACGACTGGACTAAGCCCACACAATGCCGATTTGATGGCATAACATGTCACTGGAACAGGTTCTTATTAGTGCAAACCACAACAACCCACTAGCAAATGAAAGCAACAGGCAACGAACTGCAATCGTCGCAATGATCGTAACGATTCAATGATCTCACTGCACGGGCATATAATTTAAGCAGAGCACTTAAAGATACTTGCAGAGCGATCGATACTTTATTTCTGTCTGCCTCTCTCTCTTCCGCTATCTTACTATAAAGATAAAAGTGCAATTATTCTTTTAGCGGCAAACCAAAGCGTTGCCAGTTACAACAAAGTTGCTAACAGCAATTTTATTATTTGCATTTGAGCTACTGTTAAGTTAGTTAGACGGGCAGCAGGCCAATAGGCACAAGCACCAACTAAAGCTACGATCACTTGCGATCGCTTATGTTACGCATGTGCAGTCATGCCAGCTAGTTTAATGTCTTGCCAGTGAAAGATCTCGCTCAACTGCAAGACGTCTTTTGAAAAAAGCGCAGCCATTAAAACTTGCCATGAGATAACTCACGGATCGTTAAAAAGTTTGCCAAGATCGTTAAATGTTTATTATAGGATATGCGATGCAAACAAAGCACTTTGTTGGCAAAAATTATGCAATTACAAAAATATTGATGCTAAATTCTTAAGAGTAATGTAGTGTAAGAGATGTAATTTAGCCAACATACACACACACACGATCACACTTTTTTATTTACAATTTCAATGTTCAATGAGAAATTTAATTTTTCCTCTTTCCTCTCTTTCCTCTCATTTGTCACTTACAGATTTGCAATCCATACGTCGTCTGTTGGACAATGATGCCAGCGGCTCGGTCTGCCCCAGTTGCCGCATTTCATTCGATAAGGGCAAACGGCGAAAACTGATCGACACTTGCGGTCATGAGCGCTGCTACTATTGCATGTTTCGCAACGATCAGTGTCCCATGTGCATGAACAGCTCGCAGGGTAAGTGTACACGCTCATATTTCACATATGTAATAGCGTGTATTGTAAAAACTAATGCTTTTTATGACTTTTAATATTTTTATGCACTTTTGCTTTTGAGTTGTAAAATGTTACTTTCGAAATATCATATTTTTGATGATCGTTTTAATAGCTTAAGAGCGTTTTATTAAAAAGGACCCCCGCTACCAACTGCCTTAGATAGCACCTTAGGACGAAATGTTTATGCAAAACGGATATATGTCATCGACTGTGACAGGGACTGTAAAGTCGAAGCACATTTTATGTGAATGTTACGCAATCAGTTGGCTTAGGAGCGTTCATATTATAGGTTAGTCAGTGTTCCGCTGATAAAATAATTAACACAAAACCCAATTAGGAGCTGAAATTCATGAAGCACCAGACACTACTGGATTAAGCCAACATAGACCTGCTCAAAACAAGTTATAAAAATTGCTTAAGATATATAATGTACATACTACCTTTTGCATAGAGGGAAGAGAAGCTTTGTAATATGATTAAGCTGGAACACTTTCTGCAATTTTATAGCTGAAACAACTTGCAATAGTTTTTTAAATAATGAAAGAAATTGCAAGTATTTCCTTTCAGTAAAAAATTCGAGCAAAATTTCAAATTCCTAAACTTAACTTATATTTTGTATAATGCCATTAATTGAAAAAGTATGCTCTGCTGTTGTTCTTTGAATTTTTTGGCTACAACACTGTCTCTTCTTCTAAAAATACATATGTGCTGTGTCAGACAAGTGCAATGAGCTTCATAACTTGAGTGCTTGAGAATTTGTCTGTTCAACAGGAAGATCTTCGAGTCATTACAATACAATCGACATATGTATCTACAAGTATACTTTGCTCGAGATCTAAATAATTTAAAAATCCTTAGGTGTGTCTATTCAAGTGTTCTAGATTCAAAAAAAGTCTTAAGCTTTTAAGTGATTTTTACGTTCAGAAACTGAAAGTGTCTTTTGAGTATTGATGGAAATAATTTGAAGTTGCAAAACTGTTTATATTTCAGTTTTCTAGCATCAAGATCAACGAAATTCTTTTTGATGGCAGTTACTGAAAACTTTTTTCGGCTATTTCTTCAAATATTCCAAACATAGGGTTTTACTTGATCGACTTTACCAATTAATAATAGCGAAAAAATATGTTAAATTTTCAACTCTAAATTGCTTGAAATTCCAACAACTCACCTCATTCTTGGCGAAAGATACGCATTATCATCTCAACTTCTTCGAAGCGCATTTAAGCCATTATTTATTTATGCTTAAAGTGTTTTTGTTATAAGCAATATTGCCTTTACCATATGCACACACTTCCATGCACATGCACATACACATACAAAAACCTAAAGCAAGTGGTCACTTTCGTTTGGGCTCGCACTCGCGATCGCTCTTGTAAATGTTTATGGACTCGCGCGTGTACTTTGCATACTGAGCAATTTTTTTTCCGGACTGCGTCACAGCTGTCATAGCAGCACATTTGCAGCGCCAACAAATGACAGAACACTTGGCCAGCAGCTGCTGGCGCTGGCGAGCGTGCGGAATACCTGAAAAGGCCAATTAACATGCCAGCGGCATGGGCAAGCGCTCGCTCTGTGGGGCCTACAGCTGAAGCGTGGACTGTTGGTAGTAGTATTCATTACAACAATAACAACATTAACTACAAATAATAGACAGAAAAGGGAATTGCTGCTGAAATATTGCCTCTCTAATTGAAATGAACAAGCAAAAATTTGTAGTAGCTGAAATATTTCAGATTTTTTTTCTTTTAAATTTCGATATTTGAGCTGTTATTTTTGAAAGTGGAAAAAGTCCATTTTGTACAAAAATGTAGACAATGGCGGTTATAGATAAAACTTTCTATGATCTTTCTATGGGTAAACCATTTATAGTCAAAAAAAATTTTGATTCTAGTATTTAAGAGATGGAAGTTTTACCTCTTAATAGTATTGACACTGAGAGTGAAATGTAAACAATGAAATATCTCGCAATAACAGAAAGTGGACTTATTCCACTTTCAAAAATTACAGCTCATTTATCAATTAGGCTAAAGATTTCGTTATGATATTAATATAGATAAGCTAGCTATAAAAGTTAGGTTAGGTTGAGCTGGCTGCCTAAAAATGACACTCATGTACTCCTTAGCGATATCAGTTGGAGTTCCGTTGTAGGAGTTCTCAAAGTAATGATCTGTTAGAATTAAATTGGAATGTTCACAAATTTCCATAGAGGCTTGATACCTAGTTTCGAAATCTGTTCAAGCCTTCAAAAAGACAGGCGCTCCTAAACAAGTCCGACGAGTTGTAGCGATGGCAGGCCAGGAGAACAGTAGCTAGTTTAATTAAGTTTAATAAGTAAGCTTGACTTTGAAATATTTGGTTCTTCTTTCTTTTTATGCAACTTTCTATAAAGCGCCTCAAATTAAGAGTTTCCGAAATATGCAGCGTATATACTTTTGACTGTTATTTACTTGCAAATATCAATTTACAAATATTTTTGTTGTTCTTACAAACTTTTAGTAAAACGCAAATTACTAGGAATGCCTTAATGCAAGCTCAAGCCTGTGCCTATTCAAGTCGCTTACTCTTTTTATTGCCAAGTTGCATGTATTACTCAAAGGCAAACCTTTCAAATTATATATATTGAACATTCTTTTGTTAATATTGAATGAACAAATTTGCATTTGTTAGCATGTTTAGCAATGCTCGCGCTACTCCCGCACATGCTAAATTTTTGCTCAAGTCATGCAAATTCATTTATTTTCATTTATTTTACATTTTGCAGATGTGGACGACGTCAGCAACGCTCAAGGCTATGACACCGGCATTGGCGGCTCCACATCAACCATTGTTAGTCCGCTGGGCTCGCCGCAGCCGCAGCTGAGATCACAAGTGCAGCGCAGCAATGCCGCTCTGAGCAACAGCAACAACAACAACAACCACAGCAGCGCTGCTGCCACCATAGCCGCCAACTACGCAGCTGCTGCGCATGCGAAGTACATGCAGGTGAGTCTTCAGCAAGTCTTCAAGTCGGGTCGTGAAAAGGTTTTGGAATTCAACTCGATTTGATTTGTATGAGTTTGATTGCGGCCGGCCGCTGGGCATGAGAAGGTGTCAGTCAGCACCCAACCAATACACATGCACACACATTATAAATAAATAAGTGTATGCATACACTTTGATCTCTACGAAACTTCAAATGGTTTTTTCAAGTGCTCTAAGCTTTTCTTTGCCTTTCTGCACGTATCTTCGGCATATCTCGCTGGCATTGACAGCTATCATGATTTCTTATTGTTATCTGGCATTCATCTTTTTCGCGTTTCTTTAGTTATTTCTTTCTTGCTTTCAATTTATGTTACCCTACTCCATCGTAGGATGTTGTCTGCTATTTTTATTGCCATTGTTTTGCGGGTTTCGAGTCGATCAATTTAAATTTGTTAAAATGTTCATTCATTGTTTAATGTAAACATTTTGACAAAATGAAATGGGAAGCCAAGCAAACAAAAACGGAGCATTCGTCTTACGTTTAAAGCTTCCACTGCTGTGTGGCTGACTCTAGTTTTTATGGAGTGAAAGAATTGCCAGCATTTGGAAAACTCGATAGAAAACTTTTTTGAAGCAATTTCAACTTTTGCATACGCAATGACAAATAGGATACTTCAATTTAAATGTTTGTTATCTTTTTCACATAATTTTTTGTATAACTAATTTTCAGTGAATTGACTCAAACAACTTATGCAAGTGCTATTCACCCTATTACCTAATCCATCGTAGAAAAGATGTTTAATATTTTTCATACAAACTGTCAAACTTAACTATATATAAAAAAAAATCTACCTACCCAAAAAAATCTTCAAAAAACCGTGTTAAAATACCATCTTCAAATTTTGCACATAACGACGGGTTGCCAAAATGAAAAATATTTCAGTCTTGTATATGCATATTTAAATTTTAATCGGTATCGTATTTTGACGTAATTTGATCAATATTATTAAGTTTGAAAAGTAACTTCAAGCTTCTTCTGCTTAACAGATCCAAATATAAAAATTTTTTCGAACAATGCTACTACTTTATAAGTAGGTACTCAGCTTTAAAAAAAAACTGCCTCTTAGTCAAAATCTTTCTTTCAAGATTCGCAACCAGCTTCGAAACAGAAAGTCTGATCTTGAAAGTACCTAAATCATGTTATATATTACAGTCTTAATTTTGTATGTCAACTTAAAATGTATGTATGTATGTGCGTTGGCAACTCTGTCCATTTGCCTGGCTTTACCGTTGAGTGTCACTTGAAATATTGTATGCAAAAAAGCCAGAAAACCAAAAATCATTTAAGCCCAAAGCAACATAAATGCTTACAAAACAGCTTATAAGAAAGTATCGGCTTGACACACACACACACACATACCAAATTTGTTTTGATGCATGCATATGTGCATGTATGTCGAGTATCATCATTATATAGCTGTGTGCATCTATAAAACTGTCAATTTGCGTCAACTGACAGCTTGTTGTGCTAAGAAGTTGAACTGTCGTTGTTGTTGTTGCTTATTTTCTCCAAGCGTTGCCACATTTTTTGTACAGCAACTGGTTTTCTGCTGTCTGCTGCATTTCCAATTTTGCCGCACATTTTCTTCATACATATAATTTATTGATCAAATTGACGCTTTGTTTTACATACACACACACAAACACACACACACTGAAAATTGGGTCAGAAAATGGCGCACTGCTGAGTTTGGTTCGAGGCTTGGCTGGCTTTAATGCATTTTGGCGCATGCGCTAACGACTTTCAAAAAAGCCAAAGGCACATACAGTGTTGCGCACAAAAGCAGCAGCGCAGTTCAACGAAAAAAGCTGTTTACAGTTAAAGCAAAAAAGTAGTGCATGAAAACTTTTTGCTCAAAAATAAATTAGTTCACCAAATTTAATTTGAATGGCACAATGCCAATTTACACGTGCTTATTTTTGCTCACCGATTTTTAGTTAATCTTTTTTCAATCTGTTTTGTTCCCTTTCGAAAAGCCAACCAATAAATAATCGGCGAGAAAAATCGTCATAACTTTGCTGTGTGTAAATTGGAATTTTTTTCTATGCACTTTCAACTTGAAAAATTTTTCGAAACTTAATTCAAATAACTGCTATTTTTATGCGCAAAACTGTGCATGCAAACTTCAACTACTAAAAGTAGAGTGTTTATCTTTGACTCTTGATTTAAAGAGATTTTTTTTAAATTTGATTCTTTCATGCCTTATTTTGTGCCTTCTTTTTGGGTAAAATAAATAAGTTGATATTTCTGTTCATTTTATTGGAAGAAAAATCAATAAAAAGAAATTTTCTTTTATTGTAAATTGAAAATAAAATAAAATTTTCAAAAAAATGTCAATGTAATTTTGTCGAAATTGCTTGCTTGAAGTGTGCGCTTGACACGTGACACGGAATTTTACTTTAGGCCATTGCCATAGCCATTTTTATCTGTGGCTTTGCGTGCTTTCGGGCTTGCTTTCTCATTCATTTCAATTGGAGCCTTCATCTGTTAATGGCAGCTTCACACAACGTGGCTATCTATCGAAATGCTGAGTAGGCTGTTGAATGCTGTGGCAGTTGAAGTTGACTCGAACTGAGCAGCCGCCAAGTGCAGCATAAAGTCCAGATGTCAAGACAGTATTCAAGTTGCCACTTCAACACGCTCGTCGGCGCGTACGCATGTCAACTGATTTTTCATCCTACCTCCCCCTCTCTTTTGGCATCTCTCTCTCTCACTATCTTTAAGTTTTTCTTTATAACTGTTGTTGATATTTGTTTTTATATGAGCATGTTGAAGAGGCTTGTGAGATTAGACAAAATAGAGTGCATCTGCCCCTCTCTCGTGAAGTCTTTTTCTGCTTTAAAATGTATTGAAATGGTTTCATAACTATGTAAATTCAAAATATATCTTCTTTATTGCATCAAAAACATTTTCTAAAATGAATAAATTGCCATGAAGATGTCATATTTTTGCATAAAAAGCTGTGAAAATATATCAAACGACCATAAAAATTGGAGAAGAGGAGAATTGTCGAAGAATTTCAATGAAGAAAAGATTTTTCAAATACATACATACATGCATATATATGTATGTATATGTTCTATTAAAACCATAAACATAATGATCTTTAAGCAATAAATTATAGCTTTCACTACTCATAGAATGCGCTTATTTTAATAGCTTAACAAAGCCAGAAAATTTGCTTCTCAATAACTCGATTTCAACATTAATAAAAAATTCTGATTTTATAGCTCAAAATTATTCAAAAGCGTTCACTATAAAATCGTACTAGAGAATTTTTGGCCTAATAAGCCTTCTCAAATTTTTCGATAATTTTCGATATTTTCAGGTCATTAAGTATGTGTTTTACCAAACATGCATTATAATAGAGCGTATACACTTAACACTAAACAAGTTCTACAGCACATTACTCAACAATTTTTTAGAAATTAAACTCAATCGAAGAATTATAAAAATTTCATCAGCATATTTGAAGCAAAATATGCACTAAATGCAACATTACAAAAAATTATAATGCAATAATTTTTCGTTTAACAAAATTCCTACATGCTACAAGTCAGGTTTTTTTCAAACTTTTTCTCAAATAAATGACCACAAGCCGCCAACAGTTAAAAGCAACAATGAAAATGCAAGCTAACAGCTAATTAGTGTCAATTGAACAACTTAACAAAAACAACAGCAACAACAACAGCAAGCAAGAAAACATAATGCAATTGATTGAATCCCAACGGGGCGACTCATTTACTCAATCAATCTAAGCTGCAAAGTTTACAAATTCCAACAACAGTTACCAAGCAACAACAACAACTAATAATAAGTGCATGCTAAAAAAAAACTTGGTGGCAAGCTTTTGTAGCTGTCAGATAAATTAAATAAACATTGCATTACGACAAACATGTTAACAGCAACAGCAACAAAAACAACAACATTAACACCAACAAGGAAATTATCTGTGATAATTTTTTTTAGGAATTTTATGTGAATAACATAAAATTTCCACACAATTAAAAATGCAATATAATAGAAAATATCGAATTAGCAAAATATACTTCAATTGAATGAAAACTTAACAGACCTTGAACTTTTGGCATCTACGATTAAATCAGCATAACAGACAATCTCAACAGCTTCTCTCTAGCATTGAAGAAATTTTAATTTTGTATAGTTTTTATAGTTTTTCCAATGCTATTAATATGGCATTTTAAGAAGAGCATTCTTCCAAAAAACTGCACAGGCAAATCATAAATCTACTTGAGAATAGCAGAAGCAAGTCCTTTCTTTTAAATATGTCAGAAATATGCTCAGAAGATTCATAGATATTCCAATAGAGATCTGAAATGTATAGAAAAGAAAAAAGAAAGGGTTCCAACCAATTCCAGCAGGGAAGCCAGTTAAAGTTCGAACTCTATAGCTGATATGCCACATCAGGGGTGGCCAACCCAAATGGTCTCACGGGCCACATATATGGGAAATGTTCGGAAATGGCCGGAAGATTGGCCGGCAAAATGTTCCAGGCGACTCCTGTGCTACATAGTGCGATACCAACCAGCTTATATTAAAAACTCATGCGTAAATACTTTAAAATCTTCATACCCATTCAAATAAATTCATTGAAGAATATATGGTGAAACCACTTGGAAAGCTCAAATGAAGATCTAAACAAAAGCTGAAGCCAAAGTCCAAACAAAGCATTGGTTAGCTCATTTCTTCTGCATTGTCGACTATTACCATTTTTGTCATATTTTTATTGCATGTTGCCTTTTCTTTCTAGTACAAGTGCTGGCAAAAAGTGTCAATCAGCTGTCGTTAAGTTGCTCTAAGGATCTTGTTTGTTGTTTCTTTGTAGTAGTGCGATAGTTGTTCTTATTGTTGTCAAGTGTCTTGCCTTGACTGATCTTGTTTGATTCCATTTGAATGAATTATGTTGAAAGAAGTGTGCCACATCAACTTTTTTGTAAATGCTGCCATTAATATATGGAATTGCTATACTTATAAGAAAGAAAATGGTGAGAGCAGTCAAAGCAACTTTTAAGTTTTAACGCTATTTTGCAACTCATTTAGAACAAATATTATTTTTCTATGGCGTGATTTTTCTTTGGAATACAATTCTTTTTTAATAGCATTTGCAATTAAAAGAACACATATTTACTTATTTGGCCATTACAAACTATTGTCTCTATCTCACGTACCTGCGCTTCCCAGACGCCCCTGCTTTACACCACGCCTTTTTCAGCTTGTTGTTGCTAGCAATAATTTAACTATGCTTAATCCACAGAGTAATTTAATATGGAATAGGTCAAGCTGATCTTACTTTATTACCCATTACAATCCATTGTCGAGTTCTGTAGATTGTATTTGGAGTAGGAATCTAATCTTCTAGCCAGCTCAGCCTGAGAGGCCTATTGTGGCAGGATAACAACCTGACGCAGAAGTCCTCTACAGGTTACTCCAAATTGAATTTAATACAATATATAAATTGGCACTTTGTACTCTGCCTTGTAATAAACTACGTAACGACGTAAGAGAGCTTTTTTTATTTGTTGGAATAGGAAATTTTCAATTTCCCAGGATGCAGGTAAACGATTACTAAGGTTGATTTCTAAAATAACTGAAATCTTGCTTATATTTTTATAAAGCGAATCATCTTGGAATGGAAATTTTCGCCATATTCTTACATTCTTTTACATCATCTTAGAGTGTATCAAAGAACTTTGTTGGTATCTGGTCAGCACTTCTAACTGATTGAGGAACTTTCTAAACTGCTTTTTTAAACTCTTTAACTCTGCTGCGGAACTGTTCTTCTTTCATTTAATAAATATACATAATTCTCATAAAAACCTCAACTTCATCAACTCTCAACAAATGTCTTCTCATACTATGTGCTATATATGTATTTGTTGCAATTTTTTTAAGAAAACGCTAGGTTTTACAAAATGCACATTAATTCTACAACTCCAATTAACCCAGCTAAATCGAAATTCCCTCGCGAATTCTTTGGTGTCAGAGATACAATCAGAACTGTGTTAATTATTGCCATATTTGTCACACATTTAAGGCAGTAATTGTGCACACTCTCGCACACACACATACACATACACACATTCACTCTTAGACAATATAAAACAGTAGTCAACTGAAATGTGCACAAAAAATCAAAGCAACCTGCAGCCTCGGCTAAATGGCATAAATTACTAGCGATAAAAATCGCTTATGGTGGTCGCACACATACCAAAATAACAGAACTGCCATGCAGACAGTTTGACAGCAACAACAACAACAACAAAAACAACGGCACAAGTGGCAGCATGATTTGCATATTTTTTTCCCCGAAATAGTGTTAGTAATTGTGGCAGCAACGTTGGCCACTACTGGCATACATCAATCAAATGTCGACCGACTGCAGCGCGTTTTTGGCGCGATTATCTGTCGCTGTTGGCTGTTATTAGCGCAAGCGCGCGATATCGCCGCTGCTGGCGGGCGATCATTTTCGAGCTGAATTTGTAGCAATTAAAGTTATGCGATCACAAACATTTGCACGCACACTAACACACTGCCGCACCTAATGGCACTAGCTAGCATCAGTTTGGGTTAGCGCGATTTTAGTCGCGTTTGTTTTTGCGCTTTTGTGGCCAAAGAGAAGTCGCCAACGCCATGTTGCTTTTCTTCTTATAATATATAATCGAGCGACGCGCCGTCTGAATTCGTGCAACATTATTATTATTAATGGTTACTGCTGTGACACACTTGTCTTCCCGCCGCTGTGTCGTGTTCTTCGGCGCGATTGTGGCGTGTCACTGTGCGCCATTGAGGTGTCAATTAGGCGCATTAGGCTATTATTACTGTGATTATTATTTGCTCAGGCTGCAATTACGAGTGCTTCTTTGAAGTGTTGCTAAGTATGCGCTCGTATCATTAACACTGGCTGCCAGCTTCGATGCTCAAAAATGGCAAGTCATGCTTTGGCCATTATTTGCAATGTTTATAATGAGCATTTTCTTAACACCTTACAAAAATTGCGAATTTATTCTTTGCAATTTAAACTTCAAAAAGTATTGGCACAGCTTGTTTGTTTCGTTTTCTCAAACGAATATATAGCCGCATGATCGGAGGAGCGTTTTCTGTTGAGCAATATGTTACCTAGCAATATGCAAGTCTGGCATCACTATACAACTGTCAAAACGTTTTGACACATTCCTGTTCCTTTTATCTTTACATTCCCTGTTTTACCGCGTCAAGTCGTATTTTCAATAAAGCTTCACTTTTTATGCCTTTGATATTAAATCGGCGTTTAATTATCAAATCAAAGCCCGCTCGAATTTTCTGACATGACATTCAAGTTACAATTTCGGCGATTTTAAAGCGATTTCTGACACGGTTTTTTTATTTCATGCAAGCGAGTGCAAACCGTAGCGGCTAGTTCAAAAGAAATAAAAGCTTTATGAAAATGGGGAAAGTTAAAGTAATCTTATCTACTTAATCAACAGATAAATCAAACGAGATTTCAACAAAATCTTTACAATAAAATCTACAACTCAGTATTATATCTTGGCTCGAAATAATCGCATAAGAATGTTCTTCACAACAAAAAAGATTTCATATTAATTAGTTCCATTAGTTCTTCATTCTATTTCTCTTTTTTATGACTCTTTGATTTCTCAGTCTTTCTTTTTTTCGTTTTAATTGCCTTCCTATTCTCTCTTTCGACATTTTCTGCACTCTGCTTACGATTCCTTTCTCTTCACTTTTTATTACCTGTCCCCTTCTACACATGCCCTTTCTTACTGTTTCATCTAATTAAAAAACGTTGTATCAAAGATTTGTAAAATTGCAGATAACATAAAATTAATTGCAAACCCATTGAAGCCACAACTTAAATGACTTCATCGATTTGTTAGTGATTTCGGCTTTGTCTGCTTTCGTTCGGGCTCAAAAATATATCGACTGCTTTTCAGTTTTTTTTGTAAGCAATTTTATATTTTAACTAAACTAAATTAAGCTGATATTTCTGCAAGACAATTTACGATTTTATATTTTGCTGGCATGCAAGCGATTGATTGATTGATGTTATGCCAGAGCTGAAAGATTTGTTATTTTGTAGCATATCAAAAGAAAACGGAAATTAGAAAGACAGACGGCAAAAAAAGAAAGAAAATGTGATGCTTATTTTGCTTTACGGACCAGCAATTTACTTCTTGTTTACTTTTTGTCTTAGACCAACAATTAAGCCACTTCATTTCATTGCATTTCAGACGGCAGGCAGGCTTTCACTTTCTAAGCCAAAAGTTTGTATGTATGTGTGAGCACCTCAAATCCATCCAAAGCAGAAGATAAACAAATGCAATTTGAAGTGCGACTGTGTGTTACTTTCTCATTGTTGTTGTTGTTGCTGTTACTATTTACCATTTGCCATTAACCATTTGCCATTGCTTTTGTTTACTTTTGATGTGAGGCCTTTTTATGTGCTTTTGACAAGTAGCCATAATTTGGTTTAATGCTTTAGGCCAACTCTAAGTAAACGTAAATACTTATATAAATGTTTGGTAGTCACTTTGCTGCTATTCCAATCAAATATTGACGACTTGACGGATTTGAGTATTTGGAGAAATTGCTGCTTTGTTGTTGCAATCGCTATTGTAGCAATTTCTGGGCAAAAGCTAAAGAGCTGCAAGTTTCCTGTATATGATAGAGAAGAGTAAGGCAGCTTTTAGATATACTTTTATAGCATGTATTTCTCAATTTGCTGAAGATTTGCAGATCTTAATCTTGATTATAAACATGATAATGATGTGTTTATTTAAAATTCCCAACTCAAGCTCTTTCGATTTATTTTAAATTAATTTTTGCATGGAAAATACATAAGACAATATCTGTAGAATAAAATAGAATTGGGGCGTGGTTCACAATTTTTTTGATTTATATGTCTCATACTTATTATATGTATCTACCTACCATAATTTCAACTACATTCTAAATATATATATATCAAAAGGTTATATTAAAGCGAGCTAATGTCAATTTTGATTGCATTACTTTCATAAGATACAAAAAATGTATCTCCACTTATTTTGAAAGTATGCTACAAACTGACTTTAGCAAGACAGCAGATCCCATTTGCATACATATTTGCCATTTGATAGCCTTTGCCTTTTATCAATCTGGGAATTATGTCATGCCCAATCAAATCGCAAGGCTTTTATGATTTCTGCCTAGGCCTTGGTGTGCTTGTAACAATTATTGTTATGGCTTGAGCAATATCCGCCAAGACACTTAAAAGCAAATTTTCATAAGACTTTTTGTAAACGTTTCGATTTTGTAATCAAAATTCGTGCGCGCCAAATGTAAAAAAAATATACTACTGCAGAAAAAAAATGCAAAGCTATCATGCTAACTAACAGCAAAGAAAAATGATATGCATAAATTGCCGTTCGCACAAACAACAGCAACAAATTGCAGTTTTTCAAACGTGCACAACGAAAGCAAAAGCGAGAAATATGCATGTGTAAGCAGGGTCTTAGTTAGCAACTTTTTGTAAGAGGTGATTCGAGCCTGACTGACTGAATATGGCTTTTGAAGTTATCATAAATTTTTTGAAAAAAAGAAACTATTTTTACTATCTTTTTTGAAATTTTCAATATTTTGGGTATATTTCTTAGTTTAAATTAACTTTATGGTAAGTATTTTAATGTAGAGTAGTTAGAATAACCAGTATTATGATACAAAAGTTAAGCTGATTCGAAACTTCGGTGAAAAGAATATTTCTAGCATTTTTAATTCGATTACTTAGGCTCTGTTTACACTAGAAATAGAATGATGATTTCTGTTTTCGGTTTTCAAAGTGAAGCGAATATGTGGCCTTTCTCTCCCGCTCTTTCTCTGTCTCCCTCTTTCTTTCTTTCTCACTCTCTCTCTCCCACCCTCTCTCTCTCTCCCACCCTCTCTCTCCCTCCCCTCACTCTCTCCCCCCCTCTCTCACTCTCTCTCTTTCTCTCTCAATAAGAAAGAAAAGCATCAGTAATTATTTGATATGAAAGCGATCTTTAAGCTATTCAATTCAAATCAAACTCGAATCGATTCGGTTTTGCGAATCACTTTTTGTTCTTAAAAAAAGTATGAACAAATGTTCGGCTTTAAAATAAATTGTTTGGCTTAGGCTTTCTTACACAAAGTCGCGCAAAGATCTTATGAGAAACTCATACAAAAATTCATATTCAGTTGATCATTTTCATCTCATCTTTACTACTCCTTAATGTTCCCGTAGCCTTTTAGTAAAATGTGCTTTCAAAATAATTCTTTTCGAATTTTCTAAAAATATCAAAATGTGCTTATTCAATACGCCAGCTAAACCGCAGCCTATAACTCCAACATTAAGTACTCTGTCATTGATTTCTTCTTCCAACACCCCCCTCTACACAAACCCGCTGCTAACTGGTTGTCTAATCATACTCTCACAAAAGCTTAAGCCATTCAAAATAATTAACTGCAAAATGCAGAATAGCAATTTAGCTGAATGGGGTCTGTGCGCATGCGCAGCCACTCAATACAGCTATGTGCTATATCTAACAGTCGAAGCACTACACACACACACACACACACATAGGCATTAGTGCGATTTGCTGGTATGAACTCTGTGTGTGTATGAGGACTGAGCTGTTATTTATTTAATGCCTTGTTTTAGTGGCAGCAGGCAGTAGCCAACTAGCTAAATTGTTGGCTGAATTTTGAAGTATGCAGATAACAACAACAACAACAACAACAGCAATAACAACTAAAATAACATGCATACTTGTACATTTAAAAGCTTCTCTACGCACACACAGACATAATTCAAATGTCTTGAAAAAACATGCAACCGAACGCGTTTTCGCTGTTTTCTCGCCACTCACAAACAGTGGCTTTGGCTTTGGGTCAGGCGGTCAGACGGTCAGCCGGTTCGTCGGCCATTCCGTCGAAGCTGTCGAGAAGCCAACAACAATCGAAGCCGCAAATCGTGTGCTATGCTTCATTTTTAAATGCCAGGCATCGCGCTGGCTTAACCCGACTGTCGCTTATCGACACCCCAACAGCCCGGCGGCGGCTAAGAGGGTCTCCATTACAAAATCAACCCGTCGCTAGTCTCTGCAAGATTAATGCGCTTTTAAAAAATTTTAAATGTAGTACATTGTACAATTGCACAAGCATTTAAGCGCAGTTCAAACTTTGCGCAATTTTCTACGGCTCAGCCTCAACGGATACGCTTATATCACTTTTGCCATACTTTATGAGCTTCAAACTAAAGTGTGCAATATTTATCTACAGCTAGCTCGAGGTGTTCAGGTGTACTATAAGTCTCTTCAGCTAGGCAGCTTAAATAACCTTTTCAGTGCGATTGAACTTCGGCGGGAAAAACCAAGGCATGATGCAAAGAGTGAAGTGAAATGAAAGGGTTATGAAAAAGCAAAGAACATGCATGAATAGAGAAGCAGCAGTTTCCGAATTTCTTTGGAAAAAGTTATTCATAATGTTCCTTGTCTAAATAATCTTTTCCGGAAATTTTAAATTAAATTACATTTTATTAAAAAAAATTGGCACTTGATTTTCTTAGAAAAGCAAAGAACATGCATGAATAAAGAAGCAGCAGTTTCCGAATCAATATGAATAACCAATTTCTTTGGAAAAAGTCATTGATAATGCGCTTTGTCAAAATAATCTTTTTCTTGAAATTTAAATTAAATTAAATTTGTAAAAAATTTGGCACTTCATTTTCTTAAAAAAAAAGGTTTTCCTAAGGCAACTTAAACTTTCAATAGCATTAAGCTATGGCATCTGAATAAAGATAACAGAACTGTTGACAGCAGAACAAATTTTTACATAGGCAAATCAAATCGAATCTCTTGTGAAACGATTTGTTGGTGATTGTTAATGGCAACATAAGTAAGTGGATTAGCTTCGATGTCAGCACCCACTCCTAGTCAATAACGTTGCTATTCTCTCATAAAGTGTAACAGTTGTTTGCTTTTAGCATTTCTGACAGATTTTAGTTATGTCATTCTATCATTTAAAAATACAACAACAAAAATTTTGCCTTTATTATTTTGTGTGGGATAGTTTTTCCTAATCGAAATTTGGTAATGGTTTTCATAGCGAAAAATTGAAAGTCAATTTAGCCTTCCCTAGAATTGAGCAATCTTTGTATATATTTCAAGATCCATTCGATTTTTCTTTTAAAAGGAAATCGACTAAATTTTATGTCCTTTCTTTATAAATTATGTTCCTTAATTTTGATAACTTGTTAAGCCATTTGTGACTCATTGTTCTTTCTAAATATAGCAGCAAGTTTCCTTGATATGCCAAAGTGTCTCAAAGTCAGTAACTAAAAATATTATTGTTTTTTGGGCAAACTTAAAATGCTTAGAAAAATATGGTCATACATTTTTTAAATTTGTTTAACCTTTTATGATCACGCATAAATATGTAGATTTTTCTTTGTAAATAACTCAGTAAGTTCTTATGATAGCTATAAATCACTTGAGCTCATTGACTTTGGAATTTTTGGAATTTTTAAGAATTTTTATAAAATATATATTTATCTAAATTTTTTTAAATATATTAGAGTGGGCAAACCTCTTCAACATAAGCTTGTTTAATGACTAATTGAATGCCTGATCATGCCTCCGAAGAGCAGGCTCCCGGGATCAATCCCTGACGTTCCCAACACAATCTAACAAAATCGAAATAGTTACTACAAATTAACAAAACGCAGTTGTTGCCTAAACTTCGTAGAGTTATATAAATGTAGGCTGCACATTTTGACACTTAATTTCGATTTGCAATAAAAAACAGCGCTCATTAATGCTTATAACTTTTCATTTGAATTAAAATGTGCAGCTTGTTTTTTGTTTATCAAGCTCTTTGGAATTGCAGCTCAGCGCTTGATTTTTGGTACAACACGCCTTTTTTTTTTCATACGCAGCGTTGCATTTTGACATTTCGCGCCGTCTATAGACTGCAGTAAGTTGCTCGACTTGTCTGCGCTGGTGTCAGCATGTCTGCCGCGGCAGCTGCAACAGTGGTAATTGCCACTTTTTTGGTGGCACGTTGCACGATGCCCTCCCCCCACCGCACCTCACCCAACCTCATCTGACCGCAACAGCATTTTGCATTTTTACATTTTCGCCATGAGCTCGCTTTTGCCATTTTAACACAAACAAAAAATAATTTATTTTGTTTGTAGCCAGTTGCATTTTTTTTCATCGAAAATTTGGCGTGTTGTTATTGTTGCAATTTTTGTAAGTGGAAAATGTGTTTTTAATGTTGGTCTACACGCGCGCTGCGGCTTGCTTGTAACATAAATCATGTTGTACTATTTTTGTTGTTGTTGCTGCTGTTGTTGTTGTTGAGCTGCGCTGCTTTTCGTTCGATTATTTTTCAGAGTTCATTACTGTTTGAGTTGTATTAAATTTGCACCGGAGGGGGGGAGGGGGAGGGAACCAAATATCTGCAGCATCTGGTTGTGATTTGTTGTTGTATCTACATAGCGCGCTATCTGCGTGTTTAGCTATTTTGTATCTGCCACTTATGTGTTGTTGTTGTTGTTTGCTGGCTGTTGTTGTTAATACATGCATTTGGGCTTGTCATATTAATAAGCGCACATTACACCTGCTCCGAATTTTTGCAATCCTTCTTTTTTCCTCTCTCAACTACCTTGGGCACTTGTATTATTTATAAGATTATGCGGCTAATATGACAGCCGGTTGCAATGGCTTTTTGCAAGCCTATTCGTCAGACAGGCAATATATATTCAATTAAGTTTTGAAATTCGATTAGCGCTTTTCGTTAATTGATATATAAAATTCGATTAAATTTTGATATGCAGTTACAACTCTGAATTTATGTGAATTAGATCTAAGGTTTTAGGTTAAATAAATACAAAAGCTTAAGCCTAGCTTTCTAGCATTCACTTGTGTATGCTCGTTCAACTTTAGCACAAGTTAATGGGACCTACACATTTTTTTTTCATTTCCATATTCGGCATATTTAAAGGCTTTATTTTCATGGCAAAGCATACTGTCGGAGAGTTGCCACTTCTGCGCGAGAGTTGGCGACACGCAGAGAAACAATTTGAAAACAAATTCTCTTTTCGGTTTTCGGGTTTCGAACCAGCGACCTCTATATAATACCTATACCGATATCGAGTACTTGTGCATTGTGCCACTGCATGTATGTGTATAATATATAATGTACAAATCATTTAAAACTATCTGCGTCTAAGTATATGAGTATATGTTTATGGCTAGTATGGCTCTTCAGACTTTATTAACTAGGTATCATATTGTATATCTACAACCGCAGTAGATTGCATACAGATACCCTAAGGAAATTTCTTCATAACCTTTTGAAGCTACGCATTCATGTTGATCTGCAAAACCATGAGAAATCGTCAATATAGAGCTTTCAGGCCGTGTAACCAGAAGATTGGATCACTGCTTCAAAAACAACCTAATCATCTACAGTAATATGCATATGAGTGTACGAACTACTTCTGTCTATATGTAGTACCATTTTCCTCGAACTACTAAATATTGCCCATAATTTTTATCAATCAATAACCTGATCAATAGCATTAATACATTTTTCAAAGTTTAAGCTTAATGCTTTCTTACACATTTAAGCCATAACCTATATACATATATGTATGTATGTATGTATGTAGCTCATATATGTATACAGCTCGTATGGGCATGTAAATGAGTTTCAAAAAGTGCTAAAATCAATAATAACCGCAAACACCATTTCGCACAGCATGCATAAATCTTGTAAGCCTTCTGGTATTTCAACAGAAAAGCAGAAAAAGTCGATTTATTATTTTGTAGCAACAACAAAAAGTGCAGAAATTTCATCAGCTAGCAAACTAAAGAGCTAAGCAATATAGTACTATAAGAAAATGACTGCAAAACCGCAAGCAGCAACCACAACTACAACAACAACAACAATAAAAGTGGAAACAATTTGCATGGCGCATAATGAATTCATTACGGTGGATCAGCCGTGGCAGCCGTGAAAGAGTAGCAAACCTACTTAGTTACTTACTTACTTACCCGCTGAAAATATTACAAGAAAAATTAAAAATGTTTATTGAAAACATGAAGCAGCAGAGACAACAAAAGTGGCATAACAACAAGCGTGTTATTCAAGATTAAATATTCAGTCGACTGAGACTTTCCGCTGCTACCAAAGATTAGAAACTAAGTGCGTACTCTAAACAACGTAACCCCCTCCCCCTTCCTCAACCTAGCCTAACATAAGAACTTATTTGAATAAAACTTTTGATATTGAAAAAGTTATGAACACATTTCCAATGTTAGAAACAACAACTCTCTTTAAATTGCAATAAAAACCTACAAAACTCTACGCCATTTTTGGCTTGAGTGTAAGGCCATAATCCAACAAGCAAATCACAACTCCAACATAAGTAAGCTTGACAATGAAAGTATTTGCTAAGTAAATTTAAATGAAATTAAGTTGTCAACTCAGTGCAATTTTTGCTTTAACGTTTTTTCGAAAGTTGCTAATCCTTTCTCTTCATCTCTTTCTTTCACTCAATCTATTTTGAATGCGCCTGTCTATCTCTTTCTTGAGGCACTGCACTGCAAGTAGCTGTCTGTACAATGGCTATGCTGTTTATGACTGTCTCTTTCCTTAGGCTAAAAATTTTACTACATATTTCACTGCAGATAGTTTTTTTTGCCTTCTTCTTATTTTTTCAAGTTTTATGCAAATTTCTTAAGCCTTTCAAATAACAGACCAGACATTTTTTCTTCAAGATAAACTTTACAAAACATTACATTATTTTAAAATACGCGCCTAAAGGCCAGTTTCACAGTAGATATTTAAACTCTGATTGCAGTTTAAATAGGGAATTTCAGTTGGAAGTTAAATACAATTAAAATGGTCGATTGTGGATATTTAAGTAGGTACGGCACAGAGTTGAATTTATGAACAGCTGATTTTGGATGTGCAGGCAAGCTGCGTAGCCAGTATTGGTATTTATAAAATTCAAATTAAGCATGAAACTGCTAGGTATAGCACATATTCCGTAGTATCATAAATAATATAAACTGTGCATACTTTCCACAATATTCAATAATTCACTTCTTTTGAACAATTAATCATATGTTTTTGGCAAGTTGTGTCAACCTTCAAATGTCAAATATTCCGTATTTAAATAAATGCACTGTGAAACTCAAGGAAAGTTAAGCTAGATTTAAACTCAATTTGAAAATTAGATTTAAATAGCCACTGTGAAACTTGCCCTAAGTCAGTTAAAATGTGGTTATTTCTTAGACAAAATTTAAGTAAAGCAGAAAGTCTGTTGGTCTTTATATTTTGATAGGTCAAAACCTTTCTGTAAAACTTGAAAATTTCCAAAACACTATTTAGCACTATAAATTTACAACTACAGTCGAACTTCCATAACTCGAATCACGATTATCCAAAGAAGAAATTCAACTTATGGAGACTTCGATATATAGAAATCTATTTATTTACTCCTTAAACGCTGTTTCCACCCGATTTAGTTCGAGTTATGGAAGTTCGACTGTATTTGCAAATTCGGTGTCAATCCTTCAAGAAAATTTATCAAGTTTGGTTCTCCAGATGATCTTCAACTCATGCATCAAAACAGTAGCAAAGAAAATGCAAATAAAAGGCAAACTTCAGACTCGCTTAAGAGCCCGTGTAACCGAGCCTTCGGACTAGCTTTCTCGCATTTACTTGCTTTGGCTTGTTATATTTTGGCACAAGTTAAAAGGGCCCACAAATTTATTGGTATGATGAGTCTGCTTGGCTTCTTCTCAAATCTTTTCAGAGTCCGAGCACTTATCAACTGAGCCACTGGAACGCCACAATCGCCTACCTTCAACAAAACTCTGCTTATGCTTTTATTGTTTGCTGCCGCTGCGTGGGTGCATGTTCTTCGATTGGTTTTGATTAGAGCGGCTTAAGCGGCATTGACACGCCTTAAAACGCAAGCAGGCTAACTCGAATGGCCTCGTAAAGTGTATCGTCTTACAGGTTGTTATTTTTCGCAAGCAAATGTGAAGGTTTTGCTCAAATTCTATGCAAACCAATTTATTTTGCCTTTGAGCATTTTATGACTTTTTCGCTTTGTTTTATGGCATAAACGAGCCAAAATGCTTGGCACTTTTAAAAGTAATCAAGATGAACATACATTTTAAGGTGCTGCCCCTTTAAAATGTAACTTAAAATTAATAGTTATGCTGATTTGATTGGTCGTGTCATTTGGCGGAACCCACACAGGCGGCTATTAAACAAAAGACTTAAGCTGCGAACTTAGTTTGGTGTTTTTGCAGATGTATGAAAAATTAGGCTAGTTTCGCTCGCTTTACAGCGTATTTTTATAAATTAAAGCAATACTTTACAGCCTTTTCACTTATCACTTTCGAAAGCCTTTCGAGGCGTCATTTCTTTAACTTTTAAAAAGATATAAATGAGCATTTCTTTGTTCGCCTTAATTTTTGGCAATTCCAATTAAAAAAACTTATGCTATAACAAAATGCGCTATCTGAGTTTTAATCTGTAACACAAATGAAATGTTGGTAAACAAGCATGAGTAAAAGAAAGCAACTCATGATTAAAAGCAAAGAAAACGGGGCGTTCACAGCAACTGTCAACATATATTAAGCAAATCCTGCCTGCTGTCAGAACAAATTACACAGTTTCCAGCCAGTTGTATTTTAAGTTCAAGTTATGACTGACTTTTATTGATAAAAGACTTGAGATTGTGTATTCTTATTAATTATGAACTGTAAAGCTGCAAAGCGGAAGACAGCGAGAAAGACGGTAGAAAGCAGCGTTGATTAAGCGAGTTTAAGGAGAACGAGAAACGAAATCTAGCTGAAGGATACTTACATGCGATTTTTTTAAGGCCAGATAAAGCAAGCTGTAGCTGACTTGAGTTATTGTAATTCGAAAGCATAAAAGTTATAATTAAAAGCAGCAAATTGAATTGAACAAGACATATTTTGCACTAACATGAAATTAAAGGCAGAGATTTAAGGAAGAGATTTAATACTGGCATATTAAGGGCCAGTTTCACAGTGGATGTTTAAATCTAATTTGCGAATTGAGTTTAAATCTAGTTTAACTTTTCTTGAGTTTCACAGTGCGTTTATTTAAATACGGAATAATGAATGGCAACTTCGAATATTTGACAATTGAAGGTTGACACAACTTGCCAAAAACATATGTTCAATTGTTCAATTATGGAGGCAGCGCGAGCTAAAAATTTTTCGTCGGCCGAAAGAAGTGAATTATTGGATATTGTGCAAAGAATCCACAGTTTATATTATTTATAATACTACGGGATCATTTATATGTGCTATACCATGCAGTTTTATGTTTAATTTGATCTCTTATAAATTGCAATATTGTCGACGCAGCTTGCTTGCACATCCGAAATCAGCTGTTTATTTGTTTTCGATTGCAACTCTGTGCCGTACTTAAATATCCACAGTCGGCTATTTAAATCGTATTTAACTTCCAACTGTGAAATTGAAATTCCCTATTTAAACTGCAATCAGAGTTTAAATATCCACTGTGAAACTGGCCCTAAATCCTACTCGCCATATTTAAATTTAACATGAAATATTGCAATAGCAAACTGAAATTTCTTGCAAGACATTAGCAAATTTTTGTCATTTTCACTTTACTCCTAGCAAAGACATTTGGAATAGTTTAATGCAAGGAAACGAACGATAACTGCTCGATCAAACTGTTGCCAACTTTATTGAATTTTCGTGCCTTTGATGCCAACTTTATCGACCATTTGTGCCTTTTAATTAACTATAACAACTTTTTTCAACTCAAACAAAAGAAGAGTGAAAATCTCAAGCACTCAATTTTATTAATGACTTCCAGCTCTGCAGATTAAGCTAAGCACGATTTGAGGCGCCGCAGCAACTGAATGGATAAGTATAACTGCTCGGTCTCTGATGTGAAAGGTCGCTGGTTCGAAATGCAGCTGGCTCATGTCATCTGAAAAAAGATAGTTTCTTTTACAGATTATATCTCTCATTTTGCGCTGCACCATTTCTTGCGAAGAATTCGCAACTGTCCTAAACTATTTTTTGCTATGAAAATAATGCCTTTTCAATGTCGTTCGGATACGGCTTTAGAATAAATTTGTAGGTCCCGTTAACTTATGCTAAAGAAGAACGAGCATACATGTATTAATTTGAGAAAACTGGGCCTAAGCCTGATTACAATGTCTATTTTTTCCGGTCTAATTAACATTCACGCTCATTTTAAAAGAAATCAACGTAAATCTTGTTCTTTTTGTTTTCTTGACTTGGAATTTGTGCGCAGAAGAATCTGCGAGTATTTTATTTTACTTTCAAGTGCGTTTTTCAGTGCTTGTTGTCATTTACATTCGCTCAAAATCAAATTTTATTAAAGCTCTGAAATTTGCCATAAAAATGTGCATAGTACTTCTGAGCATATAGGCATATATATGGCAGTAAAGAGCAGCTCATATAATGTTTCAAAGTTTCACTATTTTCGCAAAATTTCACCAATGAATACAACAACATCAGCTATTGAAATTTATGTCAAATCTCACTATTGACTAGGCACATTTCACCAGTTGATTGCAGCAACACCAAATTTCCGCCGGCTAAAAGCAGACATTTTCGATTTCCATTGCGGTAACCCCTTAATTTGTTTAATTATTTTTAACTTGTGGCTGCGCACGCACACACATACATAAACACACACACACAATTGAATCAAAATGTGGCAATTAAAATGTCACCACGGGGCACACAATCAAGCAATCACAACAAATATAGCACCTCGCAATTGAGTTGAGGTGAGTTTGGCTCTGTTGAGCAGGTGCGTAGAGGTGAGTTTGGTTTGAAGGGAGTACTCTTTTTATGAAAAGTATGATTTTGCTGCCGTTCTAAAGTTATTTAAGCCTAGTAAAGCGAACTATAATACTAAATAAGATGTGCTTCTTGTGGCGGGAAAATCTCTCATTTGGCTCAACTCTTTTTTTGTCGGAATAAGAAAACTTACCACCACACAGACCTGTCCATTGTACTAATAAGTAAATTCGGTTTAATATAATCTTCCTGAGCTCAACTAAATCCCGACGATAGTAAACAAATATGCGCTAATACTAAAAAGAAAGAAAGTGATTGCAATGGGAAAAGTTTTTTTGAGCTAATAACAAAATTTCAAATATCTATAAAAATAGCTATTAGCCCTTTTCTTCAACAGAAAGCAAAAACAACATAACTCGAATTATATTTTTAAATATACTAGCACAAAAGTTAGTGCCATATAATGACATCAATTGATACTTTTTGCTATAAAAAAATAACAATTTGAATAAAAATAAATTGTGATTGTCAAATATTATGAAAAAGAATATGCTCAGAAAGATTATAAAAAATTGTTTACTCAAAAGTTATATGTATGAAAACAAGTTTCATTCAGAAGGTTTCGAGCACTCTTTACTACCGAAGCGTCTACAGCACAAAGCCACAACAAACGATTTTCACTCAATAGCCGCCGAATTAAGAAAGACTTTCCTTAACAACAGGTTGCGCCAGCCAGGCAGCAGCATAGACCATAATTAACACAACGTGCAGACGGCCGGAAAGGCGGCTTGATGTGACGCGGCGGCAAGTTGCTGGTACAGGCGACTCCGGTGTAGTGCATCACTGAGCGGGAAGCAATCGTCCGTAACAAAAGACGTTAATCGAGCTCAAAGCTGATGTTTAGCTTTAATGGCCGCACTTAAGCGACTTTGCTATATTTAGTTACGTCTAACCCATAAGACGTTGTTTAAGTTTAGCCGCACTGTGCCAAAGGAAGCTGGGTGAGTGGCACAGCGCAGAATAGAGCTGGAGGAGCTGATCAAGAAAAGTGGAGCTGCTGAAGCTCATAATTGCGCTAACTGCAAGCGCGAACATTTTTGTTCAATCAAAAGCTGGGGTAGGTTGATGAACATGAACAGCGAGAGAGAGAGAGAGAGAGATGCAAGCGCTGAGCCGCGCAGTCGGCTGAAAGAGCACGCTGATCGACTTCACTTTGCCGCGTTGTAGTAAAAACGATTTGACTGATATAATCTGCGTCGTTATGATGTCGACTGAATTTTTTAATTATTATTTTTTTATGAAAATGTTTGCTGTTGATGTACAGCGCGTCTGCGCAGCGTTGAATCTGCATATTTGCACACGTCTTCCTTAGATGACTGCTATTGCCTATAAACAATGCTGCTGGCCCAGTTCTACACAGCAGGCACGTAGCGAAGGCATCAAGCTTTTTTTATAATAAAAAATTTTTGACTTTGATTATATAAAAAATTTTATCAAAATCAACTATGTATGTTTAATTATGATGCAAAGATTTTCCGTAGCATGATAACATACTCCAAGGGCTGATTAGGGTTTAAGGTTTAAGCTTAGGCAAGGCAATAATAAAAGCTAAAGCGCTTAAAATCAATTTAAAAATTTCCCTGACATGTTAGTCGGGAACGCTAGATCTAGACTTTTTTTTAAAATACATTTTGAAACTATTGCATTGTTGCAGGCGGCCTTAGTTTGAGTATGAGTATAAGCCTAAAAAACTGCAACAATTTTATTCAGCTTAGATACTTTTGAGTCGCACGCCACGATCGCATCGCTTCAGACAACTTAAAGCTAGTTAAACCTAAAAGAATAATATTCAACGAACAATTCTTGCGCTTCTCAAAAAATTATGTATAGACTTAGAAAAACTAGTGTTTAAATTTTTCGTCTGCTTTAGAATTTCATAAATTTGTTCTTGTCTTTTCGTAGTAAACTTTACGTATAAGTTTCTTAAATACAACTTTCAAAAGGATTCCGTCGATTCTGTGGGATATTGTCTACAAATTATGTAAAATATAATTGAACTTCTAGTGTTAGAAACCTTTTCTTAAAAAAAATATTTTCTATCTTCTGAAAAAAAATTTTTTGCTATCATTGTTCATTTTTGTTATTATTCATTAAAAGATTGTTATTAGAAAATTGCCTTCAATGCATGTAAAATATGATAATCTGTTTAAAATCTCTTCTTGAAAAATCCTTTTTGACGAAAACTCCTTCTTATGAATTCCTGAATTCTTTCGTTTTCTCTTTCGTAATCGTTTTGAAGAAGTATGACCGCAGAACAATATTTTTCAAAGAATCGAACTCAAAAGATAGATAAAATCACTGTTTTCATTGCTGTGATACACTTTCATTGAAAGACATGTGACATGAAGTCACAGAACATTCTATATGTATGACAATTTTTGCAATTCGGCACCTGACTTAGTTACTGTTGGCCCGGCATGATGGATGCGCCACAATTTATAGCGATTTGTTTGCAACCATGCAACCCATCAAGCCGCTTCAGCGGACGTTCCACACTCACTGTCCACTTTCATGTTTGGCGCTTCTAAGCTGTTAGGGAAATTGCCAATCAACCTTTCGAGTTGGCAAATTTAGCGAAAATCAAAAGACCGTGCACAGGAACCGACCGACCGACAGACAGCATACAAACTTGCTACATGCGCTGCGAGTGATTAAAATGATTTGCCACAATACACGCACACAAACACGCATCATTTCAAACACCTGCATACACACCTTTCATGAATACATACATACATATGCATATATGTGTATATATTATATCTTGCTGGCCGTTTCGATCTATGGCACCCAAGCAACATGAACGGACCAACGAGGCTGCGTTCTCGGCTTGTCAGTGGAAACAGGTAAAACCACTTGACAGTTTCTGTATCTGTGCGGCATCATGGTATCCGTGCATGAATGAAATTGATTTCAGCTTTCGTACTCTATTATTTGCGATTGGTGTTGCTGCAAAGTCCAACTTATTTGCCGCAAAACAGCAAGCACGTAGTCGACTCTTGTATCTGCCAGGGTATCATCAATGGTTCAAGCTCAGAGTTCTTCATGAAAAATTCAAGGAAAATTCAAATTTTGTTATTTGAACTTAGGAAATTCAAGTTCAGCGTAATTATTAGAAGAGAAGCTATGCAGCAGGCCATAACTTGGTAACGGGTTGCCATGGCCATTCCAGTAAGTAAGTAAAATCTGCTATATATTCTGTGAAGAGAAATTCAATTTAGAGCAAAGAACCAAAAGTTTGTCTGTATTCTTTATTAAGGACATTTTAGACGGCAAGATCCAATGTCCTGAATTGTTGAAACTTATCCCATTATATGCATCGATAAGAGCTAAGCTTAGAGAAAGGCCCTTATTTTCTTATTTTATATTTTGCCTCATAGAACTAATTTTAGCCAGAATGAGGTTATCTCTAAATGTTTATCTCTTTGCAATTCTGTTGCTAGTCATCTAAATTTCTGTATAACTAGAGAAATATTTAAGAAACTATAAGCTGATCTTTTATCAATAGTTTAAAAAATTTGTATAAGTTAATTGTTTTATATCTGTGAGGACAATTTTCCCAGTTGATAAAAAGAAATAAATAAATTTAGTTGAAACTTACAACTTGAATACGAGATTGTTTGATATGTATTATCCACTAGTATTTTGCTTAAATCAGAACTTGCTATAAAACTGCCGAAAAACCTATAAATACATATATCTTCTTTGGCTTGTACAGCTATAAAGCTTTTAAAACTTTTATGAGAACCCAGTTTTTCTTACAACTTAGTGCGGGTCACTTGATTATTCTCACATAAAATTTCATATTAAAATTGTTTGTTGTTATTCAGTTTTCGAATACGAAAAGTAGAGAACATAAGTAGTATGAGCTTGATGCGTTCTGGCTTGAGTACATTAGTCCATACTTCCGGCAGACAAAGGATTTAGACTACGTTACCCGCATTATCCTTTCTCATATAAAAGTAACAATTTTGCGCTTGGTTTGACTGCGTCCAACGCATGTTTTGCCGGACACAAATAATATTAGGCGTTTCTACCCAGCCCGGTCTGGTCTGGTCTGGTCTGGTCTGGTGTGGCATGCAACGCCAACTTGCAATTTTAGCAAGCTGCAGACAAACCGAAAGACAGCGCGACGCTACGGCGGATGCAAAGATAGCAAGGCAGACATGCAGATAGCCGTTTGGCACACAGTCGCTTGAAAGAACAGACAGACGGACGAACGGACATACGAACGGGCCTACATGATTTTACTGATGTTATAATGATGATTATGATTTTTATTTATCTAAACATGCTACTTCTATACAAAGTAGACAGCTACATACCAGGGAATTTAAGCGCGGCGATTTCCTGAATCCTAGATTCGAATGTCGGCAAAATTATAAAAAAATCGATTCTTTTGGCCACTAATTTATGTCTTATAACTTGAAGAGTAGCACCTTATTTTTAAGGAATGCTCTACTTCATCTTTTTGCCTCTTTTAACACAAGAACTAACAACATTTGCCATATGCCGAGTTATACCAACCCAATCAAAATGACCGGTTTGTTGTTTATTTGTCAATATAATTAAATTTGTAAAATCAAATTATTGATTTATGAGATAAATGAGTTTCAAAGAAATTAAAATATATTTCATTTAAATATTGAAAGCATAATAACAGATGCAACCGGTCATTTTGACCCATCGGTAGTTATAGTGTTAATTAAAAGAAAATCGTACGAGCAGCGGGTTGTGGCGTATGGTATGGTATGGGTATTCGGTATGGGATTCTACGGCATTGAATACCCTAGCAGATATATACAAAGATATGTATATGCTTTAACCATGCATAGCATATGACTAATCAATGCGAAACGCCTTTTACTCTGCCACTTCCACTTCTGCTCGCTGTCAGGCCAACAAGCGGCCATGACAGTTATGTTGGACGCTTCAGCATGCTGTTAGACTGGCAGACAGGCAACCGCTTTGCATCAATGTGGGCCTGTGACTGTTGACGCTATCAAGCATGAACAATTCATAGCTGTAAGTCTCATCACATGCTTGACTTCTTGACTTCTTCTGCGCGCATGTGCCAGGCCTGAACTTTCATCATTGATAAGCTTTATGCTCTTGCTAGACTTGCCAGTGCCAGCCAACACACACACACACACACACATCAATTGGCCAGCCTTTCATAATAAGCCATTTTTTCTTTAACAAATTTCTTCTTCCTTTTTTCATCTACTTTGCTTCAAAAATAAAATTTTTTTTAAATTTCTTTCTTTCTTTTGTTCACAGCATCAGCGCCAGGAGTTGTCGTCCATATCACCGGAATATCATCACCGTTATGCCAGTGTTAGCAAATTGCCTAAAGCTGTCACAACGCATACCGTTACTGCGGATATACACAGCAACGGCCACAGCTTTGGCGGCCACAACAACAACAACAACAGCAGCACGAACACTAGCACTAGCAGCAATCACAACAACAACCACAACTACAGCGAAATCAATGCATCTTCATTTGCCACACCGCCGACACGTCGCCGCTTCTTCAATCACAAGAATTTGCGCAGCGCCTTGACTGGACACCGGCGCACCGCTTCGAGTGGCGGTGCCGTTGCAGGGAGTGCTGCTGGCATTTGTTCCATAGATACCGCATCGATATTATCTGCTGGTAAGTTCAACTGCAGGCTAAACCTTTTATTGTTGGGTTAAGTGAGTTTCCCATGCATTCGAGAGCGAAGCTTTCAAGTTGAAAAACATGGCTTAAGATACTTGAAGTCTAACAGCGCTATTCTGGCAAGAGTCACAAAAGTCACTCAATATACAATAACCCAATTCACAATCTTGTGCAAATGGTCTTGTATTTTCGCAAATGCAAATTTTGTAGTATATGTTTACTCTACACTAAAAGACAGAATAGCCCTATTCACAATAGCCTAATTCACAATCTTGTGCAAAAATTCCAGACCATTTGCACAAGATTGTGAATTGGGCTAATGCAATTCTGAATTGCAACACTGAATTGCAAACGGCGCTCAGAGCGAGAGAGAGAGAAAAGAAGAAGAAGAAGTTCTTCTTCTATTAAAGAATCCACTAATTGTTTTTTAAAGCTTCGAGTTTGTATTGAAGTCGAAATTCCTGCTGAAAACAATTTTACTTTTGAGCAATCAGCTGTGAATTTCGTGTTTTGCAAAAAGTGTTGCAAACTAAACCGGAAAACCCGCTCACAATTTATGGCAAATATTTACTATTGCACAAATATGCAATCTTAAATGCACAAGATTGTGAATTAGGCTAATATTTTTTATCAATTGTTATTTTTGCTATGAAAATTTTATTTTATTTTAATAAAACATATAAAATGGTTACCAATTGTGACTGTAACGCCAGAGTAAAGCTGTAAAACACATCTTAATCAAGTCAGGCTTAAGCTTAAGCCTCGTTCACATTCGACTTTCCTCGCTTTGCTTGACAGTTCGAAATTCAACAACAAATCGTGAAAAGTAGAAGGTTTGCTACAATGAACGCTTGAACTTTGGATTTTATTGATATAATTTAAGTAGTAGTAGTTATGCTACTAAAGTTTGAAATTCGCGAGTGTCTTAATTGAAAACGCAAACGCACGAGAAAATGAAACCAACTGGAAGCGCACGAGAAAATGAAAAATATCACAAAAAATTTCAACAACTGATTGTCAAAGCGCAAAAAAGTTGAGAGTTGCCCAACATTTTGCTTCGCATTGCTTCGCTTCGCTTTTCTCGCGTTCTATTTAGCAAGTCTCATATAAAAGCATGTATTGAACTTATCTGTCAAAGCGAAATTCTGAAGCAAAGCAAAGCAAAAGTCGAATGTGAACGAAGCTTAACTCTCTGCCAAGCAAACTAGAATAGCTAAGTTGAGTTGAGATTTGAACTAGATAAACGGCCATGCGCTACTGATTTTCGGAGCAACTTTCAGAATATGTTAAATTTTCTTATTAAGTATATTATCCTACTAAATTTATGAATATAAAAATATATATATTACGCCATTTTACTATCAAATTTGACGCGCACAGAGCAAAAACGCAGTTTATAACTTCACAGCCCATGAGCGCAATGTGGCGAAAATTGACACTCGCTGCGTTTTTGCTCTGTGCGCGTCATTTATCTTTAGATGTAAGTTCACATGCTATTACTCCAAACTCTAGTCTATAAATCCTTAATATTGCACTCATTCCACTCATCTGCTTACTTTGACACCCAACAACACACTCCTCCACCCACACTGCCGCTCGTATTAGGCAAGGACAGCAATGCTCTGAACACTTCCACCTGCTCGGATTCGGTGGTGACACGACGTCGTCGCAAAAATGTCAGCAACACTGTGAGTCCGGCAACAGCAACGGCGACCGGCAGTGAGAATCGCTTGAATCGCTTGAGCCTGGCGGGTACCTCCGTCTATGCGGGACATCTATCATCGCTGGTATTTGGCAAGATCAAATCGCTGTGGAGCGTCAATTCGAATTCATCGGATGCGGGTCTCAATCAATTAGCAGGCAGGACGCATTTATATCATACATTATAGCATCCATATAATTTCGTTTGTTATTTTTATTGTTGTTGTAATGTTGTAGCCGCATGTGTGCCATTTTCTGCTAGTTGCATGTTTTTTTCAGCGAGTTAAATTTAATGTTGCTTGACTTGAAGGACTTACTTTTGAAGAAAATTGTATGCCGACTTTTCAATCCGAAGTTGATGTTTATATTTCTTATAATTGCAATGTTGTTGTAATTCAAGGTTCACAAGTCTCTTTTCAAAAACATAACCTCACTTTTTGCTTAATCCCTTTGCAGGCAGCGACATCATATCCAATGAGCGCTCAACCAACGCCAGCGAGAAGCAGCAGGATCAAAAGGAGCAGCTGCGTGCGCGCCTGGGCCTGCTGCTGGACAACGAGCCGAATGGCAACAACACCAACACGACCACCAGCAGCAGCAGTTGCTCGCAGAACACCAGCCCCGAGCAGACGCTGGCGGCCGGCTGCAACGGCCTCAGCAGCGTTGACAACTTCGGCAGTCAGCTGTCTGTGGCGACGAAGGACGACGCGCTCAGCCTGTGCGGCAAGTTGCGCGCCTGCTCACTCACCACCGACAGCAATGGCGGCTACGAGGCCTTCCCCGTGAAGACACGCAAAACGCCGGCACGCCGCTCGGCGCGTGCTGCTGGCCACCAGTTGGTCAACGGCAAGCGTAACGCCATCTACAAGTCGAACAGCTCGATGCAGCCGCCGCCGGAGGTGCAGCTGGCACTGAAGCCGCTGTTCTTCGAGGTGCCGCTGCAGGAGCCCGATCCGCCGTTCGTGGGCCGCCAGTGGCTGCTGCGCGAGCTATCCAACACACTCACCGGCACGGAGACGCCCGGCGTGCTGATCAACGGCAACCCCGGCACCGGCAAGACCGCGCTCATACTGCAGCTCGTCGAGTACTCGTGCTTCGGACGGCGCAAAGACAGCGGCAGCGACGCCATCGACCCCGACGGCATCTACTGCCAGATCAATGTGGGACACGATCGCATGCGCTCGCTCGCCTCGCATATTGTGGGCTACCACTTCTGCCAGGCGGACTCGAACCTGACCTGTCTGGTGCCCGACTTCGTGCACTCGCTGGCCGCGCAGCTTTGTCAAGCGCCGCAGCTGGCCGCCTACCGCGAGTACCTGCTCAGCGAGCCGCATCTGCAGGACATACTCAGCGTCAAGGAGTGCATAGCGGACGCGGAGCGTGTCATGCGCATGGCCATTCTCGAGCCGCTCACCATATTGAAGCGCGCCGGCAAGCTGCCGGTGAAGACCAGCATCATACTGGTGGATGGGCTGTGCGAGGCGGAGTACCATCGGCCCGACCACGGCCACACCATAGCCACCTTCCTGGCCAAAATGACGCAGTACTTCCCCGCCTGGCTGAAGGTCGTCGCCACCATACGCACGCAAATGCTGGAGTTCGTCAAGGGACTGTCGTACACCAAGATGACACTGGACAGCTGGGCCACCAACGATCTGCTGCAGAAGGACATGCTCGACTACATCAACTTCCGCATTAACCACAGCACGGAAATACAGCACAACATCGCGGCGGCCATCAAGGACAACAACACAGCGCAGCTGAAGTTCGTGGGCCATCTGCAGACGCTGACCAGAGGTTCGATGCTGTACGCCAAGCTGATACTGGATCTGATCGCGCGCGGCCAGCTTGTGATCAAGTCCACCAGCTACAAGGTGCTGCCGGTGTCGGTGGCGCAGATCTTTCTGCTGCACTTCAACCTGCGCTTTCCCACCGCCAGCAGCTTCGAGAAGGCGGCGCCCATACTAAACGTGTGCCTGGCGGCGCTGTACCCGCTGACACTGCAGGAGATCTACTACAGCACTTGCGCCATGAGCACAGACGAGCCGCTCAGCTGGGACGAGTTCCTGCAGCGCTTCAAGCTGCTCGACGGCTTCCTCATCAAGCGCATTGACAACACGTACATGTTCTTTCACTCCTCCTTCCGGGAGTGGCTGATACGCCGCGACGAGGGCGAGTCCTCCAAGTTTCTGTGCGACTTCCGTCTGGGCCATGCGGCCATCACGTTCCGGCTGTCGCGCCTACAGGCGCCGCTCGACGCAGAGCAGACACTCGAGCTGGGCCATCACATGCTGAAGGCGCACATCTACCGCAACTGCCAGGGGCCGCAGTCGCCGCGCGACATGCAATCCTTCTGGATCGCCTCGGTGGCGGACAACATCTCCGCTGCGCTCGGCTCGCTGCGCAACGTGTACAATCCGAACTTGAAGGTGTCGCGCCTGATACTGCTGGCGGGCGCCTCGCCGCACTACCGCACCGAGTTCATGGGCGATGCCACCATTTTGTGCATTGCCGCGCACGAGGGCATCGTGCCGATGGTCAGTCTGCTGCTAGAGTTCGGCGCCGATGTGGGGCTGACCAACAGCCAGGGCTGCACGCCGCTAATACTGGCCGCCATGCGCGGCCACTGCGACGTAGTGCGTCTGCTGGTCGCCGCTGGCAGCAGCCTGGGCCAGACGGACACCACGCAGCGCTGCGCCTTGGTGCATGCGGCGCGCATGGGCCGTCTGAATGTGGTGAAGTATCTGCTGGCCTGCGACTGGGCGCCGCGTCCGCACTCGCACGACGTCAGCCTGCAGGTGGCGCTGCAGCAAGCACTTATAGCTGCTGCCACGCAGGATCACTTGACCATACTGGAGGATCTGCTGGAGGTGGACGATGTGGACATCAATCAGCCGGAGCCCTCGAGCGGGGACTTGCCGCTGACGGCGGCCGCCAAGAACGGCTGCCTGGACACGGTGGCTACTTTACTGGCACGCGGCGCCATGGTGGACGCGCGTAACAAGCAGGGCTTCACGCCGCTCTGGCTGGCCGTAAAAGAGGGTCACTGGACGGTGGTGGAGAAGCTGCTGCAAAATGGCGCCAACATAGACAAGCCAGTGACGGCGGCCAAGAAGACGCCGCTAATGATAGCCGCCGAGGAGGGCCACATTGAGCTGCTGGAGCTGCTTATTGAGCGCGGCGCTGCGCTTGAGGCGCAGGATCAGGACGGCTTCACGGCGCTCTCCTGGGCATGTCTGCGAGGTCGCCAGGCGGCCGCCAAGTGCTTGATAGAGCGCGGCTGCAACAAGCAGCACAGCGACAACAACGGCCGCACCGCACTCGACCTGGCCGCCTACCAGGGTTCCGCCAGTCTGGTGCAATATCTGCTGGAACAAGGCGCCAACATTGAGCACATCGATGTGAACGGCATGCGTCCGCTGGACCGCTCCATCGCCTGCCGCAACATACAAGTGGTGCAGGTCTTTCTGCGCAAGGGCGCCAAGCTGGGTCCCACCACCTGGAGCATGGCCATGGGCAAGCCGGAGATACTCGTCGTGCTGCTGAACAAACTGCTCGAAGATGGCAACGTGCTCTACCGCAAGAATCGCTTCCACGAGGCCGCTCATCGTTACCAGTACGCACTGCGCAAGATATCCAATCTGGATACGCTGCTGGAGCGGAATGCCGTCTTCCCGCAGCTGCGCACCAACCTGTTGCTGAATCTGTCGCGTTGCAAGCGAAAATTAAATGTGAGTGGTGGGGTAGTTTCTGACAGTGTTGTTAACTTTGCCATTTTGCCGCTGCATTGAGATACCGTTGCTCAATTTTTACCGTAAAAAGCACTCAAAATACAGTACGGTGCAAAAAATAAACAATTTTTGAAATTTAAAAAATTTGCAAACTAAATGATCAAAATAAATTTTGTTCCAAAAAAGAATATGAGCAAACTTTTGCAACACTGTTTTCACTCTCTCTTAAAGATTACATGGCATGCCAAAATGGCATGAACATGTCATTGTGACGTCAAAATGACGTGCAAATTGGTCTCATGCCATGATTCGGAATTAACTTTGACGTCACATTGGCATGTTCATGCCATTTTGGCATGCCGTGTAATCCAGGCTTTACTCTAATTTATTTGCCATTTTTCAAAATACTTATTAATTTTTCACTTTCTCCACAGGAACTTGACGAATCCATTGATTTAGCCACACAGGCCATCGTGCAAAAGCCGAACAGCTACGAGGGCTACTATGCTCGCGCCAAGGCGCGCATGGAAAATGGCGAAATGAACGAGGCGCTCGTCGATGCGAACGAGTCATTGCAGAAAGCCGCACAATATGGCGTACAGCCGGAAGTGATCGAAGTGCTGAAGCGCATACAAACCGAACTGTTGCTGCGCATAACCAACGAAGAGGAAACCAACTCGAAATATGGCGCGAGTGCGGGCGCGAGTGCGGGCGCTTGTGGCGGCGGCGGTGCTAATGTGGAGAATGCAGACGCGCTGGAATCTCAGCAGGAAATTACCGATTTGTAGTTTAATCAAAAAGAAATGCAAAATTTTATATTTTTTGTGACTACTTTTGTATGTTTATATTTTGATTTTGTTTTAATATTTATAAAAAAGAATTGCTTTTAAGTACTTTCATGCATAATTCGTACCGTCTACACTATATACTACTTATATGAATATGATATATACGTATGTATGTATGTATATGTATTTATAATGTTTTGTATTTTCGAATTTTAAAATTTTCTTTAATATAAATGTAGAAATGCATGTAAAAAATGTTTGATTTTATGAATAATAATTTAAATTTTACATGAAAAAATAATAGTAGTAATACAAGAAAAGAAACACAAAGCAGCGATAAACATAATTTTGACAAATTTTGTAAAAGCAAAGTAATTGTATAATTCGTGTATGTTAAAATTAAGTAAACGCGCTTGTGTGCATTTATAATGTAATAGTTCGCCTTTCCGTTTTGCTTTCTTGCTTTTGTAAATAGTAAAAGATAAAAATACATGAGATAAATATTAAAATTTAAAAATACTTATAACAGCATTTTTATAGATAGCAGCATACAAACAATACACATAAATATATATAAATATAAAAATATTGCAAATAACAATGTCTGCTTAATGTGCTTGTGGGAGTTTGTGAGAGTTACTTCGTTTTGCCATTGATTTTGCCATTTGTGCGTGTATTATTTTGGCCAGCTTCTATGGAATTGGCAAACTCAACGCTGGGCCCGCAAACGCTGACAACCGGCTGAGGCATAGGTGGATCCAAAAGTGGCACTGTCACTTGCAGGTCATGCTCATAGTTGGGTGCTGTGGAAGACAGGTGCAAATTAGTCAAGTGTGACATAAGAGGGTATGCATATAATATGCACTCATGTAGTTATGCAGCAATATGAGTAGTATATAAAGCAATATTTTAAAGGGTGGCGATATGTGTGTGACATGCGTGTGATGTGCCTGTAGTGTATGAGCGGTCTACCCGAATCATCTTGATCGAGTGAAATTTTATATCTATTACATCCATGGCTGTATATTATAGAAAGTATAGCACAAACAACTCGGATAAACGTTAAACTCTTAATCATGACTATACTAAGGGGTGGCTAACCAAAATGATCTCGCCGCAGGTTGGCCTCTCCTGCTATAGCTCCAACAAATTAAATGCTGAAAATCTTGTTTCTCGCATTACGTTTCAGAATAAGGAATAGCAATATTAAAATTAGTAATAAAGATTCATATTTTGACGAACTCTAAAAGGCCAGGATAGTATCAACCGCTGGCAAACGGAACAGAATCACTGCTCTGCATTTGTATGCATTTGACATAACTTATGTATGTATGTGTGTATGTGTGTCTTTGCTGTGATGATGGATGCGATGACTTACACTAATTCACACTCACTTTGTTCTAATATCATGCCCAAATCATCCAGATTTTCGATTGTAGGAAATTCAATACCAGTGGACTCTTTTAGTAGCACGGTGATTTCCTTGGAAGCTCGCAGCAGGTACAGCGGCACATGCATTTTGGCCAAATCCTTCTGCAAGGAACCCATGCCACGGGCGGCAGTAAAATCGAAGTCTACAACAAGCCAATAAAAAATAGCATATTTTAAATGAAAAATTCAAAAGTAATTAAATAATAAAATATTTACCTAGTATATTTGAACAGTCTAGAACGACTGGAATAGAACCGTGTGTAGCAACGGCATTGGAAATGCCCGTACGCAGCCATTCGGTGGCTGGAAAATAGAGCGAACTCTGCTTGGGACGCATGAGTATGTACTCGATGCTATTGGAGGTCTACGAAAAGATGAGAAGAGACGTTAGCGAGTTTATGGAAAAAGAAAAATGTTAGTATTATGAAAGAGTACCTTTAATTTAGACACGGTTAGGCCGGGTCGCGCTGCGCGATAGACCAAAAATGCCACATCGGTGCCCACGCCCAACAAGAGACCGATTTCCACGCCCACTGCCAAACTGAGCACAAAGGTTATAGCACCTGGCAAAAGCTCACGACGACTGCAACGCCAGAGCGGCTTAATAACCTACAAGACAAACGAAATTTAAATAATTAATTATGTAAGAAAAAATTGCACTAAAAGCCAATTATATAAAAGGTTAATTATATTGCAATTGATATTAATTTCGATCGAAAGTGGAAAAATATACAAATTATGATTTAAATTTCCAGCGCACACACCTCAAATTCAATCATAAAGATCACAGCAGAAATAATCACAGCACTGAGCGCCGCCTTTGGAATGTATTGGAAGTAAGGAGCGAGCAGTCCCAATGCCAGCAGCACCAAGGCGCTCGTATAGAAGCCACCGATGGGAGTGCGCACGCCGCTAGCATGATTGACAGCACTGCGCGAGAAGGAACCTGTCACCGGTATCGAACAGAAGAAGGAGCCGCAAATGTTGCTCAGCGAAAGCGCAATCAATTCGCGCGTAGGACTCAGACCAGCACCGCCGAACGCCTTTGAAATGGCCACATTGCCCAGCACGGCTATTATGGGCAGCACCAGCATTGAGGGACCCAATTCTTCAAGCTATCGAAAGGTAGAAATTATACAATTTGATATTAAAAAAATATTCTTTATATAAAATTAAATCAAACTTACCATATCCTCATAGTTTTGATGTATTGTCGTGCCATTCGGGCCATCTATATCCGTCTGGAAACTGGGCACGCCGAAGTTAGGCAAACCGCCGCGCACTTTGCCCGTCAAAATGAAGGGACAGCTGCTACCCTCCTCATCGCATGTGTAGAAAGCTACCAAACTGGCCAGCAAGACTATCAGTGCATTGCGTCCCGTAGAGATGACCCATAGAGCGCTGCCTAAGCAACGCTGGCAACTGGCATCGCGCACTCGATCAGCCAGCTTCATATCCTTCAGTTTCTGTAATGGCACAAATATGCATAAGTACACTTGACAAAAGCAAAAATGTTACCGTCATAGTTTATAATTTTTTTTTTAAGACTCGACGCCTTACACTTAGTAAAAATAGGATCAAGTGTATTTAAAAAAAACCGATCTTACCCGCAGCAGCAGTAGTATGATGATAGAGCTGACGCCTAAGGCCAAGTCTCCCATGCGCACCTTGCCTAAATTTCGAAATACTGATTCCATAGTGGCTATGAAGCCGGAACCGGAACCACCACGCAAGCCCAAGAGACCCTAAAGAAAGACAAAAGTTAAAGTTGAATTCTGTACATTGTTTCATTTAAGCACACGTTTGAAAATTACCTTCAATTGTGATGTGCCTATGATAACAGCAGTTGCCGATGTAAAGCCCACTGTCACAGGCAGTGAGATCAAATCCACCAGCGCACCTAAGAGCAAAGATCAGATAATATTATAGTGGCTCTCATTAAAAAAAGCGCTTTGGCACAATTTTTTAGAATATAGGCCAATTTGCAAAACTCAACACATACCCAATCTCAACACAGCCATCACCAACTCCACCACACCCGATATGAGACACAACAAAATGGCATACGTTGGACCCGAATTCAAGCCGAAGCCGGTGTGTCTACTCGTCATCAAGGCCAACAGCGCAGTGGGACCGATGGTGACCTGACGACAGCTGCCGATCAAGGCGTAAACAATGCCACCGATAAAGGCGGAATATAGACCATACTACAAAAGAGAAATATGACAAAGAAATTTAAAAAATAAATAAAAATAATTTTTAACAAGATAAATTACCTGCGGTTCCAGTCCAGCCAGTGTGGCATAGGCCAAGCCTTGTGGCAGCACTGTGAGGCCAACTGTAATGCCGGCTATCATATCCGACACGGCATCCTGTGTGGAGTAGCCCTGAAACCATTTTATGCCGGGCAGTACGCGGTAAACGATATTTGGTATGGTCATATTGTATGCTTGACCTTGACCTAGTGTGCGTGTCGGGAGGGGAATTGGTCTCTATGTAGTTTATTTAGTTAAGCTGCAAAAGTCAACAACAAAAATCAAAATCAAAACGATTGTGCTTTAATTTGCATGCACTTCGCACTCGCATATGGAAACATATTTCCAAATGCCATTTTATTAACGATCATCTATTGTTGGATGACAATGCAAACAATTACTAATACAACAATATTAACGTACTCGTATTGTTGGCACACTAATAACAGATGTGGCTTGAAATTGGTACAAGCAGTCTACGCATGAAGTACGGCTATTGTATGTACTCGTATGATTTGTGTAGAATTATAGTTCGTTCTACTGTGAAATTTGACAGAAAAGCTGGGATCAAATTTAGTCTGGGAGAAATAAATATTTGCTATAAAGTAAAGGTTAAATTTGGAAGTGGGTAGATTATATATGTATAAAGGCCAACCGAAATATGTATACAAATATAATTTAATTTTAAAACTAGTTTGTTCCAAAACAGCTTCACTAAAACCACTTTTGTTCAGATTTGAGTCTAGAAATAAAATACATATTTACTAGCATACGAAATTTATCGGATTCAAAGCACTTCTTCTAAGTTAATGCCAATTTTTGGTGCATCTTCTGACTGACAGCCCTATTCTCACAAGAATCAAAAAAGTCACAAGGCAATATTTAATGTGAATTGATATATTTTTATTTAATATGAAAAATGATAATATGAATAAAATAGGGCCGTAAAGCTGATGACCCAACGCTAGCCCGATCGGCTTCGTTGGCTTCAAAGAAATATGAATAGAAATGCATAAAATGTGCATATAAAGAAATATGCCTCTTTTATTTAAAATACAATATGATAAATTATGACAAATTTATTTCATAATGTTCCGCAATGGCGAACTGTAAATGTCAAACTCACAAGTTTATAAAGTCGTCAAAGCTGACGAAGTTCAAACTGTCGAAACCGACCAAGCTCGCGTTAGGCCATTGGCTTAAGTCCATAAAGCTTGAGGCACATAATTTAAAGAGTTTTAAACAAAATTACTTCAAGACTTTAAACTCAAGAAGCAGTGCTCTATATTAAATATAGAAATAAGAAAAAAAGTCGCAAAAAGTCGACTTTTTCAAATTCTCTGCCTGTCTATAATGCCTGTCAGAATGCCATCAACTTGAATAACTTCCTGCTTGCAGTTAATCAAATCAAATGAAATGCTAAAATTGCTATAGCTTATTTATGGATTTGTAGAGAATTTTTACTTGCACTGATTTCATTTTAATTAATTCAATTTCTTTTCGCGTTATCAGTGATCTTGAATTTATGAATGAATTTCGGCACAACAACAACAAAACACTTATTCTCTGCCAAGACAAAATGGAGCAAATAAAATAGCAGTTCAAAATAGCTTTTAATCAAATGATGAATGTGCGGGCACTGGCTAAAACGTGTGTGCACCTGAAGCGGAAAGTGATGTCACAACTGTCAAAAAAATTAACTTTCATTGTCTTATCAGATACGAAGCCGCAGAAGGTAGCGGCTTTAGTGGCATGTGAAAACTCAAACACATCTTATCAAAGAGCAGAAGCTCTTGCCTACCTCACTTCAGCTGTGCCTGATTAGTTTACGCGTTTCCTTTTGTTGAGCTTTATTTTATTTTAGTTTTTTGCAACTTTTCGTTATTTCAACGTGCAGCAATAGAAGTGTGGATATTAAGCGCCAACATTAAACGTAAGACGTTATCAATACGAATAATGGAAATCTAATCTTGCATTGGAAATTTAATTAGAAAAACACTTATTGGTATTGGTCAGAACATTATCAAAGTATCGATAGGTTTATACATATGCGTACACTGACTGAGAAATCTTAAATTTCATTTTTTATAAATAAAATAATAAAGATTATGCAAGTAATGCTAGCATTTAAAAATAGTTAGTTGCCACTGCAAGTAATTTAATTTATTATCGCAGTGGAAACTTTTTATTTTTTATTTATACACAAGTTTTGAAATACTACATTTAACAAATAAATATCGTTAGTAATGCCGTGCAAATGACTTGTTCATATTCCTGATGACTGATCGTGGAAGGTGTGTCAGTTGATTTGGTCAGCGTCTGCCTATCAAATAGTTCGACTGTAATTTCCAACTATCGAAGTGATTTAGAGATATGAGTACAGGCGAACCGAACTTAAAATGTATGCCAATAGTAAGAAAAGAACGAACTGAATAAATTCAACATGGTGTAATGACAAAATCAAAAACTTTGAAAATCATTCCACATATGTCAAGGCAATAACATCTCATAGTCTATCATCCAAAAATGTTCTGCAAGGACGGGTGGCACTAGAAAGGCTAGCCGCGAATCGCAGCGCACACATCTACTGGGTACCCGGACATAAAGGCAACTAGAGAAATGCATGAAAAGGAAAACGAGGGTCAGTTGGAATAACCTAGGACGGGAAGTAGGTTTATGCTGACTCTCCCAAAAATAGAATGTAGAGCTATCATAGATGCACCAGCGGGACACTGGCTTGTAGCAGCGTACACGCACATAGCATAGATATAACGAACGACGACAGCTGCAGGAAATGCAAAGAAGCGGGTAGCAGGGAGACCTTGGAACATATTCTGTGCTCCTGCCCCACCTGGAGCGTCTGTCTTTTCAGGACACGAACAGATCTCAAAACTAGTATCAAGCCTCTTTGAAAATTTGTGAAACACACCGAAATTCTGACAGATCATTACTTTCACCACTCCTAAACGGAACTCTAACTGGCATCGCTACGGACCCACTAGGGTCTATGTGTGGGCCTTTTAGGCAGCCAGATTAACCTAACCTAACCAAATATCGAAAATTACAACAATAGTGTGCATTAAATGCTCAGCATGAACGTAGCATACGATTGTGCAACCACGAAAAGCGCTAAATTCAAACATATATGTACATATAGAAATAGTTATCAGATGATATTTTATATTTAACTTAATTAGAACATTGATATATGCTAATTTATGAAATTGTCAGCGCAAACATGTATCTACAAAAAAAATTTATATGTACATATGTTATTTATATAAGTACCTACAAATTTTTGAATCAGCAAAAATATCGGAACGTGTTATCAATATTTGTCAAATTATTTATCTATCAGTTAATAAGAAAGAGTGTTTTTCAAATAGGTTAGAGAAAAATTACTTTTTAAGTAAATAGTATATTTATGTATTTATTTCATTAGGAACTAGTATAAAAGAAAACTTTCGAGCTAAAATCTCCTTCAATGTCAGTCAAAAACAAAACCAAAAAATATAAAGCAGCTTTAAGTTCAAAATTGTGTTAAATTGACACAAACGCAGAAATATTTTCTAACTTCAACTCTCTAATGGACTCCAACTCAGAATGGATATTTCCTACGCTAAACTCTTCGGAAAGAAGAAAGTACCTTTAACTGCAACTCCACAGCCTGACTTGCTTTCACAAACTTTCGGAAACAATGCAAGTTGTAGGTACACTTATACGTAGGGAAGTTGTTGGCAGGGTTTAAAGCAGCAGTGGCCAACCCGCGTGTGGGGTATCGTTAGAAAGGGTTACGTCCGTGGATTCCTAAAATGTTTTTTTCATAATTTTAGGTGGATTGGTTTCGAAGATATGCATAGGTCAAAATGTCAATAAATTTATGGCATGTGGCCCGCGGAGCTATGATACATTTCTAAAGTGGTCCGCAGGGTCATTTGGGTTGGCCACTACTGTTTTAAAGTATATACTCGTTAGTGCAACAAATTTCGTCTATATATAAATGCAATTAATTTCATCACGAGCTACCAACGAATATGGGGAACTGGTGTACAGACAAAGAAAGCTAAATCATATGATCGCCTCAGGAGTTTCATTTCTTGCACGAGTGCCACCCCTCTTCTACATGCGAGTGAGTACATTAAAAATCAACTAAGGTAGTTATGATATAGGTACCCGGGAGTCGCGGTCTGTATTAGTAACTATGTACAAATTGAATCAAACACGAAGGTACTCGAAACTTTGCGATTGATTATTGTGCGAATCGTCAAGTGCGATAAGAAAACATAATTTTTGTCGTGTGCAAATAAAATTGAAATTTATTGCATTATACAAAAATTAGATTATGAAATCAAGAAAGCGAAATGTTTGCTATTTACATAGTTGTTCAACGTTTAATAGGCCAACGTTTGGCATCGACTTTGGCCAACTAATTAGCAGTGCCTAGAACACTATTTAGAGCTCTTAGATTCGAAACAAAATATGTATGTAGGTATATCTTAAAGTTCCTAAGGATTGTAAAATCGAAAACCAAAATCGTAAATAATTACGATCTAAACTTAGTAGCTATGTAAAAATATTTCAGATTAAGTCGTATTCATGAAAGCTCATAAAAATAGCTTTAAAATTTTGGAAATTTTTAGCTGTCTCTGAAAATATACTTTACAAAGCGTACCCGATTTGAACATAGAGAAAGTCAGAATGCTTTATATATATAATTGGCACAACAGCGCGTGTAACTGGGCATGTGTTATTTTGGGCACAAGCTAATGGGACCTACCAATTTATTCTATAGTCATGTGCGCACGGGTTTTAGAAGCTTTTTCTCATGGCAAGCATATTTTATAAAGATTTATAAGTCAACGATTACATCAGCTAATATGAAAAGTTAAAAGGGAAAATTAAGACGAAAAAAATGCACGCACACTTGTAACATACACTTGAAATAATCGTTGATGGAAATGGAGCACTTCCTCAAGCACTTGCGCCGATAAGTAAAACTCCAGATATTTATTAGTCAATACTTGAAATATGTAAGGCTCTGTCTGTTTAATGTTGTTATTGGCACAAGTGTTTTTATTTTAGTTTTGTAGATTTAAAACGTGTTCAGTGTTACGCACGTTTTCGGTTTAAAATAAACCATTTGAAAATCTAAGCCCGCAGAAAACACGAAATTGAATTTTTTTTTCTCACATAAAGCAAACTTATTTTCAAAAATTCAGTTTTCAAAGGCCGTATCCACGTCAACTTCAAGCGTAGAAAGTGTATGGCGCGTACGTTGTACGTTGAACGAACCTGTTGCCGGCAACGCTGATTCCAAACTAAACAATGCTATCGCACGAGAACCCATGACAACACTTCAGCTGTGGTGTCCGCCGAGTCTCGGTTTCGGTTTCGGTATTGTTGTTTATTTTAAATTCCCAATTTCAGCACTTCTATTCTACACTTTTTTCGCCGACTTCGTCACTTTCGTCGTCGCGCTTGTCGCACGTTTTCGGCACGGATTCCCAACCCCACACACAGTTGGGTTCGAAATATTGCACGTTACCAGGATGGGGGAACGAGAGCAATGCGACAGCAACAACTATCGTTAGTTATTGCAATGTGCGAGCACGACCGGCCAACAGATACGACTCATTCATGGGAAGAAGCAAAAAAGAATTTGAAGAAAATATAGACTTTGATATCCGCTAAACGGTGCGAAGATTGCCAGGTACGGAAAAAGAGGGTCTGGAAACAGAGATTGATCGTATAAGATTGATTGTTGGCTATTTAGAAATATGCGAATATTCGAATTTTGAATTATGAGAATGGCCAACAAACATATGTACATTAGTCCAACATTAAATCTTGACTTTCAGTTTGACTAAGATCTTGTGACATCAGCTATTCTAGTTCCCGTTTTGCAATATCTTTCGCTGCTTAACGTTATTTGTCTATATTTGCCAATATATGCATTTTTTATTTGAAAATGCGAAAACATCGCGCGAGCTGGCGCCGCACAAAGAAATTATTTAGATATAGTGACGGCATGAGTCTGCCAAGGATTGAAGCTGGAACCACTTTGCCAGAGACCACGAGCACACATCCATTGAACAACAGCGAGTTTTACATCTAGTTCAACAGTTCAACATACAACAACTATAGTGTAATAGATTTAAAATAATAGCTTTATCGACTTATAACTTTACGCCCATTAGCTCTGTATGCTAGCGACTTCATTGTGCAGGTCTCTCAACAACTACAGTGACGGGCCGAGTTAGCTGGACACCCTTGGGTCCGTCACTATCTGCTTTTAAGGCTGCCGTTATTTAACTTACAGCTGAGTGCGGTGACTAAGCTTGGAACCAGGAACTGCAGAAGGCGTAAAGTATGTGAGACCGAGACCTGCAATAGATTGTAATGGCCATATAAGCAAGTATGTAAGTGAGTACAATGGCAATAAACTCGATTCAGTTGGCAGATTCGTTTTGGAGCCGACGAGCTACATACTTGTAGGTCTCAAATTTTCTTTAAGCTCGAAATCGATTTAGGCATGCATTTAACTTCGATTGCGATCGGTTTAAGTTTCAACCGAACTGAGAGAACAAGCCTGGTAGAGTTCCATAAGAAATATGTCAGCGGAAATCTGCCAGTCGATCTTAAGCCACATACTTGAATACGTACATAGTATATTTTGATAGCTATATTATGATATTTTGAGTCGCTTGTTTTAGGATTTGGTTTTATTTTCTTTAAAACTTTAGTTTTGTAGTCCACTTTACAAAATCTTCTTTTTTCTTTCTTTCTTCTTGTAATTAAAAGCCACGCCTTCGCAAGCAAAATCTTTAATGATTTTCAATCCACCTGAGTCCTATAAAATACGATTTATTATAAAGATAAAAGAAACAGTTTTCAGAAATTCTGTCAGTTTCTTAACTTTTTGCGCGAATTTCAAGTGTTGGCTACCCTACAACCTCTACACAAACACGTAGACAATAATAAACAATTTGTGCTCTATTATAAACTAACAATAAATGCTGATACTAATATTTATGCTCTTCTACTACTCTCTTTGATTCGTATTTTCCTTTGGTTTTTCAACATAAACAACATATACACATAGCAACTATGTATGTATGTAAAAAAAGTGAAGGAATTCAGTTGTCACAACTCACGAGTCGATATCAATATCACGTTCCCAATAATTGAAATCAATTGGACTGATGCGCATTCGGGGATACTGCTCACATGCTCGTCAGCAGACTTTGGCTACCGGAAATTCAAAGAAAGCTCTTTTCATTTTGTCGAAACAGCGGGTTGCTCTAATCAAAGGAAATGGCCAAACAAAGCAAGGAAGTAGTAGCTCTATAAAATATTTGTTGCTTCAGTTAATGCCATAATTTGTGTCATAGATAAGATTCTAATAGCTGTTACTAAAAGTTACCGGAAATTAAGATAATGGTCTCATAAGTGCTTTGTAATACTTTGCTTGCTTATCTTACGTTGCGGAACGTAAGCTATTTCTAGAAAATTTATATTGATAAATTTCCGCTTTATCTTATAAAGAGTGTGCCTTGATAAGAATCTGTTTCTAGACACTATAAATATTCATTTCAGCAAAAATAAATATCGATTTTAGAAGTAGGCTAATCATTTAGCAGGATCTACAAATATGTGCAATAGCTGAAGGAAGTTCATCGCGAAAGCTGGCGAAGCACGATCACAAATCATCAGTGTTGCCTTCGCAAATTTTAGGCAATGGTCAAACAGAGATCTTTACAACAACAAGAAGAATAACCACTTCCTTTTATCTGTATAAATATAAAACCCGTGGATTGTGTAAAACTATGCCTTAGGCTTTATACTAATTTTCCTTGCAGGCTTAATTAAATTTTAATTATTGAACTAAATCAACTTAAAATAATTTAATAATTAATTTCAATTTAATTTAAAAAGGATTATAATCCGATTTTCAAAAAAGACTTCAATAGGGCAGCACTGATCTTAAACAGAATTTGCACCTGGCAAGCTTGGTACCCTAAACCGAGCACATATCCAGTGGACCAAGCGACAGCCTATTGGCGCTTTTTTAATCGGTAAAAAACTTATTTCAAATTCGATTCGTAGCTGCATTCACGCACACTTTCATAAGTCATCGAACACTACAAACTAACATAAGATAAACAGTTCCATCAGCAGATTCCATTGATTTGATAAACGTCACGAGCACATGCAAATGCGTACGCATTTACAGATATGTATGTACATATGTCCATAGTTTATGGGCACAGCTGACCTTCATTTAAATAAATGATCTCATAGATGTATGTATGTACATATGTGTGTGATTTCAAGAATGCACTCACGTGATTAAATAAACGATGACAAGCGGGTCCATGTCAACATCACGTTGGAAATCATTAAACTTCAATTGATTTTCGCAAGGAAGCAGAAGGAAGAAACTTTCAAATTGAAATTGAAATGTTTACAACAACATGTTAGTCTACTTTAAATGAATTGAACGCCGCCAGAGCACGTGCTTGTGGCGATGCTCTGCAAACGGACGCAGCAGCCTACACATTGATTTATTATAAGGTAATGGCTCCATGAATGCAAACATGCATACAATGCATGTTAAAATGTAGCGGAACATTAAAAGTTTTCACTACATACATACATACATATTTTGAAGAAAGATATCATTTGAAATAAGTATATAAATTAATGTTTTGACTTTTTGAAATTTGCTTTTGGTTTTTGGCCATTCAGAAATTCAGTACGAAAATATGCAATAAGTTTAGTATAACTCTATTTACAAAGAAAAGTAGATATCGAATATAAAGGTAAATATGTAGTCTAATTCATAAAATTGTTTAGTAGAACAGAACTTAACGTAAATTTTACAAATTTTTTAAAAATATATTTACAAAGTAGATGTGGCAAAGTCTAAGCAATACTAATTAGTAAATAAGCTTAAAAAATCAAATCAACATTACAAAGTATTTTGCTTTAAAAACTATTTCATTATACATTGAATAGTGTAAAGGTTTTACATTGATGGTCTATACTGGTACTTTTCATAAAATTCTAGCTTAGCTACAAGAAAGTTGATTTTTCATCATAAAACCCTTGTTTATCTAAATATTTGCGAAAGCTCTACTTTCATTTCATTTGACCCTGTATACTTCTTGTAAATACACACAAGTCAAGAACCGCTTAATTGGCGAAAAGGCATCACGCGGTCAAAATCTCACCAAAACTGGTTTTCGAAAAATGAGCCATCGGCATAAGTCATCAATTAAAAGTCGACAGACAGACACTATCTTTTTTATCGCTCTCTTGCGAAATGACGAAATGCTGTTGAAGAAGAAAGCATTGTGCATATGTATATATGTATGTAGAAAAGGCATAAAGAGAAATAAACAAACGATTTGTTTACACGTTTAACCGAAATTTAGACAAAACAAACATAAATACTTAAAGAAGCAAGTACATGCGTCAACTGATTTTAGTACAAAGTGATGCAATTATTTTAAAAGTCGGCTTAAAAAGAAAGTGGTTTCAGAGCAGCCGGTCCGGCCAGAGAGCCTGCTTTCATATATGGAACTGGCTTGTTCAAGACAGATCAAATAATTGCCCGATTGTGGAACAATGCAAGCACATAATGCCACATACTCCAAACCTTATAGTAACTGAAATTAGTAAAAGTTATTAGATTACTTTTTAAGAAAAAATTAAACTAAAACTTTAACTAAAATTTTTTAAAATTACAGAGATCGAATAAGTATGTTTTATTCGACCTATTGTAATATGTAGTTATGGTTTGTCTTCAGGCTCAAGGTCTTCCTAATTAAAAAACGTTCGATGAATTTTAATTATTTATTCTAGGCCAATATTTCGACGTCCATCGGATGTCATCATCAGGGCCAATATATGGAAAATGAACTTGACACAGAACTAAATATAACAATTAAAATTAAAGAAACCAGAAATCAGACGAGGACGCAGCAACACTGACTGCTCGTAGTGTTAGTTTTTAGTTTTTTTTTTGTAAAACTGTTTGTTTGTTTAATTTTAATTGTTATATTTAATTCTGTGTCAAGTTCATTTTCCATATATTGGCCCTGATGATGACATCCAATGGACGTCGAAATATTGGCCTAGAATAAATAATTAAAATTCATCGAACGTTTTTTAATTAGGAAGACCTTGAGCCTGAAAACAAACCATAACTACAAATTACAGAGATCATTTTAAACTCAACTCAGAATTAACAAAACTTTAAATACGATTTCAAAATTAACAGATTTGCTAGAAATGTTATAGGAAGATGCGAACGAAAAGCCATAGAGAGATAGAGACTGCTCTTTTTATCATATTAGACGCAGTGTTGCATTTCTTTACTGTTGATAAGTTGAATAAAAGCAGAAGTGTAGATACGGACGCGAATGAGAATGCAAATGAAGACGCCAAATTTGCAAAGTTCAAATTACCCGCTGGTCTATGATGCTCATCTTCCTAACCCAACTAGAATACTAGATATTCCCTGGCTTTTACAAAAATAGCAAGCATGTATGCGAAATCCACGTTTCCCGCCATTAAAACACTAGCTTACCTTTGCTTTGTTGCTCGCACTTCCACGTCCTGCTCTTATTGCTGTCTTTCGCGTACACAGCAAACAAAAAAAAACAACGACAAAGGCACGTAGCAAAACAATTCGCGCTAGCTGGGTTTCTAATTGTTATAAAACTTGCATTTCAACGAGACGAGGCACGATTTATTGATTATTTCAAGACTTTTCAAAAAGTGTTATCTTCCACTCATATTATCATACACTTTAAATTCGTTTTTATTACTTTATGCACTATAATTAAATTTTCTGTGGAGAGCTATAAAAATTTTCTTAATAAACTAAGCAAGCTCTTTTCCGGCCGAAGACAGCTGTCCTCTTACTGGCAAAAGAAATTGTAAACTGAGAGCGCCCAATCCACATGAACAAAAATTTTACAGCCAATCTTACAGTTTCCGTAGTATTGCCATGTCAATGGATTTGCATTAGATATTTTACAATCTAGATAAGTGCATTTAACTAATGAAATTTTTTAAATTTTCTAGCACTGGTACGCAGCGCACCTTCTCGTTTGACTCCATATTTTAAAAGATATGGCATAACAGCAAAATACCCACACGAAAATTTTTATGTTGTCAGCAATAAAATTTGACGGATGGTAAGCAAGAAATCCTTTCTAGTCGAGACGCCGGGTTTGTAATGGTCTAATTAGTCCAGCGGTGTCGGATTCAATCGTGTCGGATAGCAATTTGCCCAGTTACTCTAACAGCTAAACGGATTGCAGCTGTCAGTCTATTCTTTTTGCTAGTGCTGCCGTATAGTTCTGTGCACAAAAGAAACACACTGTTTATTTTCTTCTGAGACGATATTTTACATTCTTTATTAAATTTATGGCACATAATTATCATAATTGTTATATCTCTATATTGTGTACTACTTTTTTTAACTAATTTCGGCAAAAACAATCACTTCTTTTGTTGAACTAAAATCGAAGGTCACTGGCAACACTTTTCTGCAACAGAGTTCACAAACAAAATATATCGTGAAAAATGAATTCAAACGACGAAATAATTGACTCAATTTGTTGAGTGTTGCGTAAAATGTACGATGTGTACAAATTAAAAGCAAACGAAAGCGCAGGTGGACTGTATTTCCAATAAATCTGTGGTCAAAAGCAATAACGACTTAAGTCGACTTAAGACGAAATTGAGTTGACGTTACCACTGTATTCCTGACGTTGATGCGCATATTTTGTTCAAACCCCGGTATCTGTACCCATCTCAGAAAAAAAGTTATTTAAAAAAAACACATGCACTTATGTACATGCACTTATGTGCATTTCAAATTTCGAATTGCATTTTCTCGAAACAGTTGTTTTCGACTTAAGTCGTTATTGCATATGACCACAGAAATATTCGCTTGTTTTAATCAGTGTTGCCATATTCCCTCTTGCATAGGAAAAGCATTATTTCTATTTAAATTTTCAATGAATTTTTTGGGTGGCAACATTCTTTTCACAGCTGACACGACTTTTGTAGTAGTTTTCTAATCGACGCAGATATTTCTACTACTCAATCAGTTCAGAGTAATAGCGTACATTGTGTTCGGGTAAGATAGATTGTGTCAGCTGACACTATTTCTTACTTTACTACTAGAGTAATTCTACCATAAGACGAGAGAGGACTCTACTTCTCAATTGTTTTTACCGAGTCCGTACCTATTGGCGGGATAATGGCGGTGCCCAGATGCTTGAGTTCCTTAACACCTGCGAAGGTATAGTTTCCAGTTGGCAAATGGAAGTCATGGCGCCGCTGCGCCGGGTCTCCCTGCTCGTAGAAAATATTTATTTCATTTTGCCCTCGTTGACCGCCCGAACACATTGTCCTATCATCTTCCTATAGCGCAAAAAGTAGCAGTAACATCTCAAATGCGCATACACCTCTCAATAAATTGCATACTCATTAAAATACTAAAATAATAAACAAAAAATAGTGGATAGACCTAAAAATAATAATTTTATGAAAACTGCAACTTTTCATGTCATGAATAATAAAGTGGATGAACCTGTGGTAATTAATTTTATGAAAGCTGCAACTTCTAATTTCATGAATAAAGGCCACCCAATTTTTCTTGAGTAAAAAAATTTATGTTTATTTACAGACAGCTAATATTTCAGTGAATTTTAAGCTGTTGTGATATGTATCAATTTGATGATTTACAGATTGAAACTGGGTTTTCAGTGAGCTTTCAATATTTCTTTTATCTTTATATCAGATTTTTCTTATTTTCAAATGGGAATAATCAGTTAAGAAAATAGTTTTGATGAATTTTAGAAATAAGCTAAGCTGAAATATTCCTGATATTAAATTATTATCAACGCTCCTTTCGAAATTACAAAATTTATTACATCAATTTTCGTTTTCACTCAAAAGGGAATTTAAGTTTCTTTCATCTGGCAATGCTGCTACTCTGGTTGCAATTTTATTCTCTCGCGTGGTAATACCACAACACTTTGTGGATTTTGTTTGCAATAAACGAGAAAGCGCTGAGATTATTCGTTTTTTAGTAAAAATACAGAAAATACGGACATTTAATTCATTTTAGTTGCTAAACATCTTGAAACTTTCTTATTTAATTAACTTTTATAAAAATAAGCGAAGCGCGATTACTTCCTTGTGTAATCTGAAGAAAAAGAAAGAAGAAGAAGAGCAGCAGCTACGAAGCGCCGACATTCTTCGCGGAAGCCCCTCAAAACAAAACATAACGAGCTGGGACCTCGCGAAAACAACAGATTTCTGCAAATTTACAGAACGAAATATGAAATGGGTAAGAACTCAAAGGCAGCAAACAAGCAAAATAAACAATGGCAGTGAATATAGAAATTTTTCAGCAGAAATGCAAGTAGGCTGTAGAGTCCATGCTAGTTTGTAGCCAGTTGAAGTGTCGGAAAGCGGGAAACGTGCTGCATCGCATTAAATTAATTCAACTATTTTTTGAACGACGTTTCAGGCAAATTTTTTCAGTTCTGGGCAAATGGCGTGTTTTTCAATTATTGTACTGTCTGCTATATCAGCTTCAATCATACATAACTAATGGTTAATGGCGTTTCAAGTTTTCGAACTGACCAAAAATCTCTTCTCACCTTGGTCAACAAAATCAAGCTCGAGGAGCAACGTTAGAACGTAAAAAGAGAAAATAGTGTCCCAACAGTTTTGATATCTTAACAAAATTTAGGAAGGTTACCTTGAACTTGTTTCGTATTTTGTAAGGCTCAAAGACCTTAAACTAGGTGCTATCAACTTGAAACTGCATTTAGCAGTGCGCAACTTGTAGTGTAAAAAGAACTTTGAAAAGTAAAATTAATTTTCTCGAATATATATAGGCCTACTCATATAATGAAATTAATCTTTGTGTAACAGATAAGACACAAAAGTGTGTATTATACTAAAACCGCACAGATAAATTTCCAAATTTTCAAAGGAACTATTTTGAAATGCTTTTTAAGCAGCAGCTTTAAAAACAGTTCATTTTGAAAATTAACTAATTATAAACGCCAACTGCTCTTAAATTTTCCTATTGTTGATTTCTTACAGGTGCTTTTGGCATCCATGAAGATTTTACATTCAATTCAAAACCAAATATTTAAATTAATATTTCTTAACTGAAAGAGTACATGATCACTTTCGCTGCAAGTCAAAACTCAATTTTCTCAAAAATATATAGACCTACATACTCATATAATGAAATTAATCTTTGTGTAAAAGATGCGACACCAAAGTGTGTATTATACAAAAACCACACAGATAAATTTCCAAACTTTCAAAGGAACTATTTTGAATTCTATTTTATCTGAATTGTTGTATCTAATTATATTTAAGTGTTAGTTTTGCAGCTTTAAAAGCAGCTCATTTTGAAAATTAACTAATTATAAACGCCAACTGCTCTTAAATTTTTCTATTGTTGATTTTTTACAGGTGCTTTTGGCATCCATGAAGATTTTACATTCAATTCAAAACCAAATATTTAAATTAATATTTCCTAACTGAAATCTAAGAGTACACAATCACTTTCGCTGCAAGTCAAACCTTCAAGCTTTCTGCTTGTATCTCTCGTTTGGGTTTGGTGGCTTAAAGCAACGTGGCTGAAGCAGCAAACAAGCTACATACGACAGCTGATGTAAGTAAAGACTACATCAAACATTAAGCCATAATTTTTCCAAGGGCGTAATGTGGAAAAACCACCAAACACCCTTTATCTCATATTGCTTGTTTGCGTTTTCAGTTTTGTTCTTTTGTGTTATTTTGTTTACTTTTTATTTTACAATTGAAATTATGTATTGAAATCATTTGTTTGTTATTTTTCTAACACCGAGAATCTAACATCTGTCGTTTATAAAATGCCTTGATTTATCAATTGTTTATGCTTTTTTTTAAACTATCACTTATTTACCTCACGTGCACAACAACACTGCCACGCCTATGTTTTGTTTTTGTACTCCTGCGTCTAGCTTTGTTTTATACTCACAATATTACGCTTACTTACAAACACTCGTCCACTTTACATCGTTATTAATAATTTTATTTGAAAATAGTTTTCGTCGTTTGGTTCGCCGTTTCAGGCAATGCCTTCTGCAATAAGTGGTAGTGGTCATGGTGGCGGTGCCGCCATTGGTCATAATGTCAACATACCCAGCAATGAGGAGTGCGGCATACGTGACGTCTGGAAGCATAATCTCGAGGAAGAGTTTCGCACCATACGAAAAGTAGTGCAAAAATATCATTATGTGGCTATGGATACGGAATTTCCAGGTGTCGTGGCTCGTCCTGTCGGTGAATTTCGCTCCACTGCTGATTATCACTATCAACTGTTGCGCTGCAATGTGGATTTGCTGCGCATCATACAACTGGGTCTCACCTTCATGGATGACGAGGGCAAAACACCGCCTGGTTACTCCACTTGGCAATTTAATTTCAAATTCAATTTGAGGTGAGTATTTGCTACTTGTTACTCTCGACTCGATAGAAAAATACTATTGCATATTCTCTTCTATAGCGAGGATATGTACGCGCAGGACTCTATTGATTTACTGCAAAACTCTGGCATACAATTCAAAAAACACGAAGAGGACGGCATCGATCCACTGGATTTTGCCGAAATTCTAATGGCTTCCGGCATTGTGCTGGTGGAAAACATCAAATGGCTATGCTTTCACTCTGGCTATGATTTTGGCTACCTGCTGAAATTGCTCACCGATCAAAATCTGCCTGCTGATGAAAGTGAATTTTTCGATTTGCTACGCATTTACTTTCCCAACATATACGATATAAAATACCTGATGAAATCGTGTAAAAATCTAAAAGGTGGCCTACAGGAAGTGGCCGATCAGTTGGAATTGCGTCGTGTCGGACCACAACATCAGGCTGGGTCCGATGCACTGCTCACCGGAATGGCATTCTTCAAAATGCGTGAGGTACACAATGACAATAAGAACTTTAACATTGAACCAACATCAATATTTTTAGACTATGCTGTTGAGTTTAACAATAACAACATCAATAATAATAACGTCAATTCTTGCATTAATAACAATAATAGTGTGGCCTGAAGGCCTCTCACACGCACACACACACACACTCATGCTCATATAAATATTAATGCGAATATTTTTTCGATTTGAAAATTCCCTAAGTACAGTCTCCATTCCAATTCATAATTTGAAATTTTATAAATTCGCCATTTTACATGCATTCAAATTTTGAGCAAAAATTTTCATACATGTTCATTTTATTTTTCACATTATTCTCATCTACCTTTCATGCAGAATAAAGAAATGTCTGTACTTTAGTCGCGAAAGCTGAATCTCCATTTTGAAATGCTTTTCTTTTGTAGATGTGAACTTAATTTTGTAAAATTATCACACTTATGTGCGTTACTTATGCATATGGTATTTTTATAGTTTATGGTTTTTTAAATTGTTTAATTTTTGCCAAATTAAATTTTTTTCAAAATTTTGAACTTGAACTGAAATAGTATTAGAGCCACTAAAATAAATTTCTTATTTTTCTGAAATCGACATTTGCGTTCTTAAGCCTCTCGTGCATTGAATACTTCTTTTACTTGCGTCTTTATGCCAATACTATTTCGCTGGTACGCATTGATCTCATCACATCGTCGCGATTTAAAGCACTTCTGTCTTGTTGTTTAGTTAATAAGTTTTTTCTTTGCATAGATATATGCCGATTTTTATATATGTATATAAATTATAACTATGTACTATATTCTCTGTGAATTGTTTTATAAACTAAATGAAATTCCCATTGGAATCGAAGTTTTTGGCCACTTTGAATTTGCGTATAGTATGAAATTGCATTGTTAACAGAAATGATCAACATAAATTTGGTATTAATGTTTTGCGTTGATTTTTCTCTACTGAATTTTTTTTTGTTATATAAAATTATAATTTGTTAATACACACACACTAATGCTTTGTTTGTTTTCTCTATGAATTGAATTGAATTATAAAAAATATTTCTGTTATTACGAAAAACAAAAAATACGAAAATCAAACAAATTTTGTGGTCTTTCATTTAACAAAGCATCGAAAATTCTGGCATACAATGTTTTGCTATTATCTAAGCGTGTAGGCGATGTAAGTGTACGTAATAAACTTAATAAGCATACAAATTGTTATCTTGTCCGATGTTCTCTTGCCTGATATGTAGAATAATATAATTAAAAAATCGTACCTAAGCTTTTATATAAGCGTTTTTCCTACTAATTTGCCGTTTATAAACTGCTGTCAAATATATAGTTAATAGTTCTTGGCGGCTTAACATTTTCATTGATTCTCAACAATCAGCCTCATATTTTAGCACTCTCATTAAACATTCAAACATTCAATTTCTTTGCATTTTACACTCTTGCCTATTATTATGTTCGGTTTTTGTCTAATTGTTATTTATAGCGCGACTTACAGGCAAATCAAAGCTGCCTTAAACAATGATGAGATATTGATTTAGCATTTCATTTTACTTTGTCAAACTTATTGTTTGCTTTTGTAAAGATAACTTAAAGTCTATGTTAAGAGTTACATATATGCTTATTTAAAGTAACCAATTTCCTATCTCCCACAACCTTTTTCCATTCTAACTTTTTGGCTTTTCTGTTCGCACAGGTGGAACTTTGTTCCCTTCACAATCCTTTTTACATTTTCTTCTACTTCTCTTCTGTCATTTTTAAGTCTTTAATAGGCAATTTTCTGCTTTTTCTCTATCACCAACTCTATCATTCCTCTCACCCACAACCATTTTCTCTCACTCATTTTCTATACCCTCAGGTTTTTCGTCCTTTCTGGCGTAAAATTTTCCCTCTCTATTCCTTTCTCATTTTTCTCTTTCCAACGCATTTAAATCTTGTATTAAAATTTTTTCCATACATTTTTTCTAAACCAAAACTTAAAATGTTGTGTGTATTGTAGATGTTCTTCGAGGATAATATTGACAACGCCAAATACTGTGGCCATCTCTATGGCTTGGGCACCTCCTTCATTGTGAACGGCGCCAACTTTCACGAAAGTAACGGTGAAACTAATAGCGCAACGTGATTCATTTTAATCGAGCGTACGGCAAATGTTCGCAACGCTTAAAACGGAAAAGAAATTCAATATTTCAATGGATGGACGGACGGACGAAGGCAGAAAGGAAGGATACAGTTCCTGCATGGAACTGCAGCGAAAAGCTATAACAACAATAACGCCCAAGCTCAGCGGCAACAACAAAAAACATGCAAATATTGTACTTTTAAAAAATACACCGCTTCGCTTATTTTTGTTCGTGTGTGTAAACAAGTTATATCTTAATATTTATTGTGTAAAAAAACGTCAACATTATTTCAATATTTGCAATTATTTAGTTTTCAAATCGACTAACGCTGACAAAACAACAACCCTTAATGTTAAACTAAAGTAAATATAATTATAATTAAGTATGCTTGTACGTTAACATTTTAAGCAAACGCTTAAACAAGCAGAAATTGTATGTCTTCATTAGAAAAAAAAAACGCTAATTCAATGAAAAACAAAAAAAAAACGCATTAAAAAAATTGTAAAATATTGAAAATCGCAATTATTTCGATTAAATAATTATTAATAGTAGTAAAAAAAAAACGAAATAAGAAACTTTTGATTTATATGCAAGGAATAAACAAAAGAAAAAAATTTTAAATGTATAAATTGCTTCTTCTTCAAAAATTTAAATGGAATAGTGACCGGGTGCGTAAGGCAAGGTTACATAAAAAACTTTTCGTCACGCTTTAAATATAACAAATTCTATTTATTTTGCCACTATATATACGCAGACGTTTTCAACATTCCACTGTCCATCGAAATCGAATATGCATGCATTCATCTTCCAAATTCCAGCGGAACCGATTTGAATACAAGTTCAATTTAAATTGTCATCGATTTCCATTTCTGTCGAATATGGAATAAGGATCTAGTATCCTACCTAACGCGGCCTATTGTGGCAGTTCTTCATCTGATTACAGATTCTCATGGTATGAAGCAATTCCCTTTGGGATCTCTCTGAAATACCCTGCGATCCATTCTGTGTCTGTAGTAGTTGGGCTTGAAGGCCCATATACTTTGCCTGCTCGTCTGACGTTTTAAATATATATTACCTAGATAACGTAGTCTGGTCCTTCTGCAATCTAATCTAACTTCTAGCATGCAAATTTTATGCCGCAGTAGAGATAGGTAGGTTAAGTGGTCGTCTCGAGGACATCACTTAGGTCAAAAGGCCCATTGTATTACCACGTGGGGGTTTTCACCTATACACTTCCCAGTAGGGATAACATTTTAATTTGATCTGTTCAAAATCATAGTTAATATTTAAAGCCTTCGTGCCATTTAGCTAGAATTTAAACAAATAGTTTAAGAAACAATTACGTTTAGAAAAATTTATAATAATAAGTGCACATCCTTTCTTTACTCACTTAGTTTTATAGTCTTCTACATGCTAATATTCACATAAGTGGCATTACAACCTAGCGCAAATTTCAACGTCGTGCAGCAGTGCTCAAGCGTCCTTGCTTTGCGTGCCGCACCTCCGTGGCTTCAAGCGCTTCAAGCTACTTGGTACTTTCATGAACGATTCGGTCTACCTCTGCTGCTTCGATCTAATTAAAGAACAGCAGAGTTGCGGGATGTCGGCTCGTGGAATTCCTTGATAGTCGATTACGATTTATACCATTGATTGTGCAAAGTTTTTTTTTACCGACTTATAAGCATAATTCTAGATTTCTTTGCTACTATAACAGTAATAAGTTTGAACATAACAGAAATTGTATGCTATTGTAAGTTATGTTCATATTCGTTGTCCATTTGCGCTGCTTTAGTTGCACCCCTACACTCTCCGCTGCATTCTTCATTTAGTATTGTACATGGTGGCAATGGCTGGATCCTCGGTTTCGTATATGATAAGCACATCACGAAATTTATCCAATAATTGCAGCAGCTGCGAGCGCCTCAGACTCTCGAAATACATTATCTCCTCCAAATGGTGTTCGCTCTTGAAATATCCCGCCTGAAAGAGTTTCACCATGAGCGACAGATCGTCGATATTCGTGCAGGCGGGTATGGCTTTGATGGCCGCGCGATGTTTCTCATCGAAAACTTCTAGCAGTTCCTTGATTTTCTCTTCATCCTCTATGGAAGCGATGCTATCACAATTCTCTGTACTCAACGAGGCTGTCATGCTGTGCAGACCAAGGCAAGGAGCAGTGTTATAAGTGACTAGAAATGAATATTTGCAAAAAGTGGCACCTGAAATTGGATTTATGACTGGAAGAAGGCAGTGCCACCAAATCTATTGAAGCAATCGAGCCCTCGATGGAAAAATGATCTTCGGTGATGGAGCGCCGACTGGTGTGCGGCACGGGCAGCGGCTGACTGGACATGCTCAGCAACGAACCGGCGTTGCTGTAAGGAAAAAAAATTAAGTTTAGAAATAAATTTGAAATGCAAGTATAAGAAGTAATGCCCACAGCTCATCATCGTCGCTAGCAGTGCCGCTGCGACTACTAAGCAGCACCTCCCGCATGCAAACCAGCGTGCCCAGCTGTTGATCCAACACCAGCAGCTCATCCACCTCCACTTCCTGCTCTTCCTCCTCCTCTTCTTCTACATCGTGCAAGTCAGCCTCGATGAAGCCGAGCGAATCCATGTAGGCAAGCTCAAGCGCCGACGTCGTTGTACTGCAATCGCTGGGCATAAACTGCACGTACGTGTGCAGCTGCATGAGCAGATGATGCTGCAGCATCCAGAGAACCATTTGCGCGAGTATGCCCTGTCGCGCGGGCTGCTGTAGCGGCGTCGTCAGATGCCCTATGGAGGTGGGCAGCGAGAAATCGGATATGACCTCGAAAAGGGACATGCCGGCGAAGCGCGTAGAGAACTTCTCCACCAGATGCGATTTGGTGTGGAGTGGCGCGTCCGGCGCTATGACGTAGACGTTTGTCTCGCACAGCGGATAGATGATGGTGGCCTTAGCCCAGTACACCAGATGCGAGACGAGCTTGTAGACATGCTCCAGACTCAGGTCCGCGTCGGAAGCCATGCTCTGCAGCGACATTAGCGGCGTATACACCTCGACTAGCTGCAACAGCATGCGCGCACCAGGCGGTGGTACACAGTCCATCAACTCTGCAAAATCCACCAGCAGCAGCATCCCGTGGTAGGGTTTGAGCGCGCGCAAACAACGATCAATAGTCTCGGGGTCGACCATACTGCCCTTCTTGTGCAGTTGATGCGCCTTCTGCGGCAGGCAGAAGCTCAGCGTAACCTGGTGCAGTGTGTTGCCCAGCAGCGCCGTCGAGCACAGCGTCGTGCTGAGCATGCCCGTCGTGCAAAGATCGTGGTAGATGGACTTGAGCGCCTGAGCCAGCGCGCAACGTTCAGAGATCGTGTCGAACGCCCGTCGCAGTGGTTGCTGCTGTGTGGAAACTTCGTCGTGCGTGCGCGCCATGTGCGCAGTCTCCTCAGAAACATAGCCCACACGCTGCTCCTCTACCTTCAGCGCCATCCCGAGGCGCTTGCTCAGCTCGTAGTAACACTTAACAATGGAGTAACTGGCCTGCGCGTGTAACGCAAAAACTATGTTTATCAGCATTTGTTGGGGTGTGGATTTGAGAGCGGTGGATGTGAAAGTGAAGGTTGCTGCTGCTGTTCCTCCAGCACCTTGCACGGCACTTCCTGTTGGTTGCTGTTGCTCCTTGCGCTGCACCATTGTCGGATGACTTACAAAACGTACATCGTTTATTTTGACCTCGAATTTTTGATTGCACAACTGTGGTTTGACTGCAAACAGAGTGGAGAGCACTTCGTCCGTGAAGCCCTGCAACGTGCCCTTAATAGGACAAATGTTGCTGGCGCTTTGAGGTGGCGTCTGCAACAGGTCGTCTGTGGTCTGCACTGCGTAGGGATTGCGCTTCTTCATTTCGTGCGTCTGTTGAATTTTCTGATTGAGAAAATAGCAATAAAAAAGAGTAATATAGAAAGGAAATGTCGAACGAAGAAGCGATTAATACAGGGAATAAAAGGAGAAAGGTGTTGCTGCGCCATGCCCCGACAAAATTGCAGAGGGCTGCCAGGCTGAGAATGTAAAGAAACATTGGCAACTGCCAATCTGAAATCTGAATGCCGGCTGAGGCGGCAAGGCAAGAGTATCTGCTGTTGTTAAAACGTTAAAAAAATGTGTGCGCGGTTCGGTTTTAGCAACATATACCTCAGACTGCTTGGGAGGTTCCTTGACGAACAAATTAACTGCGTTCATCTGCTGTGCTGTTATCATTGTTCCCGACTGCTCATCATATGGATAACGGTAAAGTAATCTATCACCTGGGAAGTAAAAACATCTTTCAGCATAAATTGTATAAATTATTCGGGACTTTTTAGCAACCTTTACTATCCATATAAACTAAAATCACTGCTATCGGGTTAATTTCCATGTTTTCATTTGTATTCAAAGTTTTTTTTTGATAAGAACAGAGTTGGACTTGGTCAAAATAAAAACGTACCCCATTTTTAAAAAAAACGTACCTTTTCCATAAATTTAGTACCTTGAGAATAAAACTTTGTTTACGATACGGATGAGTTCGTCTTCCACTTCGGTTTGATGAGCAAAAAAAAAAAAGGTCCCTGAGCATAAAAACCTCTTACCGGTCCGGTCCTTCGGTGAGCAAAACAAAACAATGTCCCTTACTTCTTATAACATACACGAAACTAGCTCAAAATTAAAACACTTTCAATCATCTAATTTATTTAATTTATTAATAATACAATTTTCTGCTCATTATTCACGTTTAAGTTACTAGCACAGGTTTTTCCCCCTCAATACAACCCTGCACTTTCATTCTTCTTTGCTGCCAGTACCTTGTATTGCAGCCCTTCCAGAAGCTGGAATTTGTCAAAAATGTAAATGGGTACCATGTTCACGTGAGAGGAAAAGAGATAAGATGTTTGGAGGCATGACTATTCATATGCTAAACAGAAACAACTAATGTTTCATGCCGCGCGCAGCAAAAATTTTTCTATCTGCTACGAAATTAAACAAAAATAATTAAACAATCCGAAAGTGTCATGCGATGAAATTCCGTGGAAGTGAAGTTATATACCTATATTTTATGTGTGTGCCTTTTGTTTTATGTGAAAATTCTGCAATATGCAGTAAATATTAACGCAAAGTTGTGCTCTTTTTGGCGCAATTTTTTCAAGCGCATATAATTTGTTATTTAAGTAATGTCATGCACAGTTTTCTGCTTATTTTTAATGTCAAATGTGGTCACTATAAATGCATAACTAAAGATATGTGTATTTAATATTTTTATCAATAAAAATTTAACTTTGAAATTCTTTTTGGTTTTAATCTGATGGAAATGCAAGGGCAGAAGTTGACATAATTTGTAATACTGCAATTGATGAAATTTACACTTAAACATTATTTTAACAATTATATATAGCTATGAATCTCAGCACCTATCGTCTTCATGAATTCGTAGACTTCTTCGCCCGACTCCACTATTTTTGAATTGTATTTGCATTTAAGTTTTGAACTTTCGCTTTCTGTAGCAATTTTATAGGTAGTCGAAGGTTGTTCGAAAATGTGGTTGGTTCGAAAATGGTATTCATACAATATAAGGACAAGTTGTTAAAAAAATGTGTATACAAATTTAGATAAATTCAAAAACCATATTTTGGGCTTTCTTAATTAGAGGCTCGTTTTATTTTATTCACGTATGGTAAGCACTTAAAAATATCACAACTTAATTAAAAACTTCATACTAAATGAAAGTGGTAAAATACAAACTTCAATTTAAATAAAAAATATACACAATATATGCTAAAGTGTAAAGTTTAAAGTACGAGTAACTAGTTGGGATCTTTTTTGATTCACTTGCAAATGCATTTCGTTTTGTGGCAACGAGTGCTGGTAGCCGGACACATAGCACATAGCCAGATCCGAGATTTTTGCGCCCAGATATGTCGAAGCGCTCCTTATGAGTCTGTCAGACGTTCCACGGCAGAGGCAGCTTTGCCGGCCTGGGAATAAAGAATAAAGAGAATACGAATTTATTAACCACACGCTGGGCAGACATCCACAAGAAACTCACCGATACTTGTAACATCTTCTTCTTAATCCAGCTCCACCTTTTTCGTTTTATTGTTTATTGTAATCCGCATCATCACTGCGGATGTTGCCTTGAACTGATTGTAGTATAATTGATAATTGTGTGGTATAATAAAAGGATTTACTAATTTTGATTATGTACAAGGTATGAAGAAGAATGTCACCAATGTCATTTACAAATTACACTCAAAAAGGCAATCCTTCAGACGTTGTAGATTTATAGCTGCAACGAAACTGTTATATTATATTTCAGCTAGTGAAGATAAGAAATTAAAAACATTATCTTCAGTAGCACTAGTAACTTACTTTACTTCGTTGCGTTGCTTTCTTACTTTTGTTTTATCCTTCCTGCTCTTCAAACTTTTATTCCGACTATTTTAATTTTAATCGCAGCAATCCTTTTTAATACCAGCGGAAGGTCAGAGTTTCAGCCAAATAGACCTGGATTACTCACCAAGCGCATTCACACCCACCACGTCAGCCCTTATAAATAAACATCGAAACGAGCCCCCGTCCAGTACGAATTTTGCCAAAGGATCGACAACTTCGTTTACCATCGAGAACATTATCCGGAAAGACTGAGGCCGACAACCATGCCAAAATTTCTTCGTGTATTAAACTTTAAATACCTACAAATAAACCTTTTGTGATACTCTACCAAAGACGACTTTAACAGCCCATTTTGCAAAAAAAAAACCAAATTACAGGCTTTTGCTCTACACTTTTTTAATCATAAATCAATTTATGAGCTAGACTTAAAAAAAATTTTAACAATCTCGCAGACAGAAAAAAAGTCAGCTCCGTTAAAAGAACAATAACAAAGCAGGATTAAAGTTTCTTTTTTCTCTCTATATTTAAAAAACCAACTTAAAGCCAAGTACGAATTAGAATTTATTCGGTTTTCTTGACGTTCTTCGCTTGGGCGGGCTTCTGGGAACGGATGACAGCAGACGCACGGCGGACAGCAGCCTGGAAAATTAAAAACAAAGCGCTTTTTAAGTTGTGGACTAATAATCTTATATTTGTTAGGCTACAAATAGGCTTCAGAGAGTTCTTTCAACAAAAAGCAATTCAGCGATCTTGGTGTGTAGCTAAACAAAGGAATCATCATGCTGAAAGGCAAGACAGCCGCAGTTTTGATATTGCAACTAACCTGAGTCAAATCCTTGCGGTACTTAGAACCAGTCAACAGGTTCCTCAATTTCTTCAGTGACCTCCTGGGGCCGGCTTTCATTGTGAGGCGCACAGTGTTCTTAACAGGACGCTGTGCGTATTTGCCCTTCTTCATGACAACTGTGAAGCCCTTCTTGTCGGCTGCAGGTACAACACCGACGGTCTTCTTATGCACGAGCCCACTGTAGCGGTAGGAGCTGACGTTGGTCAAATTGTTGGCCTCCTACATGGCAAAATTAAAAATAAGCATTGTAATATAGAGTATAAAAACGTAAAGCTGTTCCGAAAACTAGATTGTATCAGTTTAGAATATGTTTCTATCATATGGTAATCAACTATCATTGTGAATTAGGCATCACGGTAACATCGCAGCAAGATAATCTTATGCTTCGCTAATTTCGTTTAAATATCTGCAACATTTTCCAGAAAGCTGTTTCTAAGCTGTCTTGGTTTGACTTAAAATTTTTTTTTTATAAATATCGCCCCTTTCAATGTTTTGATAAAATGGGAAACCGTTCTACGAGTTAAGTCTCTGTTAAAAATGCGAACTATTTTTTTACAAAAGTACACGCAGTGATGACCGATGCCATCGATTCGCTAATGTTTAACACTTCACGGATAACCTCTCCGGATACAGTCCCACGGTTCGATTCGAATAGTTGGTCATGACGAAAAAGTCCTGCGCGCCTGGCATGAACCAATTGAATAGGCCACCATTTTTGCATTATAATCTTTGTTCGATAGCCCTATTTGATACGAATGGACCGCGGAACTCTTACCTTCACTTCTTCTAATAAGCACACTTATTTTTACCTTTTAAATATGTATGCAGGTTTTTATTTTTTATTTTTATATCTTTTATTTTTTTTATCTCACAGGAATGTTCTATTCTCTTTTTCACAATTTTTTCAACTCCACAAAAATTTGCTATTTATTTCAACGTCAGAAAAATGCCTACATTTTTTTCTTTGGGGAAAAATCCTCTCAGTGCTTCTTGCATACAGTCGTGCCGCCTTCAACACACTGCGCCCTTGAATGCTGTGCTTCAATATCCAGAGGAAGACGGCACAACTTCTGGATCGGCCTTTCCAAATATTTAAGCTTCCTCTTCTTGCCATTTCCATGAACCCAATCAGCTGATGGCATTTGCAAGCGCACGTTCCGTACCAGCCCATCCTGACCAGGAATTGTTTCGACTACCCTGGCCGCTTTCCACATTGTGGGTGGCGTATTTTCATCGCGTACAATCACGAGATCTCCCACCTCCAAGTTCTTTCGCGCTTTCCTCCATTTTGGCCGCTGTTGTAACTCTTGCAGATAATCCTGCTGCCATGCTTTCCAGAACACTTGAGTCATTTTCTGTATACGCTCCAAGTATTTCAGTCGATTGTCTGGGATTTCACCGACATCCGCTCCGAACGGTTGCACGATTGGACCGCCAATCAAAAAATGTGCCGGGGTTAAGAAACGCAAATCATCCGTATCATTTGAAAATGCTGACATGGGACGAGAATTCATCACCGCGCTTGTTTGGCATAAAACTGTCAGGAAACTGTTACTCGTCAAGCGGTGCGCTCCAATTATCCTGCGCAGGTGATACTTCATGGCCTTCACAGCTGCCTCCCACAGACCACCTTGATGTGGCGCCGATGGCGTAATAAATCGCCATTCAGTCCCAAGCGCTAGCAGGTCCTTCCCCATGTCGGCTTTTTTCCAACTGCGTAACATGCGCGCCAGTTCCTTTTCTGCCAACTTGAAGTTGGTGCCGTTGTCACTCCACAACCGCGCGCACGGTCCACGTATGCTCGTAAAACGGATGAAACCTTCGATGAAGTCCTCGGCTGACAGCCCCTCCACCAACTCTAGATGGACCGCTTTAGTAGCCATGCATACAAATACGGCAACGAACTTTTTCTCCAGGATATTGCAGCGCCCATTGCGTGCTTTGAGTAGGTATGGCCCGGCGTAATCAACCCCTGAGTGTTCAAATGGCCTGCATGGCCGTACTCGGTCTGTTGGAAGCTCACCCATCATCTGCTCAAAACTTTCCTTGCGCTGGTAGGAGCATTCCTTGCATTTCAGATTGTGCGTCCTGATTGCGCGATTAAGATTGGTAATCCAAAATCGTTGCCGTAAGTAGGCCGTCATTTGTCGTTGTCCGCCGTGTAGCGTGCGTTCGTTTGCCTGGCGTATCAGCAGCTGGGCCAACCAGCTAACATCCGGCAGCAAGGCCGGGTGGCGCTGGTTGTAAGGCAGCGACGAGCGGTTCAAACGGCCTCCGATTCGCAATATTCCTTTTCCGTCCAGGATTGGGTTGAACTGTACAATAGCACTTGTATTGTCTACTCCGTCAGTCATTGGACGTAGAAGCGCCTTGATTTCTTTCGCGTAGTAATGGTTTTGTTCTTCTCGCACCCAGTGCTCTTGGGCGGCGATTACTTCATTGTACCCCAGTGCACCATGGCGACGGTTCTGCACCCCTTCCTCTGTCCGAAAACGTAAGAACGCATTGTATTTGAATCGCAAAAGCCACGCCGTGAGCCTAAACAGTTTATGGGCGTTTGATGCACGCGCCAGCAGGCTCTGTCCCTCTAGTGAAATGCTAAGAGCGGCGATTACCTTCCTGATAGGACGGAGCTTGGCACCTTCCAAGTCAGTTCCGTATCTAGCTTCGTTAAGCACGAGTCGCCTGGCCTCCTCTGTCAACTCCTTCTTGCCGCATGGCCAACACTGCGATGATTCTGTCAACCAAGGTGGCCCGTGCCACCAGAGCCGATTTTCGCATAGCTCACTTGCCGTACTTCCACGGCTCAATATATCGGCTGGGTTGTCCTTTGTCGGGACATGGCGCCAGTCTGCTAACGCTGTCAGCTGATGGATCTGCTGCACCCTGTTGTTGACGAAAATCTTAAGCGAGGCAGGCTCCTTAATCAGCCAAGCTAATATGATCTGAGAGTCAGTCCACAGTGTCGTTTTGTAGTGCGTTGTTCTGGACGATCTCTGGAACGTGTCGACCAATTCACTTAGTAATACTGCAGCACACAATTCTAAGCGTGGCACCGTAACCGTTTTTAGTGGTGCTACCCGTGATTTGGCCGCGATCAACCTACATTCTGCTTGAGAATCGGTTTCGACCCGCGCGTATAGCACGGCGCCATATGCTGTCATCGATGCGTCCGCGAAACCATGTAGGGTCACAATTCCTTGTTCGCTCAGCCCGAGCCAACGTGGTAATCGAATCTCCATGACTTGCGGAAGCTGATGCTGTATCTGCTGCCATTCCTCGTAAATGTCCCTTGGAACTGGCGCATCCCATTGGATCTGCGCTGCCCACAGCCTCTGTATAAGGATTTTCGCGACGACGATCACTGGCCCGATGTAGCCATTTGGGTCAAACAGCTGTGAAATCTGGCTGAGCAACCGTCGTTTTGTCATTTCTGTTGCACTGAGCACTGGCGGTGATTCGAACTTAAACATCAGTTGGTCCGATTCCGGCAGCCAGCGTAGCCCCAATACCGTTGTGTCACCAAATTCGTTCAGCTCAAGCATTTCGCTCGTTTGATGGCCCGCTCCGTCGGGCACCACATTGCGCTGATTCGAGCGCCACTTGTCTAACGTGAACCCGCATGCACTCAGCAGTGCATTTATTTCGCGGCAGAGTGATTTTGCGCTTTCGGCATCCTGCGCCCCTGTCAAACAGTCATCCATGTAGAAATCGCGTTCAACGGCGTCTGCGCCCCGTGGGTATTGTGTCCGCATGTCCCGAGCTCCTTGTACCATAGCCCGAACTGCACAATGTGGTGCCGATGCCATACCAAATGTGACTCCTGTTAGCCAGTACTCTTTAATCTCTTCACTCGGTGAAGGTCGCCAGAAGATGCGCTGCAGATCCCATTGGTCAGGGTGAATTTTTACTTGCAGATACATCTTTTTTATGTCTGCTGTAACTGCTACTGGACTGCATCTAAAGCGCATGATAAGCGGCGCTAAATTCACTTGCAGTTTTTCGCCAACCAATTGCATTTCACTCAATGAGATGCCTTGATTTGTCCGGCAAGACGCATCAAACACGATGCGAAATTCCTTAAGCACTGCGTGGTGGGGAATATGATAGCATTGATCATAGGCCGGTCGGTTGACAGGGCGCATTTGGTCGTGACGCAAAAATTCTTCTATTGCGTGGATGTATTTGGCTTTCAACTCTGTGTCCCGCTGGAATCGTCTTTCTAGCTGGTAAAACCGATGAAGCGCTACTGCACGAGACGAACCAAGCTCAGTAATACCCGCTCGTAATGGAATGGTCACTTGATATTTGCCATCCTCTAGCCGCGTATGAGTGCGTAAAAAGATTTCATCGCATTTTTCTTGTTCCAATGTACGCCTTCGTTCATTCGATACTTCTTCTAGCTCCCAGAACTTGCGCAACTGGTGGTCCAGCCCACGTTCATCGAAAGCCTCCTGGGCGGATGCACACTTGAGTTCTTGAATTGGTTGAACACCGCCTCCAAATACCAGCCATCCGAGACGCGATGGTTGCAGCGCAATGCCCAGATGATTTATCCTCCCACCGTCTAACATCGTAACGGCCCAGACACCGGCGCCCAACAAAATGTCAAATGGTGCGGGAACACATAGCTCTGGGTCGGCTAGCTCGTCGTGAATATCCGATGGAATCATTTCCTCTGGCATTGGGGAGTGTGGCAGCCACATGCTTGATAGTTGTGACATGACCACCAGCTCAATTGTGCATAGAGCTTGATCATTGAAGCGAGATAGCAGGAAACATATAATCTTTTGCGTTGATGGCCGTCCACTTACTCCGTTTACGCCACTGAACCTTGCGTTGCATTGTTGGGTTGGCCACTTTAACTGTCTTAATGCCGATGCCGAAATCATGTTGGCCTGCGAACCGCTGTCACACAGTGCGCGGAATGGTGGCGAGATTTTTCCCTGCGATTGCAATCGGATGACGGCCGTAGCCAGCATCGCCGCCCATGTATTCTCTGGTTCAAGCTTGTCGTGCCCATTTGTTTGCGCCTCTTTCATTTGTTTTGCGGCGATGAGAGAACGGGCGTCTCTTCGTGCTGAATTGGGTGTTGATTGCTATTGTCTTCTTGCTGGCGTAATGCCAGTAGCGCCCATGTCGGGTGCTGTGGACACTCGGCGGCCAGCCGCATATGAATTTTCAGTTTTGAAATTAGCCGGACAGAGACAGCTGTTATGCGGCACCCGGCATCGACTGCACTTTCTCTCTGGGCACTGAGCTGCCTTATGTCGAAGACTGAAGCAGTTACGGCACATGCGATACTCTTCCACATGGGCTAACCTAGCGGTCAGCGGCAGTGCCTTGAAGTTGGCACATCTGAATGGCCAATGTCGATCACCGGGGCAGAGCTTGCAGTCTGGGCGTTGCTCGTCTCTTCGGCCAAATACCGATGTCACGCTTCCTGTTGCTGTGGAAGGCGCTGACGTGTGTAGGTGTTGCTCAGTCGGCCGCCCTGAATGTCCCACCATTGCCCGCAGTGTACTAGCGCGCATTTCCAAAAATTCATATAGGCCCGTCAAGGTTGGCAGCTGCATTGGCAGCCGACGCAATGACCATTGTGACAAGCTCTCAGCATCGAGCAATCCTTCAATTCGATGCATTAGCAGATGGTCCGCCACCTTTTGCGCAGGCAATAACACTTGCAGTTGTCGATGTGCGCTACGTACCGTGTCCAGTACTTCACGGATTGATGTGCATGATGGCCTTTGTATCTTCCGCAGTTCGTCGATTCGCCGTATGTGCGCCTGGACCGTGTTGTATTCGTTGTCATATGTTTGACAAAGGCTATGCCATGCTTGTTCGTAGCTTTCGCCTTGATCTGGTGTCCACTGGCCCAAAACATCACAAGCTCGGCCTTCGACGGCGCCCAACAGATGTCGCAATTTCTGCGCCTTATTGAACCGATCATTATGGTGTACCTCTGCGATAAATGCGGCCCGGAAGCGTGCCCAGTCTTCGTCCTTTCCTGAAAACTTCGGCACATTGACAGGCTCTGGCAGCTGAATCTGGATGGTTTGACCTGCTGATCCGATTGTCACGGCCGGGCGTGTCCCACCAACCGCTGGCAAAGTGCGCAAACGCGTGCGCAACTTACCCTTGAGTTGCATGTAAATTTCTGCATAGCGGGCGTATTCTTGCCCGATAATGGCAAACGTTGTTTCCGAATGTACGAACTTGCGTAGCTCACGCCATTCTAACTCGACTTCCGACCATTCCTTTTCCAACTGCTCGAGATAGACTTCAACATCTGGGATTGGCATCGCTGCAATCTCCTCGTCGTTGCGTCGTCCAGCAAGCAATTCCAACGTTAAAAATGCCTGGCGCATTGCCGATGAAATATACGACGAGTGGGTGACTGGGCCCTCGTTGTTTGGAAAATGGGTACGGCGCATGCGCTTTCGTGCCAAGGCAGATACATTCTCTCCATCGTCGGGTTCCGGTCTTGCTCGTACGTATCTCCCTGGTGAGTGCGTTTCTGAAACGGGAGGAAATGTTATGCTTTTAAATCAAGCCCTTTTCAGTGGCCTTACGAGTATCGCTCGCAAGTTGTGATTGGCCCTCCTGGCCAATGCACAAGTTCCCTAGGATCGGAGTGCCGAGCACCTTACCGCATCTCCGATCCATCGCTCACTGGGTACTGCAGAGCAACTTTCTGCAGTACCAGTTGAATGCACTGATCCCTAGGATCGGAGTGCCGAGCACCTTACCGCATCTCCGATCCATCGCTCCCTGAGTACTGCAGAGCACCTTTCTGCAGTACCAGTTGAATGCACAAATCCCTAGGATCGGAGTGCCGAGCACCTTACCGCATCTCCGATCCATCGCTAACTGAGTACTGCAGAGCACCTTTCTGCAGTACCAGCTGAATGCACTAATCCCTAGGATCGGAGTGCCGAGCACCTTACCGCATCTCCGATCCATCGCTCACTGAGTACTGCAGAGCACCTTTCTGCCGTACCAGCTGAATGCACTAATCCCTAGGATCGGAGTGCCGAGCACCTTACCGCATCTCCGATCCATCGCTCACCGAGTACTGCAGAGCACCTTTCTGCAGTACTAGTTGAATGCACAAATTATTTTTTGGCCTAGCCGATGTGTGTGAGGTCATGGTTATAAGGATATGAATAGACATACCATTAGCGAAAACCTGGTCGCCACCGCCAGACGCGCCGTTCAAATCGCACCCATACACCTCTCCTTGATCGCTCATTTTTTCCAAATTTCGCTTCTTTCACTGCTTCCTGAAGTTAATATGAATTATATTATATGGTTATAATAAGAAGATGCATCAGATATCGCCAATTTATAACACTAAGCAGCACTGATTATACGCTTGCGTTGATTAAAACCCTAGTTCCATTTCATGCTGCGCCCGCACGAACAGCTAAACGAGAAGCATCTCTATCTTCTTCGTTTTCAAGTCCTACAGAGCCCCAAAGCACAGGCATTTTCACAAAAAAATTATCGCCTTCTCCTGATGCACTAGTTCAATCTGGCTTCGATGGACCATGTTCGATAGCCCTATTTGATACGAATGGACCGCGGAACTCTTACCTTCACTTCTTCTAATAAGCACACTTATTTTTACCTTTTAAATATGTATGCAGGTTTTTATTTTTTATTTTTATATCTTTTATTTTTTTTATCTCACAGGAATGTTCTATTCTCTTTTTCACAATTTTTTCAACTCCACAAAAATTTGCTATTTATTTCAACGTCAGAAAAATGCCTACATTTTTTTCTTTGGGGAAAAATCCTCTCAGTGCTTCTTGCATACAGTCGTGCCGCCTTCAACAATCTTATCTACATCTTTCATGTAGCTGAAGAGTCATAGTAGCTAAACGGAAACTCCCAGTAGCCTGGGAGATAACATTACGACGGTCGAGATCGTTAACTCCGAGATCGCACACCCCAGTCTGTCGGACAATGCATTCATTGTCGTCATACCCTTTATCATCGCCTTTAACTTCCTAACCACCCGTCTGTCTATGCCACACTCCAACGTCGAAAAGCAAGTTCCTGCATTTCCTCGTCGCAATCATTTTTGCTAAACTCATGGCGTATTACGACCCAATTTCGCTTGAAATTATGGCTTTCGCAGCAACCAGATCCCTGCGCACGCGAACGACGGATAAAACTGTTATAAAAACAATCCCAATACTCGATCGATTCAAGAGATTTTTAAGTCAAAGAAGACTGTTCGCTGTTCGGCTATTTCGAAGATTAATTAAAAAATGTAAAATATTTGTTCTTTTCTAATGATACATATACGTATATGTACTCGTGTATATACCAGTTTTATTTATATAACTATAAGTTACTTTTGTTTAGCTGTAAAAATATATATAAATAATTATAAATTTATCATTTGCCTTTTATTTACATTTCATTCGCATTGATGGAGGCAAGCGCCAAACTAACAAACAGAAATTTACGGCCTTACCGTATAAATCACCGTGATCGAACGCAACGCGAACACGAAGCCAACGCCGGGATCAAAAAACGGCATTTTGTAAATCACGGCGTAATTGCGTTCGTTGTCTTACGGCATCACTTGAGCTGTCAAGTTCTTACGAAAAAGAGTTGTATTTTTCTTAATTTATCAGCCAAATACAAAACACACAAAATTTGCTGCATCCATTGCATACCTCCCATAGCCTAGTGGTTAGAGCGTTCGACTAGCACGCGAGAAGTTGCGAGTTCAACCCTCAACCGCGATGCATTTCTTTTTTTTTTTTGTGATTTCGATCCTCAACTGCAGTGCTAGTATTTTCTTTTTTTTGTACTTTTTTCTTTAGTATTTGTCTTTAAAAAGTACTGCAATACTTATTATTTGCTTCTGCAGATTACCACAAATCAATTTTCACTCGAAATTACCAAAAATTTTGCGTTTAAAAAACTGAACGCGAGCACAAACCCAAGTGAACGATTTGACAGTTCAAGTGAGTGAATGCGCCGCGTTGCGTTTTACGCGGTACCGATTTTCATATGAAACTACGTAAGACAACGCGAGCAGTCACCGAGTGAGGTGATGCGTTTTACAAAATACCAAATTAGTGAACGCAGGGTGAAGTGAGGAGTTGGGATTTACAAAATAAGCACCTTAAAAATTTATGGGTTTTTCTGTGCTTTAGGAGCTGCGCGAGAAGCTTATAGCACACATTAACGGATTGGGTCAGAAGGATCCACGCGAGAGGGATAAAAAACTAAAGGAATTGTTGGTGAGCTTTCCCGTGGTGCGGGTAAAGGCTTTACGCCCAGTGGTGATGGCAATTTGACGATAAGTATTTGCGTATTTTGGTGCGGGATATAGAGCTCTACGCAGACACGGACACCGAGGTGAAGCGCCAAATATGGCGCAACAATCAGTCCCACTTCTCATCTGTTAAGTTAAACGCATACACACCATATCTACTTATCAAAAGAAACAATTTTTTGTTTAAAATTTTTTTACGCGTTCAGCCAAGTCTTCCATCTTTCAGATAAGTTATAGACGACCGTGCATTATAATTAAAAATAATTTATCCATTGACAAAGAGAATTTTAAAAACTGGCTACAAACAAAAAATTAATGAAATTTTACTCTGATATACTGTACTTGAAATTGTATATATAGTCAGTAGAGCTTTCTTACCGTCGCATAAAGAAACAATAAGACAATGACATAGAGTACGGGAGTGTGGTCTCTGCGAAATCAACTAAAAGGTTCCTAAAAAATTTCGACCCAAATCAAAATCAATCAAAACCATCAAATTTGTGTATTGTATGTATATTTTTGGTTACTAATACATACTTGAATACCAGTCGCATTAACCAGTAGCTTATAATTTTACACTTCCATATCATTTAGATATCCTTACAGCTTTTACAAACAATATTGAATATGTGTTACCTTTGTTGTTCGAATTTCAACATATCACACACTAAATACAAAAGAGTTACAACTCAAAAATCACAGTTTCAGGAGAGGCAAAAAAACTAATTAGTTGCTCCTGAGCACATTAACTAACATAAAAACAAACACAAGGAATTTTTCCAGATAAATAAGGTAATGAAGATAATGAAATTCTTGTTGTAGTTAGAGATGCGTACTGTGAATTGATTTAATGAAAAAATTTGATTTGGAAGATTTTGAGCTGGGACTCTTTTGTATTTAGTGTGAGATATGGTGATAGAATTTGGAACAGCTTTGTAATAGGAAGATTTTTTTTTGCCTTTGCAAAGAAAATACTACTTACTCATATGTACAGTTTTCTCCGCTAAATTCATAATATGAAAATATCCAAGTACATGCATATCAAAAAATACACCCGATAAAGTCTGACCTTTCATAAACATCCAAAAATCTCAAATGGTGAGTGATATACAAGTAGCAGCGTGTGCAAATCTTGATTCAGAAACCAACAATTTCTTTCATATTAAAATTGATAGTCGCTCTAATTTAACATTAAATCAAAAATAAATAATTCCTTAAATCAAAAACTATACAAAAGTCCTTTTCCTCTAATTCGCTTTTCGTAATATTCGAAAATTCATATTACACCTTTAAAATTTGAGTTTTGAAACAAAACGTAAATAAAGTGCTCAAGCAGTTGACATTTTTTTTCTGGACTCATAAGGAAGCTATGAATTCGCTACAATGCTACGAGGGACTGAGATAGGTTGAATATTTTTTGATTAAATATAAACACCAGCACAAAATAAGTGTACAAATGTGACTCAATTACTATACGATTATTTGAAAGCCTTTAAAAACAATACTTGCTAGCAAATATGTAGGTGCAGCTGGTGCATCTCACAACAGAGAACGGAAGTAACATAATTTTATTGCTTAAGCTTATGTATTGTTACGCCCGACGCAAATATGGCGTAAACTCTCCAATTCATTACGTTTCAATCGTAACTCAAACATGGCTTTCATAAAATTATGACAATTTGTAACAATGTCGCCCTGCATCATAGTGTCACGAAATAAATTGGCCAAGGCTGCAATATCCCCACAAGCGAGTATACCCGACTTGTGCGTTAGAAATAACGTTAAAGCTGCACGGAATATAATCTATAAATTATATGAAAATAAACGTAGTTTGAGTAAATAGTAAAACGAATGTACTATATAAAAAAGAAGGCTCGCCTTATGACTCTCGCTAAATACGCAATCCCAGATACGCAGTACAGTCTCCACAGGTAGCACTTCGGCGAAAATGCAAATGAACCACTTGCTGGCTATTACAGCATATGAAACAGAAGAAATATTTTAATTCTTATTGTTGGTAACTTACAGCAAAATTTACTAACCTAAATTATCAATGTGCTTATTAACGCTTGGAGCTCGTCTTATTATTAACTCCTTAAAAACAGCCAAGTCTCGTAGAAGATTTGCCATATTCTTAGTATGATACTGGGGAACTATATTCTCCACAATATGTTTGAGTAACCAAAACGATTTCTCTTCATCGTCAGTAACTATTAGTAGAAGACCTTTTGAGATTAAATCGAAAATATTTAGCTCAGTTAGTATAAAATATGAGTCAAAGTAATAAATATCTATACCAGCGATATAATTCAAACCCTGGCAATATCCGACGTCCCGATTGTGTTGCGCATACGCAATCAATATATTAAACAATCTGTCTTTTTTTGTTCCAAAGTGGATATTGTCCGGAAATGTACGAGGTAGGTCAATTGATATAGAGTCACTGATTTCCTTTTCATATCGGGTATTCAGTAAGCTTCGATAGAGGTCAGGAGAACGTTGTTGCATTTTATAAGCACCAGATATTTTCATCCACACATCAGGACGATAAGGACCTTCCGAAGATAGTAAAATAAAATTTGCCAAAAAAATTCAAATAAGAAAGAAATTATATACATAAATATGTACATTTTTACTGTTCCCAAATAGTAAGAACTGAATAATTAGAACTTGTACACGTTTTACTCACCTGGTATGCCTTTTCTTACCGCTTTAATTTTCCATCGATGTGTGTAAGATCAGTATTATGTTTCAGTATTGTTTCCCATTTCATGCGTCGCTTGGTGAGCGTTTTTAAATAATTTGACATGAACTTCTCATAGTTTTGATAATCGAAATTCTCAGCACGCTTAAAGCCATATTCGTCCACATCGCTGAAAAGGAAACACTTAAGATTTAAAAATTGAAAAACCCACAAATAATAAATAAAAGCAAACACAGCACTCCTTAAAAAAAGCCACTGAACTTTAAAAATATCACAGAGTATGATTATATTTTCACTGTTTAATTTACACGCACACCCATTTTTGACAAATTACAAGATATTCCTAATAGGACAATACATAAATGCCATAAATTCTGGCCATACGAGATTTGCACAATTTTACCTATCAAAAAGCGATGAACAGCAACTGATAAACAGCTGATAATTCTTTTCTATTGCATGTTCTAGGATTACTATTTACATTTGATTGTGACATGCAATTTAGAAGAAGAAGCGCTAGGATTACTATTTACATTTGATTGTGACATGCAATTTAGAAGAAGAAGCGCTAGGATTACTATTTACATTTGATTGTGACATGCAATTTAGAAGAAGAAGCGCTAGGATTACTATTTACATTTGATTGTGACATGCAATTTAGAAGAAGAAGCGCTAGGATTACTATTTACATTTGATTTGCTCATTTTGTGAGTGTGTTAGTAAAAAAAGGGAGACAGTTGACCGTTCATCTCACTTGCACTTGCAGTAGACCATAATCTAATCGCTGATTGACATTTGACAGTTGCCAGCTCATCTGAATCATAGTGTAATAATATCAAGTGAACCAGATAGCAATGACATTCTATTCTCGTACCGTAGATTGTCAGTTGCGTTGTCAAAAATATTAACCCGTTTTCAGTTTGTGTTTTGAGTTTGCGTTTGAAGAAAAAAGTAAAAAGAAAAAAATATCAATGCCGAACTCTTGCTATTTGTGCAAAAGCACTTACGATGCAGCGGTGCCGATGTTTTCGCTGCCAAAGGATTTGCGACGAAAGTGGTTAAGAGTATGCAATACCACTTTTTCATCCTCAGCGACCATTTTGAGGAGAAGGAGACCTTAGGCAGTAAGAAAAGGCGATTGGGACCATTTGCGGTTCCCTCAAAACAATTGCTGGTTATTAATACTTTCATTACTGAAAATAAAAATTGCATGGTAAAAATGTTGAGTAACTTTTTTGTACTAATGTCTCGGATGGGTTAAGACATATAACGAAGAAGGAGAAAAGAAAAATCAAAAAATTTTTTGACAAGCTAGGGTACTTCAAGCTACCTGGTTCACTTGATATTATTACACTATGATCTGAATCATATGTCTGCAATCAGCTGTTTGTCTTTCCGAAACTGAATCTATTACAATCTGAAAAACAATAATATTTACAATTTGAACCATGTGCCTCAAACCTAGTAGAGCCAACTCAAACGTACTAGAGCCAACTCAAACATATCTGATATCAGCTGCTTGCAAAGCCTTCTTATCTAATTAGGGATGGGCCAACTGATTTTTTTCGGGCCGTGTTGCCATATAATATTTACTCAATTTCACCCACCATGGCATTGCTGATGTGCTCTCGCAGTTCACCATCTTCCAAGGTAAGAGTCATCTCGTCGCTGTCGCCGTCCCCATCATCAAATTGGTACGTAATGTTATTACCCATAGGGGGAGATGCTTTACTGAAGACGGTAACAGAACTTTTCAAAGTGCTTCACAGCAACACTTTATGCAGTTTTATTAGTTTTATTCATCTAAATGCAAATGCATTTCAAGTTGCACAAAAATCGTTCATTTTCATATAAAAATGATATTTGACTCATCTGAAATGTAAACAATAACAGTACGGGTACCAAAATTTTCGTACTCTTGTATCATATTTTCTATGGAGTTTTGTATGGGAAATCGAGTACGAAGGTATCAAAAAATTTTCGTACCCGCCACTTCGTATTCCTTACCAGCTGCTTATGTCTCGTTGATCGCGTGCTCATTTTACAAGATTCGTTGCCTCCTCGCATTCGCCCCACAGTGTTGATATCTCAACGTACCCTGAGAAATGAAAAGCGTACCCAAAAAATAAAAATGTACCCAAATCAGTACGAAAGTACGGGGATTTCCTACCCTGGATAAGAACAAGAAACATGAAGTTGGCTGTGCTTGCCGTTACAATGCGTGTCAAACTGCCTCATGAAATCTTCTTAATACTAGTGTATTCTTTCTCTCATACGTAAAAGGCATACAGAAACTATGTCGTTGCCTCATTGTTGTATGTAGAGCGAAGCAAAACAAACGCGAGAACTGAACGAACCGTGGAAAACCAATATGTCGTCACAATGCAACAATGCACATGCCGTAGTTACCAGTTTGAAAAGATTGCAAAGTCGTTCGATACCCATAATAGTAATTAATAAAAGTCAATGCAGCTCCTTTATCATTATTAACATTTAATTTACAGAATAATATTTTGTAAAAAACTCTACTAAGCACTAATAACCAAGATTTTCGGCCTAACATAAATACATAGTTTATCAATTTTACACTCTTTTAAATATTCTACAGAGGACGATATTTTAGTTGGTTCTTGAAGTGATTTTATGATGTTTATGTTGCTAGTTTTATTATATAAAATTTGTACCTTCTGTTGGTTAATCCGCACGATATTGTGAAACTGAACATAATAAAAAATCTCCGTAATATCAAAGAAATATATTGAGAAAAATTGTTGACAGAATTTTCGATAACAATCCGTGTTACTCTCAGCTTTTTGATTAAAAATTGTAATACATATGTGATATTACAGTCGATAATTGCTTCTTATGTGGACATTTCAAGTTCAGATCTCGCGTCACAGAAGGTTTTATGGGAAACAGGGAAACGATAATAATAATAATTCGATTATTAATGAAATTTATCGTGCTGCCGGTATCGATTGCGTATTTTCCTAATTATGGCGGCGTTTAAAATTTCAACAATAAAGGTGTATCGAAATCTTTTGATATCAAAATAATATCGGTCAACTTCTTTTACACTTTACGATTTACACTCGTACTCAAAACCGTTTTCGGATACTAGGCTTAGTATTTACCCTTTGTTGTACTCAGTATCACTCAGCAATTCTTTTGAAATTTTAGAAATAATTCTGATATATTTTCCTGTCAGTTTTTAGTGTGAGAAAACCATTTCAAAAAAAAACCAAGTTCATTCTGTCGTAATTTTAAAACATTTAGAATGGCAATACTACGCACGCGATTAATTGGATTTTTGTGCAAGTATGCGTGTAGTAAAAATTAAAGCAAACTGAACGAAACTGAACGAACGAGTGTAGCAGCAGCAACGAATGGCGGCCGCCATTTATTGAATTTTACATTCGACTTCAGAGGATTCTGGCGTGCGAAAACTTGTTCACATTTGATAAAAATGTGAAGAACACTGCGAAAATTATAAAAAGTTGTGCAAACTATAGAGGAAAGTGTGTGCAAGCGGCATTGCATAAAATGATGGGAAATTTTCATCAATAAATGCATTGAAAATCAAAGTGAAAAAATCCAAATGAAAAAATTGTTGACAAGAAAAGCGGAATTGGAAAAAATCTTAAAATCTCTGCCGTGTGGTATGTTCGATGAAAAAACGCAAAAGTAGTATAGTAGAGCGAGAAAAAGAGAGGAGGAAAAAAGTGGGATAGCGCTATACAGCGCGTATGTAAGTGCAAGTGAGATGAGCGGAAGTAGTTTTTGGTGTGTTTAGAGGAAGTAGCAGAAAACTTGAAAATTTCTGGCTTTCCTGTTCGTAGTTTTAATTTGAAAGTGATTAGAAGTTTAAAAACCATTGAAAGCTTTTCGTAAGTAGTATTCAAAAAACGGAGGTGTACGATTTACGTGTAGTGGTTGGGAGTTCTTTAACTCTGTGAAAAGTTTTCGCATACGTTTGCTTGATCCTTTCTGCATTTCCATTCTTTTTATGGGTACAGTGTGGGGCTTTCCATTAGTTCTTTATCCAACATTGCGATATTTTCGCGAGCCTACGAACAAGCTAAAAGACAAACAAGCTTTTATATATAAAAAGAACTCGCTTACATTAATGTACACGCATACGTTTGCATGCATAATATATGTACATTTATTCATTACAAATGGACGCATAGAAACGAGTCTGACAGTTTTCATGTTAATAGACTTTTGACTTATAGCCTACTATTAGTTCGAGGAAACGGTAAGGCATAGAGCAACGCAGAGCTGAAGAAGGAAGAAAGAAAAGTCTAAAATCTGCTCGAAGATAAGAAACGACAAATTCTCACTCACTCACTAAGGCACATCTGTGTCGCGCCAACTACAACACTACACTTTTCCTCCTCTTTTTTTCATCGACCGATACATATATCGATACGGTATGAAATTGAAAAAAAGTTTTAATGAAAATGCAGGAAATTGTAGATTCTTTGTGCGGCTAAAGACCAAATGGATCTGTGTCTCAAGTGCAGAATGCAGAAAAAATATGATTTTCTTTTATAATTTGCTTTCTGTGCAAAGGAAAAGCAAAAGTGAACAAATTCCTGCTGTTTGAAGTTTTTTTGATTTTTGCTTGATTTCAAAAAAATGAAATGCTTGTGCTTTAGATGTTTATTGTTGGCACGTAGACAAGGTAAGCCCTAATCTATAAAATTGGTTCAAACATTTAAAGTTAAAGGAAATTCCCGGGCAAGGGTCCAGTGTTGCAATTTCATCATGGCCTTTGGGTGCATATTCTCCCCACCGCGGCGCGATTTAGTGGCCTAAATTTTACTTAAATCAAATCTTGCATATTTTAACTTAAAAAAATTCTTTCAAAATTTGTATTTTTCTTGTCAAATTTCGCAAAAAAATATAATTTTTCAGATTTATCTTAGTATTTTGCTGCCATTTTTCTTCATCCATTTTTACAACATTGCACGGAATCGTGCCGTCTCATTCTATCGCTAGTCGGATTGGACTAGGTACAAATCACACGAAGAAATTAGCAGCCATTGCTAGCGCTCTATTATTTCATGCCTAGCTTATTTTGGCATTTTGTAGCTTGAAGAAATTTATTTCTATGATAACGATATATGTATTGAAAATACGGGTACATATTGCATTCCGTTTTTTGTTTAAAGCTTGCATTTTTACTAAAATGGCAATTCTTTTATACATAATTGGTTCTCTTAAATTTTTCGGTTCAAAAGCAAAATAAAAATGGCGTACAATTTGTGAGGTAGGGTTAGTGCGCGTGTGTGAAATATATCTAGTTTTTCAATTTCTTTTGTGGCGTTCTTATGCGAAGTTGGTTGCAGTAAACGAAATAATGTTCATGCACGGTGCTGCCACATTGCAGTGCTATGGTGTAGAAATTTCTGACTTAAATATATAGTCGGTGTAAGCAAATCATTAAATTTCAAAGTAGTTATATTGGGAAAAGTTATTCGTGGCAATGTTTCGAGTTGAAGTCGGTTTCAAAATACCTTTCTATCGCACACACTACCACCAAATTTGTCAAACTTACGTATGTATGTGTTGTGTGTGCATGCCTCTGCTCTAAACGCGCTTAGTGGTCAGGGTTGTATTGAGCAGAATATGAACAGTGAAGAAAACGAATAAAAATAAAAAGCTAAAATTTGCACCAGAATAGGTATTTTTATTGTATTTGGTGAGTGATATTTTGTTGCTATGCGTTCTGCTAAAAATAACCATTGAGAAATATTCCCTTATATTGAAAAAAAAAAGTGTTTTTACGTCTTAACTTTTCGATTTTCTGCTTTCTCTCGATATCCCTAAAAAAGTTTTTACCTGCGCACTGGAATAAATTACCTTGCTTTGGTTGCTGCCTTTAGAAAAGTCTGCTTATAGTAACACTGTAAGCACAAACTATTCAAATATTAAATATCTTTGTTACTTTTAATATATATTTGCTAGAGCTTGCATAAAATAAGCCAAATATTCCATATACTGATCTCTGCATTTGCCTACCCAAAATAATGGCCGCCATATTGAAATTTGAGATAGACATATGCAGCAGCTTGCGAGTGAGAGCGGTAAAGGACTATGGTTAACTGTTTTCCCTATTTTGACTACTCCTGTACGGTGTGAAGTTGGCTGCACATTCTGTGTTTCTCCTTGCACATATGCTGCTATCTCTTTTAGGCGTATATTATATTTATACAATTTCTATAGTCGTTTCATTTTAACGTTTAATATTTTTTCGTCTTTTATCTTTCTAATCTTCTTTACCTATGCTGTGATGCCCATTGCCTTTTTATCGAATTTCGAATATAAATCCCTACATACAATACTGATTGCGAAGCAAAAAATTGTAGTATGTATGTATATAATGAATCCGTAAGTTTTGCACTAAAACTTGAAATTTGCAAATTCTCAATTTACATTCCCGTACTTGGACGAAATTAAGCAATTTGGCATCTACGTGTATTTCGATTCTTTGGAGAATTGAAAGGAAAAGTACCTAGTATGTACTAGCTTGGGCTATCATATCGCCTGTTTTGTGAAAAATGTTCACTTAAATTTTTTTTATAAAATTGTCCAATAATATTCTATATATTTTAAATTGAACCAATAGAGACATACAGTTAAATACGTTTTAATAAATATTTCAATTATGTATATATTGTGGTGCAAATATGTATGTACATATGTACATTAAAAAAAATTTAAAATTTAAATTCGGAAATTTCCTGCTAAGTATCGATATAGATTTGGATATTATCCTCAAACCACCTCATATTATTTTGCATAAACATACATAATTTGAAAGTACATATGTGTTCCTTTTCCCACCAAAACATACTTATAAGTTATAACCTACAATTTATCATTCTACTTGGCCTCGGCAAACAGTCCTCTTTTGCGGAAAAAAAATGTCCAAAAAAGTACTAAACGATAACTGGTTTTTACTACGTAGTAAGAAAGTAGGAGTAATGCAATATTTCGCAAGGGTTGAAAAATTTTTGAGCTTAAATTTTGTGATGCAAATTTATTTTCTGCTATTAGCAAATTGCAGTGAATCACTTTAATATTGTTGTCTAAAAGTCGTCTTCGTGTCATTAAAATACTTTTGAGAAACTTTTGTAAAAGGCTAAATTGCCACAAATGCACAATAATTAGCATTTGCCGGATTTTATTAGCTGCCTGCCATAGTCATGGTCGGTCTCTACATGCAGAATACTCTTTTTTCTCTAACGAGCTCTATACACCACTGATTCCTCCCGGCCGCCCACACCGTGATCATTCGAAGACCATCATCTTCATCTCCCTCTTTCTAATTAGCATTCAAATGTACGCTGAAGTATTGAGTGTGTGATTCTGGAGCCGCCATCACTTCCACCTCATTACATGCACGACTACATTGTATGTACATATGTACATTGGTCTCCTCGCTAACTTCTCCACTATACAAAAAATTTAGTGCTTCTTTCTACAAATGTTCTTCACTTACTGATTTTCTCTTTGCGCCTTTGCAAATTTTCCATTTTTAGCTTGCAAATAATTTTGCCGTTTGTATTTTTTACCTCCACTATTTTATCTACATTTGTTCCGTTTCTTTACTTTCGCTTGCTTTTTTGATGGCTTGTATTAGCGCATATCCGCTGTGATAAATTTTTGACTGTTCTCTTGCCTGAATTCAAATATTTTAGTCAAAGCTTATAAAATAAAAGAATTAATAATGTAGAACGAGGCTTTAGCGCCAGTTACTCTAGAAGTATTGTAACTGTGCGTAAAAGTAGAAATTGAAGCATTTACTGTAGACGTATTGAATGAAGAGCGTCTTTTCTTTTTGACATTTTTGACAAATAATCTCTAAAAATTTTTCAAAAATATTTAGACTATTGAAAAATAGTTGAGGTGCTTTCAGTACCATGTTCGCTCGACTTCTCAAACGATCTGCGAGTTAAGTAATTTTTACGCTTAACACAATGCTGAATGTATTTAGCAATAATTTTTAAAATAAATATCAAATAGGCTTGTCGTTTCTTGTTCCATGCAATACTGGAACATTACGAAAGAAGCCGCATTCGACGCGGGCGTAAACCGAAGGGACCCACTAATAATTACAAAATTAGCAATGAATTTTTGTTTATTTTTATGACGTAAATTCGTCTAAAAAAATAGAAGTTTATCGTACAAAATATTCAAAAATTTATCTACTATCCCTTGTCGTAGGTGTTTATTGTTATACTCTAGTTTTGCAAATTATGAAAAATTGTATGTACAAAATAGTGCATTAATTATTTCCCCAGCCCTACGCAATTTGACTTTGACAGCACTCTGCCACGAAACAAAGCAGCTTCCTATAATCGAAAAGTGACTGGTTCATATTAGGACCGTAAACAGTGATGCCAATGAACGATTAGAAAGTGAGCTAAATTTAAAAATATCAAACGTACATAAATTTTTTGTATTTTTAATGAAAAGAGGCAGAAAACACTCAAGCAGGTAGTAAAAACAAAGAGTGTGGAGTCGGCAACAAAAATGTTGCTATTGTTGTTTGCTGTAGCTGCGAATGCAATTTCTGTTTTGTACAATATACAGACTGACTGACTGACTGACAAACCAAAGACGTCAAATGTTTAATACGGTAGCTCGTTCGCTCGCTGCTATTTTAAATAAAACTACTACATCGACAATGGACGACGGCTACGAACCAAAAAAATGCCAAATCAAAAATAATTGAGACGCAATTTAAACTTAAATGATATAAAATACATGCGGAAAAAACAACCACGGAATATTTGAGAGCTACATACTTACTTATGTGTGCAGTACGTAAATTTGAAACCCAGACACAGGCATACGAACGAACAGACCAGACCGCTGAATAGCGAAGCTACGTATGAGCCAAAACGCGCCAGAGGCAGCTGAAAAACAACCCAGGGTGCAGCCACAGGCACACACAAGCATGCCAGCTATACAGAGGCGTAGGACTAATCGAAATATAAAGGGCCTCTATGCTATGTTCACACTGCATGATATGTAAATCAGATTTTTTTTAAACAAAAATCTAATTAAATTTACACGGAAAGTTTTCTTTTTCTTTGCATATGAATATGTACTTTAATTGTACTGGATAGTTTTCCTTTGTTCTTTTCATTATAAAAACTGTATATTTTTAACAATATCATCAAAGATTTATAAATGGAAGTGGGCACAGAAATATTACTGTGTGTAAAAACGCGTGTGAAAAGACCAAATGTGTGAAAACCTTTTGTGCAAACTTTGAAGTTTGATTTTGTTAACTCAAGAACCAACCGCTTGACCTGACCCACTGTGGGAACACATACTACAAACATTTTGTGAAGAAACAAAATTTTCAAAAGTAATATCTTCATGAGTAAATTGGAAATTCGAGCTAAGCTTTTTACCCGGTCCAGTAAATTATTTTGCTTTATAAACTATACTCCCTTCAAATTCCTCTGCAAGCAAATGTTTACTACGCGCCTGAACTCGTGTTTTTTACAAATCAAATTCAATTCACATATAAAATATACTCGTACACTTTAGATAGTGGCTGTGGTAGGGCTATAGCTGCAACGGAGGGAGGAGGCACAGCGGCAACAAGCAGGCAGCGCTGTTTTTAAATGTAGTATTAAACAAAAGGCAGCCATTCATGTACTCGTATTTACGGCGTGAATTGATGAAGCTGAGCAGCAGCGAAGAAAGGCATGCTGGGCCATAGCCGCTGTAGCCAAAGCTACAGTCGCAGCAGTCTCACAGCGGCTAGCAAAGCTACCGAAGAGGGCAACGCGCACCTTGAGTTGCTTGCTTGCTGTACTATATTGACAGTGATGGAGTCCAAAGCGCGCTCGCATTTGCTTCGGCATGTCGCGGCGCTCGCGGTCGATGCCTGTTGCGGTCATTGGTGGGGTAGACTAGGATAGACAGCAAAGCTCGCTTGCAGTTTAGACTTTGTTTATTGTGGAATGTCATTTTTAGTGTTATTTGGTCTTTGTTGCTGTAGCTAACTATTTTTTACATACATATGTACATACATACACACATTGCATAATCTTTGTGAGCATAATAAAAGCCTTGAATAGAGTCTACTCAGCACAGCAATCACTTGACTGTCCCAGCAGCTCCCCACGTAACTGTTCTCAAAGCATCCAATGCTCATCCATGCACCGGACATCATCACCATAGACTGCTCTAGCGTCGCTTTTATGTTATATGATACCGCCTGCCATTTTATTTCCGTTCGTTTTACACCTCTTTCTTCATTACACAAACTGTATAAGAATCTCTTCCTTTCTGTAATGCCATGTAATGTTCATATGTGTTGCATTTGCACGTAGACTAGCAGCTCATAAAGATTACGTTTCTAAAGCTGAAAATGAAGTGGGCGAACCCCTGAATGCAAAATGTAAATATTTTTATTTAGTGTTTTGAATGTGCATTGTTTTTTTAGGAGTTGCAGTCATAATAAAGATAAGATAAACCTTTCAACTCACGGTAGTAGATATGATGAGGTGGAAATACCGACTTGCACTTCCATTAATATGAAACAAAACAAAATTAAATGGATTTAGAATTTACATAGTCTAGCTGGAATTTATCTGGCGAAATTATTGTTCGTTATCCAAAATTTTAAGCGTATTTTGCCTTTATTTGTTTATTTTAGAGTTGACTTCACTCTTTTTAATGCGCCCAGAGTTCTCTATCTAAATGCATATGCATATAAGAGGGACAACAAGGCCTGTCACAGACGTTAAACCCAACCTTAGATAAATGTTAGGAACCTGGCAGTAAGGTGTACAAACAAATGGCACGATAGTGTAAATAAGAAAGCAATCATCGAATATAACACGACCATGTCAGCCAGACTATACCTAAACAAAACAAAAAAATACTAAACTTTAACTTAAATCGGCCAATGTCGTTAGTATTCGTAGCATGTATGTATATATGTATTCCAGGAAATCTCGCTATTGAAATGCACTTTTATCACCTCAAAATAATTGGCGAAAAGTAATCGATTCTTTTGAAATTTAGTTGATTTTATATGCTTTGTTATTTGCTGTTATTGCACCGACATTGTATTGCTGTTGTCGGCTGTTGTTGTCATCGTTGTCGGTTTCCTGCTTTTGTGTTGCTGACATTTTGGTCGCCTCCTGTTGGCTTGTTGAGGTTGTTTTACTGTTGCCATGTTTGCTGTAGTGCCTCTTGCATTTGTCTGTCTGCATTGATTGCCTTGTTGGTTGTTGGCTTTTTTGGTTTCTCTGTTTAGACACTGCTGTGCGGTGCGGTTTAGCCTGGTCGTGACTTTTTCGCTAGTACATTCGAGAAATTCATCAAAAGCTGAAATTTCTTTTGACCACTTCTTCGTGATTTTTCCTCCTTCTTTGTCTCGATTCACTGCTCGTATATACCCACCAATGGAGGAGTAGCCAATGCAACCGTAGACGTGTAAAGCGAGAGCGCTTTTTAAGATACACGAAAATGTCGACAATAAATAAATGAAGCGCGCTGTGAGCAACGACGACAAATGCGAGGGACGAGCACACAGCACTATCGATGGCAGTTGGTGGGGAGCGTGTGGCTGGCGTGGCGTGGTATGGCGATGCAGTATCACCAGCGTCAGCACCCATGCGTAATTACTAGGTTCAGGATAGTAGGTATTTGAGAGATGGGGTGAAGAGCAGCGGTGTGCTCGTATTGATGTTAAACTGCCGCGCGTAGTAGTCACACATCCAGCCACCAGTGCAGTCTTTTCTGTGCTCCTCATCTCTTCTTTTTGTTTATTGTTGTGCGCATATTTTTCTGCTGCGTTTTATTGTGGTTTTTCGTTACTATTTTATACATAGCTGTGCTTCTCTAATTGTCACGTTTTACAGATCAAATGAACAAATCTAAAGATTTTCCCTTATGCTATAAATTCGCATTGAGGATCGGAAAATTATCAATAGTATCAGCTGTACTTTTTCTTTTTTATTTAGTTAAACTATTTATGCACTTTATTCTTTTTACAAGCATTTTCCATTGGCTTTCCATTGTATTCCTTTGCTCTTTGTACACGGCATAACCAACCACCTCGTCTCTTTCCGTACCTCCTGCTGACACCTCACAAATGTTTGCCTTATCTATTATTCTCGCTACTAGTTTTGTTGTAGAGTGCAACAGACAGACCAAAAGTGAATGCACTAATTTTGCCTTGGCAGTCGTTGCCTCCAATGCTCCAGCAATAGTAACTGCAGCCACAACAACAATAATGTGTATGCTTTGCTGCAATTTGTTATTTTTTGCATTTTTCTTTTTCCACTGAATTTGGTTTTGATTTTTCCTAGTTGTACCTTGGCTATTTTAGCATTTTTATAATGCCAGACTATTTACTTGACTTTGTCATAGGGTGGTGAGCATTTATTGCTTTGCCTACTTTACTATGCCATAAAGTGCATATGTAAATAAAATGTAAAATCTAATATTGAAATTATTTGTGTGTGACACTCAGCGACAGTCAGTCAGTCAAGTTTTTTCAATTGCGAGGTCTAGCTGCTAACACTGGCAGCTTTAAATGATAAGCTTATCAAAACGCTGCCAAGGTTTCGACCACATCATTATACTATAAAATATAGAACAAATTATAAATGCTACTACGTAGCTACATATATGTATGTATGTACATATAATACAATTTACGGTCACTGGATAATAGTGAAATTGAAAGAGAAAACAAGTTAAATAATAGACAATAGAATTTTAACTGTCGAATTAAAATAATTTAAGAGTCTGCTTTTCAGTGAGGACTTGACTTATTTTGTGCCTTTGAATATGTACCATAAAAGTTCGAATTCTTAGATATCTTCTATTTTTCCTTATGAATTGCAACCCTGCAGCAGCGGTGCAACTGAGTTTGTTGCCAGAGCTGCCACCTGTCTACCAATGTTTTCTCTTTTGCGTTCTGTTCTTACGTCGTCGTGCATATACTAAATATTTATTTTTTGTATGCATTGCATTTAGGTTTTTTTTTCCGCCTTTTGTGATTGTATCTACCCTTTGTTATGGTAGACACACACTGCGCTCTGACCCAAAACAACAACAACAGCAACGACCGCAGCGCGTAAGATGCAATATATATCTGCTTCCTTTTAACACATGACATACCCTACCGTTGGCGTATTATATACCGCTGTTGCTGTCTTGCTCATTTGTTACTTGTTTTCTACTGCTTTTCCCATTTTCGTTGTTATTAGTTTATGGAGCATGCGCCAATTGTGCGCAGAGTAGAGAGGAGGAATGAAACTAGTAAGTGCGCAATTCCCATTCCATGTCATGCCGTCATTCCTTCATCGCCACTTCTTATTTCGGTCTTCTTTGAAAGTGAAATGTTTGTTTTGAATACTGTTTTTGAGCAGCACTAGTAACAAATTGGTGTACATATACGTTGTCCCGTAGCATTTTTAGCTTTCCACTCTTGACTAGAATTCATCATAATGGCATGATTATAATCTTATTCTGATATGGCTAAAATTTAGACTGTTGCAATAATACTGTCAAAACTACTGTAGTTTTCCTACAAAACTGTCAATTGCAAAAATCCCAGACCATTTGCACAAGATTGTGAATTGGGCTAATATGTATATTTATTCTTGCAACAAATTCCTGCTTTTAATGTGGCCGCCAATATGCGAATTACGTAATCCTTGTAGAGCTTAAATGGAATGCAACTTTGTCTACCTGACTACCTATCGGTTAGCCTTGCCGCCCTCTCCCCGCCCGTAACCGCTTTGTACCTTCGTTGTGTGCAGGCCACCGTTGCTTTTAATTAAATTTATTTGTTGCTGAGTTTTGTTCACAACTTGTTTTTATTCCCCCGTTTCTTTTTACGTGTTTTCATTTCCATTATGATTATTTTTCGCCCATTGCATTTATCTTTAATTTTGCTTCCTCTGCTCATCTCTTATATACATTTGTTTTTTTATTGTACATTTTAATGTATTTGAAATAGTTTCATTTACCAACTTTTGGCCTTACATATTTGATTTACTTTTTTCCTAATGGCGATTTCTGTACCTAATTTATTGATGAGAATCGATAAAATTTTGTGTGTATTTCGTTTTTTTATGCCTATTGTTTTCTGTGTTCACAGATTTGCATTTGTTTTGGTTGCCCTCTTGGCATGCAATGCATTTTATTCATGTATACATATAAACTATTCTGTATATATTTTTATGAGTTGTCAAAAACGAATGTTGGCCGGAATTTTATAAAATTTGGCCCCAAAAGATTCAGAAGTTTTCGATTTAGACTCTAACGTGTTATGCTAGTTAAAAGGTATTGAAATCAGTTGTTCAAATCAATCGTTCCGGACGTGTTCACACTAGAAATAAAATTATGATACATAGTTGCTTTGACATTACATTGCTAAATTGAAAATGGATGCGTGTAGAGTGAACGCGGCAATATTAATCCCTTTTAAAATATCTACCTACATGTGGTAACTCTTGTCTAAGATTCATATCGATATCTTCCCTAAAAAGTATCGTAACCAAAATTTGCAGGACATTTACAAAAATTGTATTATTGACTTAATTGTTAGTCCCCATTTAGACATTGCAAAAATTTGTACAAAAGTACTTGGTATGTAGTAGTCTCACAACCATTGTCAATTTTATCTCGATCCAGAGAAACTTTTTTTTGTTGGTTGCGATGTTTTGCTTTTAGTATATTTTAACTTCAATTAAATAATCCATCAAATATGTACAGTCGATCATCGGTCTTTATCATTGGTTCTTTTTTCAGTAATATTGAAGTGCTTAAATTAGCAAAGTTGTTGGATCGTGTGATTTAGCCTCTCTTAGTCATCGAGAATAATTGTTTTTTCGCATAATACATGGCCGACACCATTCATCTCTTTTCATTCATTTGAAAATCCACTTTTCATTCATTTGAAAATCCACTTTTCATATCCCCTCAAGTCCAACAGTGTCAACAGGGTTGAAAAGGATCTACCAAACTTTTATCTACGGCTCATTCTATTCAATGCTCTATTTACAATTTTAGCGAAAATTAGCTTTTGATGTCTAAGCCCTTATTTACAAACGTAGATGGCGTCTCTTATATACCTAATACTTTACAATTGTTATCCATTATATTATTGCTTTCATGGCAAAATGCAAACTTGAATTTTGCAATTTAAAGCTTTCGACCGTTTCTAATATGTTTTCTTCTTTTCTTTATTCTACTTGCAGTTTGTAAATGAAAAAACGACATAAACGCAAGCAGTGAACAGCAAACATCTGAAAAAAAAACGAAGAAACTCTTGATAGCAAAATAGACACGAAAAAGCAACACCAAATCGTACTAACCAATAAATTGATTGAAAAGGCGTTAAACCAAACAACGACCGTGGAATCAAAAACTAACACGAAACGCTTCAAACGTAAGCCCAAAAAGCGGAAACGGATCCAGTGTAGCAGCGGTTACGTTAAAGGATCTTAGCGTGAATACTACTAGAGAGAGGCATATCTATAAAAAAAGTACCCCATGCTAGAGCACTACTACTAACCCTTACAACAACTAGAATACAATAAGCGAAGCAGAGTAGAGTACATTTTAAATTTGATAGCATAATCTTCAGCAAAGAAAAACCTTTAGTAATGTTATTAGATGTGATGGCTCAGAATGTAATCTGCAGAGAAATTAACAAAAGTCACTTCTACGATTACTATTACACATACGTTGACGCCATAGCCGCCGTCGCTTCAGCCTACGCCTGTTACGTATTAAGCCCCCATGATTGTGGGGGCTCGCCGTCAACGCCAACAACCAAAACAACAGCAGCAATCGCAGCAGCAGCACAGCAGCAGCCATTCTTACTTCAAAAATTGTATGCCAACAGCAGCAGCAGCAGCAACAATATTTTAACTACACCAGATGACGATAACAGTTAAATGATCAAGCGTAGAGAGCAGCGAAAGAAGAGCTAGAGGGTCAAAAACCGTCAACGAGTGAGAAGCTAATGCAAAGCAAAAGCAAAAAAAAAAACCGCCAAAATTTTGCAAATATTGAAATTTTTGGCTTTTTGAAATTTTATGAAATTACAAAAAGGGGAAAATCCTAGATTTTAAGTTTACTTTAAACATTTTGCTAGCAGATGAAAAACGTGCAAAAACGAACACGAACGTCGTATTCACAACAATAGCAACAAGAGCAACAGCAATTGCAGCAATAGACAAAAGATGCCATTGCCATCATCCGGTGTAATTGTCGTTGAGAAGCCAACACCCACAGCCACAACAGCAGCAACGACAACAACCGCCGCAGCAGTCGCTAGCATTGCCAGCCAACAGCAACAACAACAGCATCAATTGTTGCAAGCAGCAGCAGCAGGCCAACAGAAACCCATAACCGAAATACAATATTATGAATATTTTGATGCAAATGATGTTCGACAGCAGCAGCAACAAACGCATGGTCTTGTGGTCGACAATAGTAGTCAGCAACAGCAGTTAGTACGTCGTGCTTCGCATCAACGCAGCAATTCGGTTAGTAATTCAAATACTACAGCAACAACAACAACCATACAGCAATTTAATTTAAAGCAACAACCGATGCATCAGCAACAACAGCAAATAATACAGCACACCAACGCCACAGCACATCACCAACAACAACATGCACAACAGCAGCAGCAACAACAACAACAGGTGATACAAGTCAGCGAAGAATTTATTGAGCAAGCTACAGCGGCTGCCGCAGCTGCTGGCAACTCCGGCAACATGATGCTATCAACCACCGGTGAAGTGCTGAACCAGCAAATCTTCAAGATTGTTGCGCCAGATGGCACCACCGGCAACATGATCATCGACTCGCTGGGCAATGTGACGACGACCACGAACAGCGGCAATGTGGGCAACACCAATGCGCCCAACAGTTCGAAAGTGCTGCTGAGCAATTTGACTGTGCTGTCAAAGCAGGCGCCAACGCCAGCAGCAGCAACTGTTGCTGGCCAGCATCAAATGCAACAACAGCAGTCGCAGCACCAGCAACAACAGCCGCAAACGATAAATTTTGTGAGCACCAAAAATTTATCGTATATCACAACGGCTGGCGGCGCAGCAACATCGCTAGCAACAGTTGCCGCAAATGGCAATAAACAGCAAAAGTTTTCTGTGGCTGGCACATACAAAACGAGCGGTGGCAACAAGCAACAGTTGGCAACTACAACATATGTGCAGCAGCAGCAACAGTCGTCGCCACAGCATCACCAGCAGCAGCAGCACATTGTACAAAAAGTCACAGTGCCGCGCAACGTGCAAATGGTGACGCGCGTGCAGACGCTGATGCAGCCGGCAACCGCAGGCAGCAATGTACAACTACAGCAGCAACAGACGCCGCAAACACAAATGCTGCTACAAAAGTATATCGCCACTAACAACAATGGCGGCGGCGGCAATGCCACCAACAAAAGTGGCAACATGCTGAAAAAATCGTCAGGCATGAAAATGTCACAAAGCAAAATGTTGCACAATGCCAACATGCAGCAGCAGCAGGGCATCAAAACGTTCATACCGCAGCAGCAGTTGCACTATCAGACCGCCAATAGCGTTGGCGGCAGCAACAACAAACTGAAATCGAAATTGGTCAAGCAATACAGCAATGCAATCAGCAACAGCGCGGGTGCTGTGTCGATAGCAACACTGCCGCAACAACAACAGCACGCGCAGCAGCAGCAAACGACGCTGATCGGCAGCGGCGGCGGCACATACACCTTCAATCACAAGGTAAACAATCAGCAGCAACAACAATCGACGACAACGACGAAAATCACCAAACTCTCGAACAACAAATATCTTATGCAGAATCATCAGCAGCAGCATGTGGCCACGCTGCCGCACGGCACACAGCTGCATCACAAGGGGCAGCAGGCGCTCAGCAATTGCAACAACAACATAATGTTGCAGCAACAAGTGCTGAGCAACAGTGGTGGCAACACGCACTCCTCTGGCACAATCAAATTTGTGAATGCGCACGGCACTGTCATACAGCAGCACCAAACGCAGCCCAGCACACTGCAGCAGCAGCAACAAAAGTTGTCAGGCACACATCGGCAGCAGCAACAGCAACTGCACTTTGTCGAGGCTACAAACGATAGCCACGGCAGCGGGGCAGGCAACATTTATCAGTTCTCTGCTGCCGCAACACAGCAACAACAACAGCATCAGCAGCAACAACAATCATTGCTCACTGATGACACTCTGATTGTGAATGGCGCGCAGGGCACTGACGAAGCGGCGCGCATTTTGCAGAGCATGGCGCAGAAATCCTTCAGCAATCAGCAACGCTATCAGCAGCAGAAAGCGGCAGCTGCTGCGGCTGCTTCCAGCATGCCACCACCGGCACAGCAGCAGCAGCAACCACAAATTGTGTTGCAGCATGCAACTACTGCTTCAGCTGTTGCCGTGGGCTCAAATATATTGCTGTCGCCCAAAGAGTATCCGCTCTATCAGCAGCAGCAGTCGCAACAACAACCACACCAACAACAGCAACCGCAGCAACACTTGCCATCTACGGCACAATATGTGCAGCAGTCGGCATATTTATCCTCCGTTAGTTCTTCTTCGCCGGCGACTGTCACGAATGTCACTTCATACACGCTGTCATCCATGGTGTCCTCTGCCGGTGGCGCTACCTCATTGAGCCGGCAGGCGCACAGCGTTCCCAACAGTCGCTCCCAATCGATGGAACGCAAGCTGCATGAGACGTCGATCACGCGCAAGTCATCCGAGTACTTTAAAGTCAAGTGAGTACTCCATTTTATACTTCGGCGTCTTGATCTGTTAGATACATTGAACTTTAATATAAAAATCTTTCGTTTTCATCTGCGTAATTTTGAAAAATTTTTCAGTATTCAAAAATATTTTTTTCAAGGTCTTTTTGCATAAATGTTTCTGGAATTCAAATGAATTTAGTGATGTTCCATTAATTTTTAAAATCTAGCTATAACTCCGGGTTGTAATAACTTTAGACTTAATTGTAATTTAGTGTGAGCCACCAGCGACGGACCTTGATTTTTGTGCGCCTTTATCACAGCTTAAAATCATAAATTATATTGCATATATCTAGGCCGCTCAAACCAACTCTTTTTCATATTTTCGTACAATAGCAACAGCATGAACAACCTAAACTCCTTACGTCAGCAAAACAACTACAACACAGCATCCGTGGCTGGAGCGGCTGTAGCTGCCGCCGCGTCGTCCCCGACGACGACAGAGCAAACCCAAGTGATACACCTGCCAACGCTAAAGTCCGCACTACCGACGAGCGGTAGCGTCGGCGGCAATTATGCAACACAGCCGTCCACGATTGGCGTTGCGGCTAGAACTGAAGACATTATTGGCGAGGAAGTGCGGCCGGTGCCGGTGCACACGCAGGATCTGCGCCTGCAAATCTTGCACGCCGTGCTGCAGGATCACACCTACGCCAACGCTATGCCCGCACGCTTGCCGAGCGAGCTGAGTGCGCAGCAGCTGCAGCACGCCGCGCCCGTGACGGCGGCCACTTCTGCCATAGCGCCGTCGCCCTTGGTAGCCGGTGCAGGTGGTGCCACGTGCGCGCAGCAGTGGTCGCTGGGTGGCATCGGCGCGGCGGTGGTTGCTGCGGGGCATACGGGAAACTCCTCGTCTGCCAGTGCAAGTGTACCGCAGTCGTCCTACACGCTGTACGGCCAGCAAAGTAAGTTGGCAGCACTGTCGGACTGTCGAGAGCAAAATTCTAATTGCTTCGGTTTTGTTTTTTTTATTTCTTTTGCCCCGGTTTTAGTACCGCGGCTGCAGCAAGACGATGATGCGCACTCCGCCATCAGCAATGGCTCGCGCGTCGCCGCTGGCGATATTGATCCGGGCGAGGAAACGGAAACAGCACCGGAGGCGGAAGCTGAGGATGATTCAGTGACGCGTTGTATCTGTGATTTAACGCATGATGATGGCTACATGATCTGCTGCGACAAATGCTTGTAAGTATTTAAGCAATAGGTTAGGTTAGACTAGGTTAGTCTGGCTGCCTAGATAGACGCTAGTGTGAAAACTTGCCCCCTACCAACAGCTTGCACCGAAATATTAGTTACTAGTGTACTAGTACTTAACCTCAAATTGTTTGCTTTTCACTTTGCAGCGCCTGGCAGCATGTCGACTGCATGGGCATCGACCGCCAGAACATACCCGATGAGTATTTGTGTGAATTGTGCCAACCGCGCGCGGTGGACAAGGCGCGTGCGCGATCACTTCAGCTGATGAAGCGCAAAGAGCAGCAGACGCAGCTGCTGCTGACGACACAAGCCAATGCCGCTGCTGCAGCTGGTACTGCAGCCAGCGGCGTGGGCAATGCTGGCGGCACTAGCGCTGGCGGTCTGCTGTCTAACGATGCGCTGCTCGCGCAGCAACGCAATTACAATTTCTCCTCAGACTTGCTCTCAGCGGCAGCGCTAGTCAACAGCACTTTGCATGCGGTCGGTGGTGGTAAGAAGGGCAAGGTGTTGAAGAAAACCAAAGAAATGAGCGCCGCCGCCATTAAAAAGGCCAAGAAAGCCGAGAAAATGGCAGCAGCTGCCACCGGCCTGGGCAAGGCGCCGCGCAAGGAGACCAAGAAGAACACTAAGCGCAAGACGAAGAGCGGCGATGGCTCATGCTCCGGCGCCACCGCCGCCGAGAAGCATGCCGCCAATTTGCGCCAGTGGATCGAAAACTACGAGCTGGCGGTGACCAATCACTACTCGCCGGAGCTGCGAGCGCGCCTGCATGCCATCACGAAGCAGCCGAGCCTACTGCAGAGTATACTCAATACGGAGAACCGTGCGCTCAAGGACTGCGGCAGCCTGGACAGCAAGGCGACGACCGTACCGCATGCCGGCGGTAAAATACTCATCAGCAACTTGGACATTGCGCCCAATTGCCCGATCTTCGAGTTGCGCGGCAAATACATGCTCACCACACAGTACAAAACGCAGAACGTGTCTGTGCACATGAACACGCCGCCTCCGAGCAACTACCATCTGGCTAGCTACAAAGCGCACAAGATACCTGGCCCCTTCATCTTCTTCTACCAGTTGCCGGGCGCGGAGGCGCCAATGCAGACGATGAATCCGGATGGTAGTTACCCGCCGCTGCCGCCGCAGCCCGCCTATTTGAAGGGGCCCGAGATTTGCGTGGACACGCGCACCTACGGCAACGAGGCGCGCTTCGTTCGTCGCTCCTGCCGCCCTAACGCCGAAATACAACATCTGTTCGAGAAGGGCACCATACATCTGTACATTATCTCGCTGACGCACATACGCGCCAGTACAGAGATTACCATACGCCATGAGCCGCACGATCTGCTCGCCGTGACGCAGAAGAAGAACCACAATTCAGTGGTGCAGCCGACGAGCACGGCATGTGCGTGTGGCCTAGTGAAGGAGTGTATCTTCGGGCCGCCAGTGCAGCCGCTGCCGCCGGTGAGCACGCAGAAGTCGAGTCGCAAAGCCAGTGCAGCGGCCTACAATGGCAGCAATGCGCTGCAGAGCAGCGCCGCCATGCAGCTCACCATGGGCGGGCTGCCCACTATTACTGGCGGCGCTATCAACAACAGCAACACAAACAACAAGAAAAATCCACAAACCATCAATCGCAATCGCTCCACCTCATCCAGCGGCGACAGCAACACGGGCGGCGGCGGCCTCAACAGTCCGACTGTGACGCATCTGAATTTGCATGCGGCTTGCAATATCATCAAAAATAGCAGCAGCAGCAGCAATAATTTGTTGCCCATGGCGGCCAACGTGGCCTGCAGCAATATGAGCAATGCCTGCTCTTCGCTGTCTAGTGTGATGCATGATTCCGGCATTTGTACTTCGTCGTCGTCGCCTTCGGTTTCAATACCGTCGCCCACATCTCACATGCACTCGCCCACACAGCAGCAGCAACAACAGCAATTGCAGGTGGTACAACAGTTAATATCCACACCGCAGCAGTTACAGCAACAGCCGCAGCAGTTACAGCAACAGCCGCAGCAGCAACAACACGTGGTGCAGCGTACATTGTTCGTGCAGCAGAGCCCACAGCCGCAGCAACAACAACAACAATTTTTGACTGCATTGCCAACGCCCATGTTGTTGTCACCACAACAACAATCTCAAGCGCAATTGCAGCAGCAAACACCGCAGCCACAGCAACAACAACAGCAACTGCAGCATCAACAACAAACAGTCACTATGTTGCCACAACAACCAACAGTCACAATGTTGCCACAACAAGAAACAGTTACTATTATGCCACAACAACAACCACAAGTGCAGCCAGCCTTGGCAGTGATTGCTGCCGCGGCAGCCGCGCAAGCGCCCATTGTTACAGCAAAGCTTGGCAGCAACGACAACAACACATCGTTTGTATTGCAGCAAACTTTTGCAAAGCAGCAGCCGCAACAGACACTTCAACCACAACAATTGCAGCAGCAGCAAGCGTCACAAAACATTTACGTGCAAGTGCCGCCACAACACTCGCCTCTGCAGCAGCAGCAGATGCAACAGCCAACACCGCAGTCGCCGCTACCCCAACAGCAGCAGCAGTTGGCGGACTATGGCAATGACACCACTTTGGCAGCGGCCGCTTTGCAGGCACTCAACTCTTCCAACGCGTCGACCTGCAATTCGTCTGTCAGCTCTTCGTTGCCTGCTACGCCCACAGCGCGCGAGCAATCATCATCACAACAACAACAGCAACCAAATTTTGTTACAACAACACAAGAATCGCAGTCCACAGCTGCCGAAGCTCCTGTACTGACTCTGTTGCCACAACAACAACAGGAACAACACTCGCAATTGTCAGCCGCCAAGGATTTGCCTCATGTGGCGGCCGCTATGATGCCGTTGAAAGCGGCTCCAGTCTCTCAGAAGCACACCATTGCCGCTCCCGCTATCGCTGCACACGCTAGCGCAGCTGCCGCAGCCAATTGTGGCCGCAAGACGCCCGCGAAGCATACGCGCAGCAGCAATAGCATCTCAGAGCCGACGGACACGACAATGCACGATGTGCATAACGACAGCTCCTCCTGCTCGGCGACGGCCGTGAGCACTTCCACACCCAAGCCGAAGCCGAAGCTTTCACGTGAGGATCGCAAAATGGAAGCGATTTTGCGAGCAATCGAGACCATGGAGCGCAATCAGCAGCGCAAGAACGAGCTGAAGCAGGCGAAGAGCATTACCAAGCGACGCAGTAGCAATTCCCCCTCGACGCCCACAAAACGCTTAACGACTACGATGGCGGTGACTGCTGCCAACAGCTCCACTGAAGCGGAGAGCGGTAGCACAGGCGCTGGTGGCGGCAGCTTTGGCATGCGCAAGAACTCACACGTGGCGGCGACGCGCAAGAAGAAGCGCAAATCGCACAAGTCCTACAACATGCACACGGCACAGCGAAAGCGCCGCAAAAGTCGCATGAACAGCAACGAATCGGACGCGGATGCAGATGTAGATGCGGCAGTGACCTCCGAGTCGGAATCTGCCTGCATGCTGTCGCCGCCCATACAAACGACGGCGGGTAATGCGGGTGGAGCTGCTGTGGCTACAACGGCCGCCTACCGCCAGGAGATCACAATCGACAGCACAGTTACGGCTACACCAACTGTGCAAGTGGATCAGGCGGCTGGCCTGCTGATGGCGTTTGCCAATACAAACAGCATGTCACCGACGCCGACCTGCACATCGAACGCAGCAGCAGACTCGCCGCAGTACGCGCTGCGGCACGAGAGCGGATTTAAGTCGCCGCAGCGTCTGCAAACAGCCAATGAGGCGGCAGCCTCGCCGCCACCAACGCCGCCGGCGCCCGTCAGCTCGGCCTGCCTGTTAATAGAGGCGGCCGTGGGTCCGCTGGAGAGCACCCTGGACAGTGGCGGCAATGCAAGCGCCGGTGAGTTCAAGTACCCCGCCAAGACCAAAACGAAGAAGGTGCTCATGTCTACGTGGCTGCACCAGACGGAGAGCGGCGGCGAGGAGAACTTTGCCTCGCCCATCAATGTGGAGCTGCCCAAGATGTCGCCGCCGCTGACTGCAGCGTGTACAGCCACACAAGCGGTTTCGCCTACTGCCGCTTTAGGGCTTGGCCTCGACACGCTGGTGCAGGCCGCCATGTGTGATTACTCGCAACAGCAGCACCAGCCACAACAGCTGCCGCTGCCAACTGCAGCAGCAGCACAATTCATGGCAGATTCAGCAGCAGCCGCCGCAGCCGCAACACAAAATCTCAGCATGGTCACCAAGCAGGTGGAGGAGTTCATACACCAAACCGAGGGGGGCTCTCTTTTGGAGGGGGACTCCGGCGGCGCCGAACAGCAGCCAGTTTACAGTAGATTTCCGAGAAACGAGCAGCATTACGGCTTTGTAAGCACACGCCCGGACTTGGTGGGGCATCCCGTGGTACGCAATTTGCAGCTGCCAGTGAGCACCTGTAGCAACAACTCCTCGGTAAAGAAACGTTGGCTGCGGCAAGCCATTAGCGAAGAGACCGACGAGAACTCGCTGACACCCTCCACGCCCACACCAACCACGCCCGGCTGCAATGTCTCGCCCACACTGCAATTTAATGTGGCCATGGGCGCTGGCTGCGCGTCTGCCAACAACAACTTGCCCAATGGCTATAGCACGCCGTTGAAGAAACGTCGTCTGCTGCTCAGCACCAGCAGCAATAGCAGCAACAAGCAGGATGACGAGGACAACAGTGGCGGCTACGCGACGAGTACCACACCCCCATTGCCGGAAATACTAACCACCAAAGCTAAGGAGGCGGCAACGCTAACTGCTGACGTCAAAGCGGAGCAACAAAGCGGCAGTAGCTCGCCCATGGAGATGTGCTGCGATGTTGTTGATGTCGTTGGTGGCCTTAAGTGTGAAGAAGAAGCTGGAGCTGATGAAAACGAGGAAACGGAAATTGTGGATGTGGAGCATGAACATGTATCGAGCAGTCAACAACAACAAGAGGCGGAAGTGCTGCAGCAAGAATTCAAAACGGAGCTGAAACTGGAACTCAGTGCCGCCACTTCAATGTCGCAGCAGCAGCAGCACGATGTGAAAATGACGGAGCTCTCGGAGCAAGATGACGATGTGGATATATTGCGTTCGCCCAGTCCAGGCCAAAAAATGGTGGCCGAAGATAATCTGGTGAAGATCGAACCAGAAGATACTAGCGGCGCGGATGATGTGAAAATCGATGTGGAGCGTGAGGAAAGTTTGGCGGGCGATAAGTTCGAAGAGCTAATTGTGCTGCATGTTAAAAAGGAAGAAGAAGAACAGCAGCAACTGCAAGAGGCGCAACAGCAGGTCACTGCAACTGCAACCACCCTAGTTAAAGCTGAAATAAAGCTGGAAAGCGCCAAAATTGAAAGCTCTGCGACGTCGACTACGTGCTTACAACTCGATGTTCACTCCGCAGCTGATATACTGAAGCAAGAGCAGCAGCCATTGCATTTGCACTCGACAGCGAACCCAGTTATCAAAATGGCTGACAGCAAGCCGCAGTTCTTCTTTAGCGAGCGCAAGTCGCTGCTGAAAGTGGAGGAGCCGCTCAGGAAGAAGCCCAAACTGGAGCCGCAGCAGACGTCGCTCTTGAAAACGACCAGCTGCATCAATAAGGCAGCAATAGCAGCAACAACAACTGTCAAACAGCAGCTAACGTCCAAAAGTAATTGTACTTCGCTGTTGGCAGCTGCCGCAGCAGCAGCGGCATTGGCGTTGCCACCTCCACCACCACCGCCGCCGCCGCCACCACCAACAGCGGCAACGCCAACAACAACAGTACAGACACCAACAACTACTGTTGCCATGGCACTTGGCACTAGCAGCGCTGCTACCGCGCTGGCTTCCTCAGTTGTGTCCACCACAACTGCATGTAGTACAGCTACGGCGGATAGCAGCACTGGCTCTGCAACGCTGCTGCGCACGACCAAACACAACGAACGCAAGAATCTCTCCGACGATGATATACAAGAGCGTTTGCACTCATTCCACAAGGAGAATATACTCTTTCTACAGTCGCGCAACAAGAAATCGAAAACTACTTCTACGTCCACGCCAACGAGCGGCAGCACGCCAGACTCTAAAACGAAAATGGAGCATAAAGCACACAACACCAGCGCTTCGCATAGCAAGCACAAGTCGCACAGCTGCTCGAGTTCGTCAGCGGCGCCTTCGTCCAGTTCAAAGAAGTTGCACAAGAAGGAGCGCAACACTGATAGCAAATCAGCCTGCAAATTGAGCTCCACAAGCGGCAGCACAACGCCGCACTTTGCCGCCAGCTCTTCTTCCTCGGCCACAAATAATTCTGCCACTTCTTCCGTTCCAGCAGGCGGCTCCACTTCATCTAAAAAGTTAAAGCTTTTGAAGAAGTCGGCGTCCTCATCGTCCAACTCCTCTACAGCCTCCAATTCGCATAGCTCTCACTGCATCACGACAGCCCCGTCTGTCACTTCAAATGCTGATAAAGAGAAGCAACGCCAACGCTCCACTTCGAGCTCATCGAGTTCCTCAATGTCGACCATAATCGGCACGAAGAAACGCCAATTAAATTTCGAACAGGAGTTGACCAAGGATGTGCTTTTAGCCGCGCCGAGCAAGCATCGCAAGGAGAGCAGCTGCAACAAATCTGCAGAGAGTAGGGATGACAGCAGTGGCACGAAGAAGCGCAGGGAATCTGTGTGCGAGTTAAGAAGTAGCCTCAGCGGTGGCAGTAACAAATACAAAACGTCCACATCAACGACAGCTGCAAACAGCGGCGGCGAGCAGAAACCGTCCGATATCATTGCGAGCAAGCCCATACCCGTTATCGGCGCTCCTTGTCCATCCTTAGTGGCAGTTACTGTTGTTAATCAGACGATTGGTAATGTGCCTGCCTACGTAACGCCTTGCCTTGCCAATAACAGCTGCAATTCGGAGCCAATGGTGGCCACGTATCTGCGTGAACATGGCACCATACCACATTTGAATAATGTTGTAGTTCCAATGGCTGCGAACTTGGCGCATCCTCTGGCTGCAGTTGGTGCCCCGGCAACCGTGGCGCCTACAGCAAATTTCAGCGTGCCTCCGCCGAATATGCTAATTAAGACCTTGCCGGTACCGCTGCCAGTGGCTGCTTTGGCAGCAGTACAAAATTTGCCGCCCCCGACTGCGACGTTGCTACCGGCCATGGTGCCACCACCAACAATTATGAGCACGAGCTTTGAGCCATCTTCACCCATAAGTACAACTAACTGCACTGCAGCTTCAGGTTCTTCTAGCAGCAATCATTTGCCCTACTACAATACAATCTACGGTAAATTGATCGATAATCCCACGCAACAACAAGCACAGCAACAGCAACCACCGCTTACCGCAGCAGCACCGTCTATAGTACCACCGCCGCCGGCACCAGCATTACCACAAGCTCATATTGCTCCAACCACGCCAGTCATCGCTACCAACACGGCCACGAGCAGTTTCGGTCTTTCCGAGTTTTTGGACACGAAGGTTAAGAGTTATAGCACTTTGGGTGGTTATGTCTTCGGTTTGAATGCAAGCAAAACACCCGCATGCGTCACAGAGTTGCCTGTGCCCTCAATGCCCGCTGTCACCAACAGCAGTGTAGCACCAAGCAGCAGCAGCACACTTGATATGCCGTCTCCTGGAACACCACTCAGCGGTGGCAGCAAATTGCCCACACCGCTGAAAATACTCACGAAGACGGCCAGCCATGATCCACGCCTGAATCCAATACTCACTGCGCCTGAGCCGCCGCCAGCGCCTAAGCGTAAGCTTTCCATAAATGAGTATCGCAAGCGCATGCAACAGTCCACGGAGTCTACTGGCGGCAATACGCCCACCACGCCAGAAACGCCGTCACAAGGCCACACGCCCACGACCGCTTCTCCCACTGGTGATAGTTTGATCAGTCCCTTCAATAACTACGCAGCGGCCACTTCGTCAGCACTCTACACCCCGACAATCAATAAATGTTCGCTCAATTCGCCCGAACGTTTCGACAGTGGCATCAGTTGCTCTGCCAAGGAGCAGTATACGCTTGAAAAATTGCTTGTAGAACAGCCGAAGAACATTTCCATCAATTTTACATTCAATGCGAAAAGTGATGCCATAAAGTTGAATGAAGACGACAGAAGCAAAGGTGAATTTCCTACAATTTCCATCGTTACGTACTTACGTAGCAACAAAGAGATTAATGCTAAACAATTTTGTGTTATTATTTATAGGTCAATTCAGTGCCGCTCCCACTTTGCTGGAGAAGCAGCAGGAGAGTTTGTGCGAACGTTTGAAATCACTAAAAAGCAAGAAACAATCTGCTGCTGATCTGGTAACCGGACGTTTGTCGGCTTCGGCGGCATTGAGCAATGATTTTGGCCTGAGGAAAGGCGGTGAGTGACTAGAATAATCAATATTAAAGGCATAGTGTAATAATATCAAGTGAACCAGATAGCAATGACATTCTATTCTCGTACCCTAGCTTGTCAGTTGCGTTGTCAAAAATATTAACCCGTTTTCAGTTTGTGTTTTGAGTTTGCGTTTGAAGAAAATAGTAAAAAGAAAAAAATATCAATGCCGAACTCTTGCTATTTGTGCAAAAGCACTTACGATGCAGCGGTGCCGATGTTTTCGCTGCCAAAGGATGAAGATTTGCGACGAAAGTGGTTAAGGTTTTTCAGCCTCAGCGCGTGTTTGCGCTAACCATTTTGAGGAGAAGGAGATCTTAGGCAGTAAGAAAAGGCGATTGGGACCATTTGCGGTTCCCTCAAAACAATTGCTGGTTATTAATACTTTCATTACTGAAAATAAAAATTGCATGGTAAAAATGTTGAGTAACTTTTTTGTACTAATGTCTCGGATGGGTTAAGACATATAACGAAGAAGGAGAAAAGAAAAATCAAAAAAATATTTTCAAGCTATCTGGTTCACTTGATATTATTACACTATGATTAAAGGGACATATAACCTAAAAAGTATATTAGAATTCCATGGTGAATGAACGAAAACTAAGACGACATGGGTTAAAATAAAAAAAAAACAAACGTCATTTTGCAGTTTTTTAAGCTTAATCACTTGCTTGTTGGCCATTTTGTTTAACCAAAAATTCGGTTACTCTTCTTCAACGCCAAACCTTCGAAATGAGCAGCTTCTTTGCTCCAACGCATGCCATAGAAAAAATTTGCTTTGCTTAATTTTTTGCTGCGGATAAACCAGCGATAAGTGTTCTTCCTATACATTCATCACTTGTTGGTTTTGAAATACATAGTTATAGTTTAGCGAAGGGATGACTTTCATTATACAAACGGATAATGTCTACTCTGTTTAAAATCTAATCTTAATTCCATTCACATTCAATAATTGTTACCGCTTGCAGAAAGTGATGCCTATTTGAATCGAAACAACAGCAGCGCATCCGATTTAGATAATTGCCTAGAAGCTATATCCTCGTCTTCGACTTCATTGGCATCGTCGCGTGAATCAAGTCCCGAACGCTACAGTCACAAAAAGGACGGCCATGTCGTTGCCAACAAGCGGCAACACAATGAAATCAGTGCAACAGTAGCAACGGAAAGAGAGAGGATCAGAGAAAGAGGGAATGAAGCAACTGATATGAAGAAAGGCAGCAGCAGCAGTTCCAACCTTAAAGCGTGAAATGCATTAAGAATTGCACTCCCGACCAAGCAACATATATCAGCCACAACAACAGATATCCCAACTGGCAATACGCGATTAAACTAAGTTTTACTTTTAGCTATACATACATGTTTTTTCACTGAATACTTATGCCATTTTTTTCATTTTCACTAATTTATGAATATTTTCTATATAAATTTTTTGTGCTGAAATTAAGCATATTTGCAAAATGCTTAACCTTTAATATGCTAATTTAAGTTAGAAATTTTGTTTACCCAGCGAGCAATTAAACAATTGTCTAACCTTTATGTTCCCCACTCCCAGTACGGCATAACCTAATAATCTTTTGCTTTCAAAGTTTAATTTACTTTAGCGTACCTTGCTTTGTTTTGAAAAAAAAAATATTGAAACAAAAACGAAATAAAAATGTTTCTTCGTATTTATCGAATATGTAAAATATTACTTATTTTCGCTTTATAAAATAATATAAAATTAAATTACTTTCCAATTAAATTTGTTCTCTAATAAGCATTGTTTAAATACTGAAACCAAAATGAGCGCATACAAAAAAGAAGCAGTAGCAGCAGCAGCAAGTTTAAATGTATAGTAAAAAATAATAACATACTACTTTTGTTTACTAAAAATAACATTAAAACTATATATATATGAAAATAATAATATTAATATTATTTAATTAATAGTTATTATAATGCATAGAAGAACTCTTTAATTATTATTACATAGTGTGTATATCTTATTTTGTACAAAAACAAAAACGAAAAATAACAACAAGAAACTATGAAGTTTAAAAATGGCGCTTGATTTCATTTAACTATGATAATTATTTCTTTAATTTGCGCATATTTAACAAGCTATTTTGTCTAGCTTTTGTCGACAACTTGGCAGGAAATCAGTGAAACACTAAAAATGAATTTATGCTATAGAATTAGCGAAGGGAAGGGAGGGGAAGCTATACAAAAATGTTAAAATTAATTATTTTTACTTGTGCATATAGGAAGAACATTTGTAGTTTTAGCTTATACACAAACATAACTTACACATATGTAAGTTTGTAAAAATTTTCAACTAATACTAATGTATGGACAAGCAAGCGAAGCGGCCACAAACACACCAAAACTCTTATGCTATTGAAAAGGCATTAATTCGATCCAAGGTAAATTTTTTTCGCAAACAGTCTTCAAGCCGTTTAATCCTAGTATATCGCGATGATAGGCCGCAACTACTAATACCATGCTCCACAACAACAAAAAAATGTTGTACTTTTTAAACCTTTTGTATATAGTATCAAAACTTTTCTATAATGCTAGTTGTGTAAAATGTAAAAAGAAAAAACAACAATTATTTTTAAAACTACTAAAAATAGTACAAAATATATTTTTAACGATTTAATCTTAAAGTGTATAGCATATAAAGTAAGAATGAAAGAAAAAAAAAACGCAAATGAAAGCAAACAAAAAAGCGAAAAAATAACAAAAGTTAAGTTAAAAATTGCTACTACAACAAATCTTTAAGTGGGTTTTTAATAAAATGCAAAGAAAACAACAACAAAAAATCACAAAAATAATATGAAAGAAAATAAGCATGTTGTGTATAGTTTGCTTACGCTAATATTATTGATAATAAACATAAGCAAGCTGCTAATTTTAAAAGTATAACATATACATATATATATTTATAACAGTTTATGCTGAACATTTTTTTTTAGTTGTAGCAGCAAAAAAAAGGCAGATGAAAATTGAAGAGAAAATTTCCACCAAGTAAACAAATAAATTCTTCTTCTCTTCCTCAGCACTCTTCATAGAAATTCCTCCATAGACATTATAGTGCCGCTCTCCGCGCTTCCAGCAGCAAGCTAGCAGTGTTGTTGGTTTTCATTTTCGAGCTTTGAAGAAATTTTCATGTTGTACATTTTACTTTGGAACAAAAAAATTCGATTCGAGCATGAATTCTATATACTAATTCCCTTGACATGTGCGTCGGCAACGCTAATGCATTTTAGAATCACAACAACCATTTGAAGAACTGTTGCATAGTTTCAGGCTTATAACTTGTGTGCACTCAGTTTAAAAATTTTAATCGTACCTACGTGCTTTTTTACGATTTATAGATCGTCTTTAAATGTTAGTCGCAAGTGAAATGTGGAATATGGTATTTTTTTGTGTGTCAGTTTTCAAATGAGGATTGCTGTCAAATGTGGTCGGTCTGCTCAAGCCAGCAATCGTTTTTGCGTGTTCGTGAACTTTTGACAACACTGCTCGTAAGTGGTCTTCTCCAATTTGTTCTTAAATTTCAAATAAAATCTTGAAATGTAATCTTCTTGTAAGCAGAGTTGGAATTTTTCATCTCCCTATGCTCATACCTTATCAACTTTTCTGAAGCACGAAATATGAGTTTATAATTTTGAGGTATTTTTTGCAAGCTCTGCTTAAAAGTCTCTTTTTTAATAAGCCATAATATGCTACTAAAATATTATAAATTACAAATTACTGGGACCCAGAGATACGTCTCTTAATATTCGATTTCTTCAGTTTGATAGTGCGAATTCCAGGCCATTTCCGAACATTTTCTATTTATGCTGCCCGCAAGATCATTTGGGTTGGCCACTGCTGGAGTAGAGTACATATAAAATTGAAATTGAATTTCGAAATATTTTAGAAGCATATATGTATACAGTCCAACTTCCATAACTCGTACTAAACAGCGTTTAGGGAGCAAATAAATAAATTTCTACAAGTCGAACTCTTCAAAGATCGAACTTTTTTTTGGATTCGAGTTGTGTAAGCTTGACTGTATTTCTGTGGTCATATGCAATAACGACTTAAGTCGAAAACAACTGTTTCGAGAAAATGCAATTTGAAATTTGAAATGCACATAAGTACATGTACATAAGTGCATGTGTTTTTTTTAAATAACTTTTTTTCTGAGATGGGTACAGATACCGGGGTTTGAACAAAATATGCGCATCAACGTCAGGAATACAGTGGTAACGTCAACTCAATTTCGTCTTAAGTCGACTTAAGTCGTTATTGCATATGACCACAGATTTCAGTGACGGTGTTCATGAAGAAGTGCAACTGGTCTGGCAGTGGCGTAAGGAAGCAGCTTTGCTCGAAACAACAACAAAATACATAAAAGGCTTGCAAGTAGCTCAGAGCAAATCTGCTCTTTGACCCTTCTGCCACACAAGTTACCCAACTTCGTGAATATCGCTATTGTAAATTTTTATATTTTTCACTTCAACACTCTAATCTTTGTTTTAAAGCTGCTCCTTACTCTACAAGCTCGTTGAAATAGTGATTTATTTTAATGGAACCCACAAACAACTGCAAGCTGCTCTCTCTCTCCCTTTCTCCTACAGATGCGCGCGCGCCCTCTATGTCTGCTTTATTTTTGTGCGTGTATGAATCAATTAGCAATGCAAAGAATAACAAAGAGTTGTTCTTTGAACAATTGTTGAACGCATACATATATACTTTATATATAATGTATTTTCTTTATATAAAACCAAAAGCAAAAAATCTGTAGCACTTGTTAAAATTAATATTTCAAAGCATATAAGTAGTTTTAAAAAGTTTAACCGCTTTAGCGCCGTGCCCCTTCCCACTATAATAATAATTAGGAACTGTAAAACTATAGAGCTAAAAAGTCCTTAATACATTTGCGATCCTGTATCAGGCTTACAATTTCTATGCAACTTCTCTGCCCCCTTTTGTAAATATGTAATTAAGAGATTGAACGATGAATTTTTTTTATTACTATTTGACATTTTAAACCTATTTTATAAATGCTAAAAAAAGTCTAGTTTAAAATTTTGCAGTGTTTTATATATTTTGTTGAAACCTTTGCGATTTGCTTCTTAACCTAAAAATGTAATGAAAATTGTTTTTACTACTTTTAGCTATACTTTTCACTTTTTTAAGCCACAGCTTTTTGTAAATAATTTCCTTTTTTATATGCTAACTTTAAAACGAAACATTTTTTAAACTTTTCTTTGCATACTTTACTTTCTATAGTGTAAAATACGATTTTTGAATTTTTTATATTTTAGTCACTTGTAAATAATATTTTTAATGGCAAGTAATATGTTTTTAACATTTCTTTTTTGTAATTTGCGTGTAAAAAAGTTATGACAAAAAAAAAACAAACTGGAAATGCATATGTAAATCCTACAAAAAAATATATACAGTGAAAATCAAAAATCCTTACTACAGCAAAAAATTAATAAAAATACAAAAATAAAATATGAATTCTAAACGAACACACAGTACAGTAACAAATTTAAGTTATATACATACATATATGTACATGCTACACATACAATAAAAATTCATGTAATAAATTATATATGTATATGATTATTATTTACTAAATATATATATATTGAACGTAAAATACATATTTGAGATGAAAAGAGAAAATACAAAAAACAAGAAATTGAACAAAAAAGAAAAAAACAACTAAAAATAAAATGAAACATTTTAAACATAAAAACAAGCTATCTTTTACTTTAGATTTTATGCAAATTTAAATTTCAACTTTTTCGACCGGTTTGTAAGATTTATTGGAAATATGAAATTTGTCCAACTTAAATCGATTTCGATTAAAAGTAAAATATGCAATCACTAGGAATGAGAAAAATATTGATCTACATATTGAGGCATGCAACTTTGTTGACTGACAATTTAGGCACGTACATTTTTCTTTGCTGCCTTTTGCTTTTTCCTCATACCCGCTTTTACACGAGGCGACACGTGGCTTGCGACTCGGCAAAATGTAGGAAAGAGGGGATAAATGACAGAAGAACAGGCAAAGTCGCTCGGGGAGTCGCCGTGTCACCTCGTGTAAAAGCTATGTGCGACTTCAAAGCGGAATGTCAAAATGTCGAAAGTCGCGGACCATGAGTACATAGCTTTTCCTTTTGCTGGTGCAAATGTCAAAAATATGTGAGAGCGAAAAGAATTAAAGCAGAATTTCCAGCACGAAAAATTCCGCATACGTTCCGCTTCGTTTTTTCCCTCTTGCCAACGAACTCGACTTTCCGAAAAGGAAAATATTCGTGTGTCAAGTGGCAATCAACAAATTTGCATGCTAAAAATATCGATAATTTGCCATTCCTAGTGATTGCATATTTCACTCTGGCGGATATGCATTTTAAAATTAGCGGGCAGACCGATGCAGACATGCTTAAAACGTTAATTCATTTTAGTATTTCTAATATTTATACTAAAATTAGGTTCAAATAGTAAAAGGAACATAAATAATAACGGTCTTTTCCTCATGCAAGTTACAAAAAGCTTTCTCTTTCTTTTCCGCTGCAAAGCTGAGGAGCCTGCGCAAAACGCACGAACTCTACAAAAAAAGCTCTTTGGTGACACTGTTGCAAGCTGCGAACCTGTGACAATCGAAATCGCAGTGACTTGGTCCACCAACTTGGCTCACGACGACTGCAGTACAAAATCTAACAACGCCGAAGTTGCAGCTTCGAAAACGCGAACGGACGAAAAAACGAAGCCAAAAAGGCAAAAGCAAACGAGCGGAAATTGTGTGCAGAAAAAGTGAAAATTACAAAATCCGTAAAAAAATTTTATTACGAAAAAGTGCAGTGATCTATTTGGGGCAAACGAAAAACCATTTTTTATGAGAAGCAGTTGCATGAAATTGCGTTTAAATGAAATGAAAAGTGAAATTTTCGCAAAAATGTAAATTTTCAGCGTGTGAAATTGCGTATATTTGCCAAAAGTGCTGACCTTTTTTCGCTGCTCCCCCCCCCAACACCGCCGCACGGCTGAGTGAGACGCGAGAACGAGACTAGGCCAGCGCTATTAGCCACCTCCGCGCTGCCCTTCAACGACAAATGATTATTCAATTACATACATGCGAAAATACAAAGGAAAAGTCGAAGTCCGCAAACACGAAGGAAGGAGCAGCGAAAATTTAAAATTCTACAATTTGGCGTGTGTCTATCTGCGTAGGTGTGTATCGGCAAAGGAAAATGTGTGCTTCATATTTTGAAGTCAGCGTTGAAAGGACCTCGTAGCGCAGTGATTGATTTTGTTAATGGAGTTTTGCGCTGATGAATCCCTCTTTACACGCTCTCTGCAACTTTCATTGCTTTTTGCGTGAAATGTACACTTTAAATCAAATAGTAGTAGCATTAGTAGTAGTGAAAAGTTTGTAACCCCCATACGTACTGAAAAAATGGAGCAGCTCAGAAGAAAGTGGCCTGACAAGGAAATGCTATAAAAAAAAGAAGTTGACTTCTACAAAATAAAATTCGCTTTTATCACTGCTATGAAAGAGCACACACAAGCAGGCAGGCATATACACGCACACACATGCATACATGCACATATGCATATAGCGGCATGTCTACCACTATCAGCCCTGCCCTGGTATCCATCAATGTCCTACCAAACACGCCATCATATACCATGCCACCAGTACATGCAAATGACAGCGTTAACATGTTGTTGCAAATATTTTACACACATACAGTGCGGTTGCAAAGTTTCGCACATGAAGCCTTGCAATGTTTCTCCATCATATGTAAATGAAATGCACTTTCGATAACTTCTATTTTTGAGGAATAACAAGCTGTTAAATATGAATCGAATACAAGAAATTCGCAGTTGTTTAAAGCAGTTCTATCACAATTGTCCAAGTTCAAAGTTGGTTCGTTGCAAAATCATTTTTAACTCTGGCCTAAAGTCTATTATCTCAGCACTTACCACAGCTCTTTTTAGCACAGAAGAGACCAGAAGTGTATCTAACTAATACTGTCACAAATTCTAGCACTAACACAATAAACTTTTAGCATCAACAGCTAGACCTTTGCCCCCCGAGCTAGAGCTTTGCCCCCACGGACAGTGTACGTGTGAGACAAAAAAAGTGAAATTTTTTCGATCAGCTGACTCTGATATTCTTCTGTAGGTATTCTGTGCTTTTTAGCTGACATAACATGCATACATTGTTGGAAATCTAAGCTTTGAATAAATTACCTTAAAATAGACCAAATTAATTAGCAAACTCAAATCACACGAGCATGAAAAACGCATTTGTAAATTATTTGCAATGCTTTTGATTAACTAATTTTACAATGTTTATAAAAAAACTAAAAATGTAATATGTATGCATATCAAAATGGAACTTTATGGGAACATCATTTAACTTTTGCAGCACAGTGTACTTATAAAACTATGTATGTATGTATGTACTACGTGCAATATTGCAAATAGTATGGCATGCCATGAGCGTGAGTGCATGCTTTCTCGTATACGTAGTTGTGTATATGAGTGTGAATGTGGGTGAATCGAGTCGAGTAGAGAGTACACAGAGTGCAATGACGAGCCTCTGCGTCTGCACCTCTGCAGCAGCGCCAACACGCGTCACCATGCCGTGCAGTGCGCAATCGGAATCGGATGCATGTGAAGTTTATGTAGAGCGCATTCACTACGCTGTCACCTCCAGAGATTTACTACAGTTTTTGAATTACGATTGTTTAGAATTGCGCTGAAAACAGTAAATAAAAAAATTGTACCTGCATAAATTTTAAAAACACTTCACTTATGCATTTATGATAGTTTTCGCTTCAAAAAAGTTATCGCGAAAACTTATTTCCTATATGACACTTATAACTTTTAATTATAAAAAAGTTTTAGCATTGAAAGTCATGCTTTCCAATTGGTTAGTTTTAGCCAAAGGTTGCCAATAAATAGAAATGGCGAAAATCACTGCATATGATGGGTATGTGAGTGCGTTGCAATTGAACTGTCGAAACTTTATACTGTTATACTGAGTCGTTTGCAGTTATTTTAGCTACTTTTGACATTTATTAAATTTCAAAATATTGAAAATATGAAATAGTAGGGGTATTCCCCATACGGTGCAATTGGTCCTGCAAAGAGCAAATGCAAAATATTTTTCCACCTTTTGCATACACAACAACAAAACACACTGGTTTGCTTTTGCATTAAAGTCACAATTTTCCAAAACCAAAATTCATTGCGTTTAGTGGAAAATATTTGATGCAAAATATGAGCATAGTTGCCAGCTTGAAAACTCGCACATATCGGTGATCTAAGCTACCAACAACGAGTATTAACAGCGACCAGCTGATCATTTTGATTTTTTTTTTCACTTTTTATTTCAAAAAATGGTGTCTTAAATATTTACCCGTGATTTCATTTGCTGCATTTTCAATTAAGAAGTCGCAAAATTCTTGTTTTCCGCTGTTTCGTGTCATTTTATTAAACTCTCAAATAAAACAGCTGTTTGACAAAAGCATTTGCATGTATTTCGCAATCGGTCGTTCCCGATTATAAAAATGCAAATGGAAAATTTTGCTTTTGCTTTTGCATTCGCTCCGGATAAGGAATACCCCTAGTATAATACCGGACCGTACTGTTTCAAACTAATACAAAATATTGTTTCTCTATATTGCATCATCTCTCACCACGACGAACTGACACTTTTATGAGCCTGGTGAGAATTACATAGAAGCATTTTGATGTTAGACCTGCTGAAAAACTAGACAAATTTTAGACTTTTTGCTGAAAACCTGAGTTTTTTGTTTTTGTTTCCCTATGCGTGAAAAGCACTTGTTGGTTTAGGAGTAGAGGTTAAGGATAGAATAAGGTGGACTATAAGTAGTAGGTGGACAATTATTCGAAACAACAAAGGATTTATTGGTGCAAGAGAGTTGCTAGTTGCTAAGAGTAAAAGCAAAATACCCTGAGATAAGTGTTATGCCTTTATCTCAGTGTATTTATAGAAAAAGGCTGCACTTAACTTGAAATAATATTATTGCAAAAGCAAAAACCTCTTAAAATTATTATAAATTTCATGTCAGCTGATTGCTGATGTTGGGTAATAAATTGTTATATGGAGATACAGCTGTACACATTCAACAATAATCTTTCAGAACAGCATATATTTTGAAAATGTTGTCCGGCTCTAAATAAACATGACGTAGGACAAGTAAATTTTAATAGCCCGTCATAAAATTGGCACAAAATGCCTAAAGAGGCAGATGGAACACCAAATTGCACTATACCTAACACCTTCGAACGCCTCTTGTAAACCACACTCAAATGACGTAGTAAAGCAAAAGCAATAAGGAAATATTAAAGGAAAATTGTTATATTGCAACAACAATGAAGGCCACTAGTTTCTTTGCTTGTTATTGCAGTTATTATTGCAAAAATTATATTATAGCAAAATAATGGCTATGCCAACCGGTGCGCCATGCACACACACACACACACACGCACACATAAAGTGACAGCAGCTACACTTGTGCGCAAAAGAATGGCCTTCCTATGCAAACAGCTAAGTTCAAAATGTTTGCCTTCAACTAAAATGCAGAACGGAAACATTGTAGTTGTGTTGAGAGTATCCTTATAATATCTATTTTGTATAATATGTCAGTCGTTGGTGTGAACACAAGTGATAGTGACGTTTCAAATCTTGTATAGAAATCTCATTTTGTGAGTGGAAAAGAAAAATTTAAAGTTAGGCAGCTTCAGCCACCATCTTAGTAATTCACTATGCCCAGAAAATAACGATTAAATATATAATGATTCGAATATTATTGCAGCAAACTTTTCGAATTCATTTCGAAAGAAAAAACCCAAATTAATAAGATTAAACTAAAGCGAAACGAAGTGAAGGCAAGAACTTCTGATTGAAATTAAGAAAATGGCTACATTATGTGATTTGTGTGATTTCACAGTGCATCGCTTTTTTCATGGTCTGGTCTAGTTATTTATCCCAGCTACCATATTTTTACCGACTACAGTGACATTGACATATCAGGGTATTACTTTAAAAATCACCGGTCCGCCGACTTCAAGTGCAATTTCTACAAAATTATATTTTTGAATATATTTGTGAAAAACTGTCATTGATTTTCCGTGGTATTATTCTTGAGACCAGCGGACCCCCGGTTCCAAGTGCAATTTTTCTTTGAGAGAAATAAATCTCATTAAGTATGGGCCATGTAATTTAGACATATGTACATTTCACGATAGTAGAAAAAGCGGTATCCAGGTGCAATAAATTATTGCAATGCAGTTTATATTAATGTAATATTAATTGCATGTTCAAGTTCGTAATAAACCGTTTCGTTATAAATAGAAAGCACTATATTTATGTTTAAAAACTACTTTTCTTAAAAACAGAAACTAGTATAATTTTAATAAAAATGCATTCTTAATTCTTGCTTAAGCGCTTCTACTATTTTGCACACAGGTCTAAAAGCACAAACTGACAGGGCAACTGACAGCACCCACAAGATACTAGGCACCATTGCAGATGTAATTTGTACGTGTGCCTGTGTGTGTGTGTGTGTGTGTGCGAAAGTGCATGTGTGATTTATGTCGAGTTGGATGATAAATTATACCGAACTGACCTGAACCACACTCTCAGTAGATTCACACACGCACATAGACACAGTGTGCAATTGCGGGCGCAGCGATAAAACCAACAGTAAAATGAAAAAGGGCATGCAAAAAACAGTACCAAAGGACATTAGGCAAATGTGTGCGGGAGAGTCGACAGTGGCGTGCGAAGTGGTAGCGCAAACGCGCGCACGTTTCGGCTTCAGTAGCAAATTGTGACTCTTTCCCCCACTTTGCACCTACACCACTGTAGTTTCTGATTTATACGACAGACCCACTCTAGCGCACTTTAATCGATACAATTGGTGATGCAATTTTGGCAACAACAACAACAACTCACAGCAAAAAGACGACAGCAGCAACGTCAAATATGGCTTCGGTCCTTTGCTGGTGACTCCTTGAAGTACGCTGTAATAGCTGTGTTTTCATATGTGTGTGTCTGGAGGGGGAGTGCTTTTAGTTCAGAGTGTCTATAAAGGGTTTTCAGAGAAAAGGTGAGAGCGAGAGAGAGGGGGTGGAAGAATACAGTATGAGGAACAAAATGATTCATTTCGTTTAGATTCGCGAGCTGTCAGCCTGGCTGCCAAACTTTTGGATTAGTTGAGCGATGATAATTATATGACAACAACTTAAGTAGGAACTCAAAAGAAATATCAATAATTTACATTTATTAAGTTGAAGCAGTGTCATGTGGCCGAGTGGTTTCTTGCGCAGTGCCCTATGCTAAGAGTTACAGATTCAATCACTAACTAAGATGCAATTGAATTTAATAAAAAATACATTTTAATATTAAAAATAATTAAAATTATACAAGTTTATGTTTATTCGGCAGCTTGAATGTTAGAAGGAATAGTTTTTTTTTTATTCGGACTGACTGACTTGCCTTCTAATAATTAAAATTTTTTTAAATAAGGCAATTACTTAAAAAAAGTACTCATTGTTTTCATTCCAGTTTGTTTTCTGTAACAAGAGCCAAAGTGGAATCCATGTAAATGCTTGAGACTAAAGATTTTCTGTCTATCGTTCTCGAAATATGAAAACATTTTTTCAATGCTATTGTCAGACGCCGCCGTGAATCAGTGGATAATTGCTCGGTCGTTGATGCTTGGAGTCGCTGGATCAAATCCCAGCCGTAATTATAACATCTAATAAAATAGAAGCTTCGTTTCCTTGCACGCGGCGCCGTCTCTCGCGAACTACTTAGTTGGCAACTCTAAGAGAGTATACTTTACCATGTAAATAAAAGCTTCTCAATTCCGTTCGAACACGGCTGCAGAATAAATGAGTATGGCCCGTTATCTTGTGCTAAAAATAGAACGAGCACACACAAGATAATGTGAGGAAGCTAAGGCCTAAGCCTAGTTCGTGGGCTTTAACAAAAAGGATAATTTATTTCAAATGGTTTGCTTGGGTGACTCTCTGTCAGTATTCTTTGTCTTCATAAAGCTTCTACAAGCCCGCTCGGCTTAATCATGAATGTGTAGCTCCCTGTAGATAGCCAATTTAATTTAACATAAAATTCTATTTTCCTTTTACTTGCTATATTTTTCCTTTGAAAATAAAACTTTATTAAATCCCAAAAAATTCGCATAAAAAAGGCACTTGCTATTCCTGCAAAAATAATGCTCAATGTGCTGTCCTTTCAACTGCCACATAAAAATTAACCATAAATTAAATAAAATTACAGTATTTCAGGCGAAAAATGTCACTTTATAAATTGTTTGCAACAAACGAGTTAGTTGCTGTTCGGCTTTTGGTAATAACAGCAATTAACGTTTAAACAGTATAACTATGTATGTATGGATGTACATATGAGCTGACAGAAATGTCAAACGGAAGTGTAGCATGTCATTATGTGAGTGTATACAATAATATAAGCAGATTGGATATGTGTTGGTAATTATGCGAAAATGTTATTGAGTTTGGTATTTTATATTTTTTCTTGCATTTATTTACATCCTTCTCTCAACGGATTCTACTCTTAATATTTGAAATTATGCACATTGCATCGATAATATTAACGAGTAATAACAGCATCCTTTGACATATGTATGTGTGCCTATGAATGCAGGCGGTGTCGTCATTTAAAACTCAACTTACACACATGTTTTCACACTCTTCAATGAGTGTGTGTGTGTGTGCGCGTGTGTGTATAATATGATTTTCGCTGAGAAACTGTTATTTAAGTCCATTATCGCATTGCCTACTAGTGGCACGCACACATACAAACAGTTATCCTTAAACACAACACACACTCTCAAGAGGCACACACACACACAATTACACTAATGCCTGTTGTTAAGTGTTGATAAGTGTTGCATCGCGCAAGCATGCAAGCTTTATAGCTCTTTAAGTTTGTCTGTGCATGTGCTCATACGGATAATGTATATGAAGAGGCGCTTTTGTACTTGAGCAAGGATGTTGACGACGATTACGATGATGACGACGACGTTGCACGTTTAGTAAAAAATATTGCAAACAAACAAAAGAGCGAAAAAATAGAAAAGCAGGCAAAGAGATAACTGTCATTTATAGGAAGCGTAGGAATGAGTGCCGTACGCGTGGGCGGAGGTGGGGGGGTTGGGTTGTTTGCTGGCGTAATTGATATGCATATTTAATATGTTGGCTGCTTTTTAATTTCTTTGTTGTGAAACGAAAGAACATAATTACTATGTAGATCTTGATGGCGCAACAACATGCTGCTGGCTTTTAGAGATCTTAAGGACCTTTCACATTAGGCGATTTGCCGATTTCAAGGCTGTGGGTGTATTTTAAAAGTTTGCGATTCGATTGTCAGTGTAAATATAGCATAAGACACAGCAGCTTCAATCAGTTGCATTGAAATTCAATATTAAAGTAAAAAGTTGACAATACCAATGGCATTAGATTTGATTGGCAATCTCTGATTAAAAAGAAACAATTCGAATGCAAAGAAAATCATATATTAAGTAGCCAAAAGGCCCATTGTGTTACCACGTGAGGTTTTCATCTATGCACTTCCCATGTATGGGAGCACTTTGTGGCTCTGGTATATTTGTCGATATGTCCTGGTTGCGTTTTTTCCAAGTCTGCTAGACAGCTCATGAAGTAATGTTCCAGGAATCGGAAGCGCGTTTTCGCTAGCGCTGGGCATTTGCAAAGGAGGTGTTCAACAGATTCCTCGCAGTCTTCGTCTCTGCAGCTTCTGCAGAAGTCGTTGTACAGCAGTCCCAGCCTGATTATGATTCCTACGGCAATCCCTATGGAGGGTTTGTTTAATAGGATCAATTCGCTGGATCTGCTCTGCTCTAAATAGCCTCTAGCTGTAAAAATAATATCGAAGTACATACATAGTGTTGATTTAAAAGAGCCATTTGGCTAATCGCCATGGTGCATTTTCCATCCCGTATGCACCACTCCTTTTCTGTTCCCATTTTCCCAAGTTTCCTTCTCACATTCCGTTCCCTTGCAGTTGCAATTTTGACAGCCGGCCGGTCTCATGCAAATTGTGCATGTCACATACCGGCACAATTCAAAGTGATCTTCAGCGAACAAGTTTCCGCGCATCAATTCCATTTTCTTTTGTAAAATTTATCCCTTTTTATAAGCTTTATATTAGGTTCACATCCGGTATGTATGTCGTCAAATCTAGTAATCAATTTTTCACCCACTGCCCGACTACTTAGAGATCTGAAACTTTGCATACATGCCTAATCTAGAGCCCAATACATGAATCAATAAATTTTATGGGCGTAGGATAAGGGGCGTGGCACTTTTTTATAAACTCCAAATTTGTGTATAACTTTAGAACTACACATCACACATCAATGAAACTCGGTAGGAACTTACTACATATCCATATCCTTCTACTGAGAAAATAAGGGGGCACTGGATAAGGGGGCGTGGCACCCCCCATACAAACAAAATTTTTGATCTCGATTAGCTTTGGAACTAAAGGACGTGCAGCATTGAAATTTCGTATGCAGTCGCCTCTTGGACGTGTCGTCCCACTGGTAAAATTTTATGGGCGTAGGATAAGGGGGCGTGGCACCCCCCATACAAACAAAATTTTTGATCTCGATTAGCTTTGGAACTAAAGGTCGTGCAGCATTGAAATTTCGTATGCAGTCGCCTCTTGGATGTGTCGTCCCACTGGTAAAATTTTATGGGCGTAGGATAAGGGGCCGTGGCACCCCCCATACAAACAAAATTTTTGATCTCGATTAGCTTTGGAACTAAAGGTCGTGCAGCATTGAAATTTCGTATGCAGTCGCCTCTTGGATGTGTCGTCCCACTGGTGGAATTTTATGGGCGTAGGACAAGGGGCGTGGCACTTTTTTATAAACTCCAGATTTGTGTATAACTTTAGAACTACACATCACACATCAATGAAACTCGGTAGGAACTTACTACATATCCATATCCTTCTACTGAGAAAATAAGGGGGGCACTGGATAAGGGGGCGTGGCACCCCCCATACAAACAAAATTTTTGATCTCGACTAGCTTTGGAACTAAAGGTCGTGCAGCATTGAAATTTCGTATGCAGTCGCCTCTTGGATGTGTCGTCCCACTGGTGGAATTTTATGGGCGTAGGACAAGGGGCGTGGCACTTTTTTATAAACTCCAGATTTGTGTATAACTTTAGAACTACACATCACACATCAATGAAACTCGGTAGGAACTTACTACATATCCATATCCTTCTACTGAGAAAATAAGGGGGGCACTGGATAAGGGGGCGTGGCACCCCCCATACAAACAAAATTTTTGATCTCGACTAGCTTTGGAACTAAAGGACGTGCAGCATTGAAATTTCGTATGCAGTCGCCTCTTGGACGTGTCGTCCCACTGGTAAAATTTTATGGGCGTAGGATAAGGGGGCGTGGCACCCCCCATACAAACAAAATTTTTGATCTCGATTAGCTTTGGAACTAAAGGTCGTGCAGCATTGAAATTTCGTATGCAGTCGCCTCTTGGACGTGTCGTCCCACTGGTGGAATTTTATGGGCGTAGGACAAGGGGCGTGGCACTTTTTTATAAACTCCAGATTTGTGTATAACTTTAGAACTACACATCACACATCAATGAAACTCGGTAGGAACTTACTACATATCCATATCCTTCTACTGAGAAAATAAGGGGGGCACTGGATAAGGGGGCGTGGCACCGCCCATACAAACAAAATTTTTGATCTCGACTAGCTTTGGAACTAAAGGACGTGCAGCATTGAAATTTCGTATGCAGTCGCCTCTTGGACGTGTCGTCCCACTGGTAAAATTTTATGGGCGTAGGATAAGGAGGCGTGGCACCCCCCATACAAACAAAATTTTTGATCTCGATTAGCTTTGGAACTAAAGGTCGTGCAGCATTGAAATTTCGTATGCAGTCGCCTCTTGGATGTGTCGTCCCACTGGTGGAATTTTATGGGCGTAGGACAAGGGGCGTGGCACTTTTTTATAAACTCCAGATTTGTGTATAACTTTAGAACTACACATCACACATCAATGAAACTCGGTAGGAACTTACTACATATCCATATCCTTCTACTGAGAAAATAAGGGGGCACTGGATAAGGGGGCGTGGCACCCCCCATACAAACAAAATTTTTGATCTCGACTAGCTTTGGAACTAAAGGTCGTGCAGCATTGAAATTTCGTATGCAGCCGCCTCTTGGATGTGTCGTCCCACTGGTAAAATTATATGGGCGTAGGATAAGGGGCGTGGCACTTTTCAAGCAACTACACACGGGCTTCAATTTATAATTATAGGTACACCACACATCAATGAAAAACGATAGGAACTTACTCGCCGCGCCTTGCGCGCAAAACAACAACTCATCGCGCCACAAATATGCCACGAATATTAGGGTCGATCACAGCCGTATTATTTGTTAAATTGAGGATATGACGATAGGAGACACTATGAATACCCTAAATATTGTGTACTGCTCTGCAAGTTTTAAATTCTTTTTGCGAAAAATTTCAGAGCTCTAAAATTTAATTTATGGAAAACTAAAAAGTAGAAAATAAAATTATATAAAAAAAAACTTTTTAAAAATAAGCTTTAATTTATTTAATGTACTAAAAAGTAGAAAATAAATTGTTTCCAAGTCACCTGTATCTTACTATTAATAAAAGCTTGTGCGCTCAATATCCATATTCAAAATATCTTTCATTACTAGAATCTATTTGCAAAAAATTATTTCTATAAAATATTGTGGTAACTGGTTGACAAATATTGAACACGTGAGCGCCCCAAGCTTTTATTGATAGTAAGATACAGGTGACTTGGAAACAATTTATTTTCTACTTTTTAGTACATTAAATAAATTAAAGCTTATTTTTAAAAAGTTTTTTTTTATATAATTTTATTTTTATATATAAGCTTTATATTAGGTTCACATCCGGTATGTTTGTATGTCGCCAAATCTAGTAATAAATTTTTCACCCACTTCCCGACTACTTAGAGATCTGAAAGTTTGCATACATGCCTAAACACGAGCCCAATACATGAATCAATAAATTTTATGGACGTAGGATAAGGGGCGTGGCACTTTTTTTATCAACTCCAGATTTGTGTATAACTTTAGAACTACACATCACACATCAATGAAACTCGGTAGGAACTTACTACATATCCATATCCTTCTACTGAGAAAATAAGGGGGGCGCTGGATAAGGGGGCGTGGCACCCCCATACAAACAAAATTTTTGATCTCGATTAGCTTTGGAGCTAAAGGTCGTGCAGCATTGAAATTTCGTTTGCAGTCGCCTCTTGGATGTGTCGTCCCACTGGTAAAATTTTATGGGCGTAGGATAAGGGGCGTGGCATTTTTTATCAACTCCAGATTTGTGTATAACTTTAGAACTACACATCACACATCAATGAAACTCGGTAGGAACTTACTACATATCCATATCCTTCTACTGAGAAAATAAGGGGGGCACTGGATAAGGAGGCGTGGCACCCCCCATACAAACAAAATTTTTGATCTCGATTAGCTTTGGAACTAAAGGTCGTGCAGCATTGAAATTTCGTATGCAGTCGCCTCTTGGATGTGTCGTCCCACTGGTGGAATTTTATGGGCGTAGGACAAGGGGCGTGGCACTTTTTTATAAACTCCAGATTTGTGTATAACTTTAGAACTACACATCACACATCAATGAAACTCGGTAGGAACTTACTACATATCCATATCCTTCTACTGAGAAAATAAGGAGGCACTGGATAAGGGGGCGTGGCACCCCCCATACAAAATAAATTTTTGATCTCGATTAGCTTTGGAACTAAAGGTCGTGCAGCATTGAAATTTCGTAAGCAGTCGCCTCTTGGATGTGTCGTCCCACTAGTAAAATTATATGGGCGTAGGATAAGGGGCGTGGCACTTTTCAAGCAACTACACACGGGCTTCAATTTATAATTATAGGTACACCACACATCAATGAAAAACGATAGGAACTTACTCGCCGCGCCTTGCGCGCAAAACAACAACTCATCGCGCCACAAATATGCCACGAATATTAGGGTCGATCACAGCCGTATTATTTGTTAAATTGAGGATATGACGATAGGAGACACTATGAATACCCTAAATATTGTGTACTGCTCTGCAAGTTTTAAATTCTTTTTGCGAAAAATTTCAGAGCTCTAAAATTTAATTTATGGAAAACTAAAAAGTAGAAAATAAAATTATATAAAAAAAAACTTTTTAAAAATAAGCTTTAATTTATTTAATGTACTAAAAAGTAGAAAATAAATTGTTTCCAAGTCACCTGTATCTTACTATTAATAAAAGCTTGTGCGCTCAATATCCATATTCAAAATATCTTTCATTACTAGAATCTATTTGCAAAAAATTATTTCTATAAAATATTGTGGTAACTGGTTGACAAATATTGAACACGTGAGCGCCCCAAGCTTTTATTGATAGTAAGATACAGGTGACTTGGAAACAATTTATTTTCTACTTTTTAGTACATTAAATAAATTAAAGCTTATTTTTAAAAAGTTTTTTTTTATATAATTTTATTTTTATATATAAGCTTTATATTAGGTTCACATCCGGTATGTTTGTATGTCGCCAAATCTAGTAATAAATTTTTCACCCACTTCCCGACTACTTAGAGATCTGAAAGTTTGCATACATGCCTAAACACGAGCCCAATACATGAATCAATAAATTTTATGGACGTAGGATAAGGGGCGTGGCACTTTTTTTATCAACTCCAGATTTGTGTATAACTTTAGAACTACACATCACACATCAATGAAACTCGGTAGGAACTTACTACATATCCATATCCTTCTACTGAGAAAATAAGGGGGGCACTGGATAAGGGGGCGTGGCACCCCCCATACAAACAAAATTTTTGATCTCGATTAGCTTTGGAACTAAAGGTCGTGCAGCATTGAAATTTCGTTTGCAGTCGCCTCTTGGATGTGTCGTCCCACTGGTAAAATTTTATGGGCGTAGGATAAGGGGCGTGGCATTTTTTATCAACTCCAGATTTGTGTATAACTTTAGAACTACACATCACACATCAATGAAACTCGGTAGGAACTTACTACATATCCATATCCTTCTACTGAGAAAATAAGGGGGGCACTGGATAAGGGGGCGTGGCACCCCCCATACAAACAAAATTTTTGATCTCGATTAGCTTTGGAACTAAAGGTCGTGCAGCATTGAAATTTCGTTTGCAGTCGCCTCTTGGATGTGTCGTCCCACTGGTAAAATTTTATGGGCGTAGGATAAGGGGCGTGGCACTTTTTTATCAACTCCAGATTCGTGTATAACTTTAGAACTACACATCACACATCAATGAAACTCGGTAGGAACTTACTACATATCCATATCCTTCTACTGAGAAAATAAGGCGTGCACTGGATAAGGGGGCGTGGCACCGCCCATACAAAATAAATTTTTGATCTCGATTAGCTTTGGAACTAAAGGTCGTGCAGCATTGAAATTTCGTATGCAGTCGCCTCTTGGATGTGTCGTCCCACTAGTAAAATTTTATGGGCGTAGGACAAGGGGCGTGGCACTTTTCAAGCAACTACACACTTGGGCTTCAGTTTATAATTATAGGTACACCACACATGAATGAAAAACGATAGGAACTTACTTGTCGCGCCTTGCAGGCAAAACAACAACAACTCATCGCGCCACAAATATGCCACGAATATTAGGGTCGATCACAGCCGTATTATTTGTTAAATTGAGGATATGACATATGACGATAGGAAACACTGTGAATACCCTAAATATTGTGTACTGCTCTGCAAGTTTTAAATTCTTTTTGTGAAAAATTTCAGAGCTCTAAAATTGAATTTATGGAAGACTAAAAAGTAGAAAATAAAATTATATAAAAAAACTTTTTAAAAATAAGCTTTAATTTATTAAATGTACTAAAAAGTAGAAAATAAATTGTTTCCAAGTCACCTGTATCTAACTATTAATAAAAGCTTGTGCGCTCAATATCCATATTCAAAATATCTTTCATAACTAGAATCTATTTGCAAAAAAATTATTTAAATAAAATATTGTGGTAACTGGTTGACAAATATTGAACACGTGAGCGCTCCAAGCTTTTATGGATAGTAAGATACAGGTGACTTGGAAACAATTTATTTTCTACTTTTTAGTACATTAAATAAATTAAAGCTTATTTTTAAAAAGTTTTTTTTATATAATTTTATTTTGCAAATTAAACGCGCGAATTCCGCGCATCCTAGTCCGCGTTTAGACAGGGAAACATCTGGAAAGGAAACACTGTATTCGGCGGAGACGGACGGACGGGGAAAGGAGAGGGGTTTTTGTTTCCCGTACTGGCGACACGCCATTCACACTCATTCCATTCACAATTCCAGTGTTGCCGTTCCAGATGTTTCCCTGTCTAAACGGGGACCTAGCAATAATTTCACACGTGTTTTATTAATCGAAAGGAGAACGCCGTGAATTATACACTTCGAAAATTTAATTGAGCCTGACCGATTTACCAAGCTCGAGAAACAGCTTGTTTCGCTTTGACATTTACTGCTTCACCAGCTGCTCTCTCACGGTACGGTCTTCTCTCTGACATTCATTCATACATAAACATGTCAAATTATCAAACTTCTTTCCAGCGGCTGGCAGCGCGTACTTGAGAAAACTAAAGCGCTGATCAGTCACCGCGTATCGTATTTAATCGGAGCGCAGACAAAACCTACCCTACCCGAGCTCATACATGCGTTCGCTCATTGCGTATTTAATCGGCGCGTAACGCAGAAATTATAATCCAAATTGGTTTTTCTCACACGTTTACGTCTGCTCTGATGCTCAGAGAGGATGAGAGAATGACATTGCTTTGTACTAAAAACAGTGCTGCCACTGCTCTTCGATTTTAATTTAGAACTAAAACCGGATTATTATTGCTATAATAAATTCTTAAAAGTAGACCACAATAAATATATCTAAAAATTTAGATAATCCTGTGTCATAGATTTTATAAAAAATTTAAAATTTAACCTCAAAAGCAAAATGAACAGCGTGCCTACTTTGTGCACGAAACTATATGGCAGCATGGCAGCAATAACCAAAACAGAAACGTGCAAGAGCCACAGCTGCGATACGATTTTCACTGAACGGCCCAAATTTTGCCGTTACGAATAATTTCGCTCACAAAAGATACGCGGTGACTGATCAGCGCTTAAACTGGAAAACTGCAGGCGAATTTGCAAGTAAATAATTGTAGTTGCATTTCGGGGCAACAAAGGAAGGTCATAACGAAGTTTAGTGATAGCGATAATACGAGAAAAAACAGTATAATTGTGAGCAGGGAGTTATCAACTTCCAACTTTCAAGTTGGATCGTTTAAATTTTCCAAAATTTTATTTAATTGTGAATTCTTTAAATACATAATTAAACGCGCAACCCCGCGCATAAAAACTACAAGCCCCCGTATTCTTTTTCTTTAAAAATATATAAGTCACAAGTGACTTAAACATTGGTTCTTCGAGGCTTAACTCGAACTCGGCGCGTATTAGACGTGTCTTAAAAAATAGTGAGAAAAAGTGCTAAGTGCAAAACATTAAACTTACTTAAATTTTTGCAAGAAGTTGCATTGCTAAAGCTACAGCTTTACTTGTAGATAAAAAGCAAGCAGAAGTGACAAAAACTGAAAAAAAGAAAAATAGTCAGTAGCATTATCTACACCAGCAGTGTCATCAGCAGCAGCAATCTCATCAGGAGCAGCAACTATAATATTATAATATAGTAGCTGAATTCTACATGCAACCCCCCACCCCCCGCTGATCAAAAAGCCCCTTTATTCCCAAAAAAGGGCGCACTGTAAGTACAGTGCTTTATTTGCTTTAATTGGCTAAAAACAATCGGTTACCGGTGTACCCATCACCCCATAATACCGATATAAAGAAGTATGCATATATTGAATATATATATATATTCAAATTGTATTTACTTATATACCCAAACGTTAGCGAATTCAAAAAATAGTTGCCATAAAATTGCAAACCCTTTGCACATGACATGCACATATGTTCCCATTTTCCCATTTGCATATTTCTCACTCTCCCATTCCAAACATTAGCATATTCCGATATACAGTCCACTACTCACACACAGACGAACGCTCACGTCGCTCTTGCTTTGCCTCTTTTGACAGCAAGAGCAGGTCATAGTGTAATAAATATCAAGTGAACCAGATAGCAATGACATTCTATTCTCGTACCCTAGCTTGTCAGTTGCGTTGTCAAAAATATTAACCCGTTTTCAGTTTGTGTTTGAGTTTGCGTTTGAAGAAAAAAGTAAAAAGAACAAAATATCAATGCCCAACTGTTGTAATTTGTGCAAAGGCACTTACGATGAAGAGATGCCGATGTTTTCTGTGCCTAACGATGAAGATTTGCGACGAAAATGGTCAAGAGCCTGCAATATCACCATTTCTTCCTCAGCGCATGTTTGCGCTAACCATTTTGAGGAGAAGGAGATCTTAGGCAGTAAGAAAAGGAAAGAAACATGTAACACACGTGCGGTTATTAATATTTTCATTACTGAAAATAAAAATTGCTTGGTACGTAAAAACGTTGAGTACCTTTTTTGTACTTATGTCTCGGATGGGTTAAGACATATAACGAAGAAGGAGAAAAGAAAAATCAAAAAATTTTTTGACAAGCTAGGGTACTTCAAGCTATCTGGTTCACTTGATATTATTACACTATGAAGCAGGTCACTTTGGGAACGCTACCCTACGGCCGGCATGAACGATCACTCCGTTTGCCATTCAAAGTGCCAATAAAAATCAATTTTCCCGAAATTGACATTCATTAAATTAAAAAAAAAATTAATTCAACTCTCGAAGAGAAATTTCCAAAAATTTATTAATATAGAAAAAAATAAAATTTTTTTCAAAATATTTCCCTATATTGATACCCATATTATAAATTCTCAATTTATATTTTTCATTCAATTCATATACTCAGTGGAGCTCTGCATCTCTGCAAAGCCATTCACTATATATAGAACTAACACAAATAAAAATTATATATATCTTGATTCCCAATCAAGAATAATAATTTTTGGTCGAAAAAATAATTAATTATCTGCTACCTCTAGCAGATAATTTCTTATATCGATTCCTGTATTACACGTAAAATATAGAAATAAAATATTCCCGAAACGCTATCTCTAGCGAAAATATTAAAATTCGAAATTGCAATACATTGGTGAAATAAACTCCACAGGCAATATTCGATTGCCTCTTACTTCACGGTCCCACTAGCGTGAAATAAATTTGACCACTCCACAAGCAATTCCCTATTGCAATAAAATTATTTTACGCTAATCCCTAGCGTGAAGTAAATTTATCTTTTTCTCTCATTGTTTCTAGCGCTACCCTTACCGCAAACACAATTTATATCCCACGCTAACTCCAGCGTGCAATATATTTCAAAAAATAATAAAAAATATAACTTTTTCAAATTATTTTCACACGCTACCTCCAGCGGGAAAAATTTACTCCACGCGTTCTCTAGCGAAGAATTTCACCACTCGTGTGAAATAAATTTCACTATTTCGATAGACAATTTTTTATTCAAACGCTTTCGCAAGCGAATAAAATTTTCACAAACGCTACCTCTAGCGTAAAAGATAAATATCGCTTTCTCACGCGACAAATTTCATACGTGATTTCAATTTAATCGAATTTCTTTCGAAAATGTCGCATATCCCCAAAGCGACAAACGAGGTGATCCCCACAGCCTCAACTCCGAATTATTCCACTACCGGAATCTTTGACGGAGCTCTTGCGGATTGGGCTTCTTTCCGTGACATATTTACGGAAAAGCATATTAAAAATCCCAAACTGTCCCCCCGCTCAAAGGCTGTACTACCTCCGGTGGAGTACCCAAGGCAGAGCTGGAGCAATCGTCAAACGATACTCGCTCGTTAACGAAAACTTTGCTCCCGCGTGGGAAGCCCTTAGAGCGCAGTTTGAAAATAAGCAAAACGCGGCCGAAGAGAACCTCAAAATCTCTCTGGACATTCCTGCTAGTTCCACAATAAGTAGTGAGGCGATCCCCAAAGCCTCCACTACTGGAGTAAATTCACTCCTGAATTTCTCCACTCAAAACTGGGACCCCATCCCAGGTTGGGCCTGTTCGTCAGAAATCCCTAAGACGAGCAGACACGGGGGCATAGAATTTCCAATTTCAATTCGCCCTAAACCCCAACAAAATTCACCCCTGAATTTTGACCCAAATTTAGCAGGAAAAACCGGAAATCTTTCCAGTGCCGACTCTTGCAGTTTTGTTGCCCCGGCAGGATGGCTATCGCCAAAATGGGATATGTCTCCACGGTGGGTCAACCCCGGATCCACCCAACCAAATGGAACAATGCCCAGCGCCTCCTACATGGTCTCGCGCTCTCGTGTACGCCGTTCAAAGCGAAAAAGTGGAAACCGCATTGTATCGCAAAATGATCCGATGGCCAACATAATGGATCCAACATTCCCGAGCTCAAACGCCACGCTTCCAAGCGGTGCGTCCACATCAGCCGTAGATGTTGCTTCAGTCACCATCAATTCGATCGGCATGCTCCTGAGCTCAACTTCTTCCTCTTCGACAACCTTTTCCATGACCATCAACCCCTCATCCCCAAAAACGTAAGTTGTTACGAATGGGACAACTTCGGGCGCAGGTGTTGCCACAGCCGCGTGCTTGGCTTCGGACTCTGCTTTGGAACTGTACAACGCCTCCTCCGGCATCAGCTCAGGTTCTCAGTCCGTGGGCCCTACACCATCATCCTTAACGTTGACAGTCCCAAGTAGTGGCGACTGCTGTCATCAGTTCCCTTCGGATTTGTGCTGCAAACGGCACACCAGTGGTCACGAGCAATGGGGCAGCGTAGGTTCGCCAACGTTAGCAACAGCATGCTCTGCTTGTTCCTTTCTCTCACTCTCCACTCTGGCTGCAAACTCCAGCCTGCTGAACGCATCAGTCAGCTCCACGTCTTCTTCTTTCGACACTTCCTCGAAAATTGTTAGCGTTACCCTGTCGTCGACGACATCCCCTGTCATAACCGGCGCACCGCTAGCACCCGATCGCTTCATTTAAGAGACCGATATACTTAGACGTTTCTCTTTATGGTCTCAAGCTACGCGGCTTCTAACTCTCCCTGAAGCCTGGCCTAAACGCACTCTCCGTGCCACTCCATTTCGGGAGAAAAAGGAAAGATATGTTCTTCTTCCCCTTGAAGAATAGACCGTCATTTCCAAGCGGTCTTCATTACTTTCCCGAGGTAATAAATGGTATGCTCCCGCTGAGCCTCAATTCACCATTTATAAAGACGTCTTAGCCCTGACTCCAACTCAACGGGCAGCTGGAATTCTTTGGAAGGCAGACGGGCATGCGGGATGGCTTATCCCATGTTTTTCCTCCCACCGTTGTTGTGTTGTCTCAATTGTCTGGCACGGTCGCACTCCACACGCGACTGCGGTTCATTTCGTCGACGCATGGGACTGGACACAAATGCGTTGCTCTACTTATTTCGGAAAGATGCGGAGCAGCTGTTTTGCTTTGAAGTTTGATTGAGAATTATTTGATGATAAATTTCCAAAAAAAAAAACAAATTTACAAGAAGTTTATGAATCTTGCAGGCTATTCGCTTAAAACTCCTTTAGAAGACTTTCTTAAGATTCCCTACGAAGAAGTGCTTTATCACATATGTGCATATGTATATAAGTTAAACCGAAAGAAAGATAGCGAGCAATATTTTTTAAAATCATTTTTTTCATCATACCCAAGAAAAAGCTCTTACGGCATCGTCTTAAAGGCTTCAGTCATTTCATTTAATCCTAAAAGAGCACTCTATCATCAGCCTCTGTATGGCATCATTTCTCTGTATGGCACAACAACTAATGCTAGGAATCTAAGCTTGTAGTTAGCACGATCTGTGAGGTCTATGATTACATCAAGCTAGAAAATGCTCTTGTGAAAAATTTACACTCTACTGCTCCCAACAAAGCGAACAAATTAAATTTCCTTAAAAAAAATTAACAACAATACATCGAAATTGAAATCAAAATTTTTAAAAAAATATAAATATATAAATATAAATTTTTAAGCAAAATTCAAAATGGCAAGAACCTCTCAAAATCGAGCAAAACCATGCACCAGCAGTGCACCGGCAACGAAGTCGAAGGCCATCAATCCGTTCTTGATCTATCAGCATGAGCTCCGTCAAGATCTTAAGGAACGTGGCGTCAATTTTACGACGACGAAGATCGCATGCATGGCCGGCGAGCGTTGGCGCCAAATGTCGTCCAGCGACAAGCTCTCGTACTATGTTTGGGCGCACAAGAATAAGCAACAGGCCTCAAAACTGAAGATCGGCTCCAAAGCGAGAAAGTCCAAACGAAAGAGCTTAGTGCCGAGCTATATAAATTAATAAAATGATTGCCTTGCAGTATACAGTATCGGACAAAACTTTTGCTACTAAAATTCAACACACATACTTTTCTCAAATAAACCACATGTGTAAAAAATATTGATATGAAATGTGATTTTATTTAAAGTTGTAACCTTCAACAAACATTAGGGGTATTCCTTATCGGGAGCGAATGTTAAAAGAAAAGCAAAATTTTTCTTTTGCATTTTTATATTTGGGAACGACTGATTGTGAAATCCCTGCATATGTTTTTGTCAAACAGCTGTTTATTTGAGTTTATTTGAGTGTTCAAAAAAATGCCACGAAAGAGCGAAAAACAACAATTAAGTGACTTCTTAATTGAAAATGCAGCAAATGAAATCATGGGTAAATATTTATAACACCAATAAGTGCGACTTTTCAAGCTGGCAACTATGCTCATATGATCTCCTGGTTTTTAGCAACCAATCAAAGTGTTGTTGCGCTTGGGTTTGAGGCTAACCAATCAAATTTGGAGATTTTGCGCTTAGCTTTTAGCAACAAAAACAATGCGACAGCTGATATTTTCCACTAAACGCAATGGATTTTGGTCTAGGAAAATTGTGAAAATTTAATGCAAAAGCAAACCAGTGTGTTTTGTTGTTGTGTATGCAAAAGGTGGAAAAATATTTTGCTTTTGCTCTTTTGCAGGACCAATTGCACTGGATAGGGAATACCCCTATTGTAGAAATTTAGTCAATTGCGTTAGTATTTAAATTTATATTTAATTTAATGTAAATAAAGTCAGAACTTCATGCTACCCGTGACTGCGATTCGCTGCAGGGAGTGCCGCGGCCACCACCACTCGTTGCTGCACTCTGTTCGACGGGAGGCCCGTGACCCGGGACAACGAGCACCCAACAACCGGCGAGACGAGCGCCCCCTCAGCGGCACGCGCCGGCTGCGCGACCTGCTGTGCGCCGACGAGTGGCGCCAATTGCGCGGCCTCTAGTGCGCCAACAACGCGCACGACGTACACCCATAGCGCGGCCTGCCGCTCGGGTACGCCGTGAGGTTGATCCGCTAAGACGTGCGGTTCCAGCTGCCCGCGGACGGCGAGGCATACCAGCGATCGTGCCGCGACGGCGCCAAGTGCGCGCACCTCCAGCCATTGGAATCCGGCTCCCGCAGCTTCGCGGACGGCGAGCACGTCGATTGCTTCAGGAGGCGCTAGATTCGTTGGAGCGCCTGCAGCAGTCCCTCAACGACAACCGAGGCTAAGGTTGCATTCATGCAAGGTGGCCGGAATGGCTAATCGTCATGGTGCATTTCCCATCCCGTATGCACCACTCCTTTTCTGTTCCCATTTTCCCAAGTTTCCTTCTCACATTCCGTTCTCTTGCAGTTGCAATTTTGACAGCCGGCCGCTCTCATGTAAATTGTGCATGTTAGAGCTGCAAAACGATCGATAGTGGCACTACTCGATAGTTTCGATAGTTTCACGGATAACTATCGATACTATCGCATCAAAAAAAACTTCTATTAAAAATGATTAAAAGCTCAGATATAAACTTGTGCAACATTTTATTAATGGTACTATTTACTACAAAAAAAAATTTTTACATACATATGTAAATACATTAAAGGAACATTTCACGTTTCATAACACCAAATAAATGAAAAATAATATTAAATAAAATTATATAAAAAAAAACTTTTTAAAAATAAGCTTTAATGTACTAAAAAGTAGAAAATAAATTGTTTCCAAGTCACCTGTATCTTACTATCCCTAAAAGCTTGGGGCGCTCATGTGTTCAATATTTGTCAAACAGTTACCACAATATTTTATTTAAATAATTTTTTGCAAATAGATTCTAGTAATGAAAGATATTTTGAATATGGATATTGAGCGCACAAGCTTTAATTAATAGTAAGATACAGGTGACTTGGAAACAATTTATTTTCTACTTTTTAGTACATTAAAGCTTATTTTTAAAAAGTTTTTTTTTATATAATTTTATTTTCTACTTTTTAGTCTTCCATAAATTCAATTTTACAGCTCTGAAATTTTTCGCAAAAAGAATTTTAAACTTGCAGAGCAGTACACAATATTTAGGGTATTTACAGTGTTTCCTATCGTCATATGTCATATCCTCAATTTAACAAATAATACGTGGCATATTTGTGACGCGGTGAGTTGTTGCTATTTTGCCAGCAGGGCGCGGCAAGTAAGTTCCTATCGTTTTTCATTCATGTGTGGTGTACCTATAATTATAAACTGAAGCCCAAGTGTGTAGTTGCTTGAAAAGTGCCACGCCCCTTGTCCTACGCCCATAAAATTTTACCAGTGGGACGACACATCCAAGAGGCGACTGCATACGAAATTTCAATGCTGCACGACCTTTAGTTCCAAAGCTAATCGAGATCAAAAATTTGTTTGTATGGGCGGTGCCACGCCCCCTTATCCAGTGTCCGCCTTATTTTCTCAGTAGAAGGATATGGATATGTAGTAAGTTCCTACCGAGTTTCATTGATGTGTGATGTGTAGTTCTAAAGTTATACACGAATCTGGAGTTGATAAAAAAGTGCCACGCCCCTTATCCTACGCCCATAAAATTTTACCAGTGGGACGACACATCCAAGAGGCGACTGCATACGAAATTTCAATGCTGCACGACCTTTAGTTCCAAAGCTAATCGAGATCAAAAATTTTGTTTGTATGGGGGGTGCCACGCCCCCTTATCCAGTGCCCGCCTTATTTTCTCAGTAGAAGGATATGGATATGTAGTAAGTTCCTACCGAGTTTCATTGATGTGTGATTTGTAGTTCTAAAGTTATACACAAATCTGGAGTTGATAAAAAAGTGCCACGCCCCTTATCCTACGCCCATAAAATTTTACCAGTGGGACGACACATCCAAGAGGCGACTGCATACGAAATTTCAATGCTGCACGACCTTTAGTTCCAAAGCTAATCGAGATCAAAAATTTGGTTTGTATGGGCGGTGCCATGCCCCCTTATCCAGTGCACGCCTTATTTTCTCAGTAGAAGGATATGGATATGTAGTAAGTTCCTACCGAGTTTCATTGATGTGTGATGTGTAGTTCTAAAGGTATACACAAATCTGGAGTTAATAAAAACCAAATTCTATTATATATGCATGTGTATTTGCATACACAATATACATATGTGTCAATTCGCCCTTTGCAAACATATGTACATGTATATTTTTGACTATTTCTAAAATTTTGTCAGTACATATTTTACTGTTTGATTAATATGAATGCCTTTGTTGAAGAGCACTTTTCTTGTAAAGCAATGCTACAAGTAAAACAATATACCTCCTCATCGCGGGTGCAGAAATACATACTTCATTTTGCAATGAAAGTAAATGAAGACTGACTACAGATTGATCCTATGAAGTATAGTCTTAACTTGAACACAAGAAAGTAGGGTGTAATCACCGTCCAACTATAAAGCAAACGAGAATTACAAACCACCATCTGCAATGAAAGTAAATGAAGACTGACTACAGAACTGTATAAAGCAAACGAGAATTACAAACCACCATCAACCAAACAACTACGTCTGTCCCTACGTGCTTCTTCTTCTATCTGTGCTCTGATTGGCTATTGCAGTTTCGCTAATAACTTTGTTTAAAGTTATAATTTTTATATTTTTATGATTGATTCATGTATTGTCATCGTGTTTACGTATGTATGCAAAGTTTCAGATCTGTAAGTAGTCGGGAAGTGGGTGAAAAATTGATTACTAGATTCCACTACATACCTGAAGTGAAGTTAATATAAAGCTTATAAAAAGGAGTCAATTTTGGCAACGGGGCTCGCAGATTGGAAGTTGGATGCGCCCGCTTAAGTGGTCAAGCATATTTGAAGTGTTTCCACTCGTTTTATACTCTTTGCTGCACAAATTACATTTCCCACACTTTCTATTTTTCGTAGGTTTAAAAAATGTCCATACTTCCGAGCTACATTTCTTTTTTTTTGCTGGCCAGATCTTCGCAATCACTGCCGCCATCAGTTGTTACAAATTCCTTGCCATTGCTTGCCATTTCAAAGGTACCAACACCACCAGAAATGCCTAAATATACATAGTAAAAACAAAGAATAAGAAATTGTTGTTATATGTATACCTATCTTATTTCATTATTATTAATTTTACTTACCAGCAGCCCGCCGACGCAACCAAATTCGCGAGAGTTCAAACTGTTGATGTGCGTTCAAAAAGCCATCTCTCGATACTATCGATGGTGACGAAAACCATCGATAGTGAAGTGAAAATGAAAACTATCGATACTATCGATAGTTTTGCAGCTCTAGTGCATGTCACATACCGACACAATTCAAAGTGACCTTCAGCGAACAAGTTTCCGCGCATCAATTCCATTTTCTTTTGTAAAATTTATCCCTTTTTTTGCAAATTAAACGCGCAAATTCCGCGCATCCTAGCAATAATTTCACCCGTGTTTTATTAATCGAAAGGAGAACGCCGTGAATTATACACTTCGAAAATTTAATTGAGCCTGACCGATTTACCCAAAGATAATAGAAGGATTATTACTATCTTTGGACTTACCAAGCTCGAGAAACAGCTTGTTTCGCTTTGACATTTACTGCTTCACCAGCTGCTCTCTCACGGTACGCTCTTCTCTCTGACATTCATTCATACATAAACATGTCAAATTATCAAACCTCTCTGCAGCGGCTGGCAGCGCGTACTTGAGAAAACTAAACTGGAAAACTGCAGGCGAATTCGCAAGTACATAATTGTAGTTGCATTTCGGGGCAACAAAGGAAGGTCATAACGAAGTTTAGTGATAGCGATAATACGAGAAAAATCAGTATAATTGTGAGCAGGGGGTTATCAACTTCCAACCTTCAAGTGACCGCGACGGATCGTTTAAATTTTCCAACATTTTATTTAATTGTGAATTCCTTAAATAAAACTACAAGCCCCCGTATTCTTTTCCTTTAAAAATATATAAGTCACAAGTGACTTAAACACCATTAGAAGCGATTTTTTCTTTGAAATTAATATCACAGTTGACAGTTCTGTCCGAGAAACATTTTCCATCAATATCTTATTTTCGTCAACTTTTTATAAGCTTTATATTAACTTCACTTTCTGTCGATATGTCCGCGGTATGTCGTCAAATCTAGTAATCAATTTTTCACCCACTTCCCGACTACTTAGAGATCTGAAACTTTGCATACATGCCTAATCTAGAGCCCAATACACGAATCAATAAATTTTATGGGCGTAGGATAAGGGGCGTGGCACTTTTTTATAAACTCCAGATTTGTGTATAACTTTAGAACTACACATCACACATCAATGAAACTCGGTAGGAACTTACTACATATCCATATCCTTCTACTGAGAAAATAATGGGGGCACTGGATAAGGGGGCGTGGCACCCCCATACAAACAAAATTTTTGATCTCGATTAGCTTTGGAACTAAAGGTCGTGCAGCATTGAAATTTCGTATGCAGTCGCCTCTTGGATGTGTCGTCCCACTGGTAAAATTTTATGGGCGTAGGATAAGGGGACGCGGCACCCCCCATACAAACAAAATTTTTGATCTCGATTTGCTTTGGAACTAAAGGTCGTGCAGCATTGAAATTTCGTATGCAGTCGCCTCTTGGATGTGTCGTCCCATTGGTAAAATTGTATGGGCGTAGGATAAGGGGCGTGGCACTTTTTTATCAACTCCAGATTCGTGTATAACTTTAGAACTACACATCACACATCAATGAAACTCGGTAGGAACTTACTACATATCCATATCCTTCTACTGAGAAAATAAGGCGTGCACTGGATAAGGGGGCGTGGCACCGCCCATACAAACCAAATTTTTGATCTCGATTAGCTTTGGAACTAAAGGTCGTGCAGCATTGAAATTTCGTATGCAGTCGCCTCTTGGATGTGTCGTCCCACTAGTAAAATTTTATGGGCGTAGGACAAGGGGCGTGGCACTTTTCAAGCAACTACACACTTGGGCTTCAGTTTATAATTATAGGTACACCACACATGAATGAAAAACGATAGGAACTTACTTGCCGCGCCCTGCTGGCAAAATAGCAACAACTCACCGCGTCACAAATATGCCACGAATATTAGGGTCGATCACTGCCGTATTATTTGTTAAATTGAGGATATGACATATGACGATAGGAAACACTGTGAATACCCTAAATATTGTGTACTGCTCTGCAAGTTTAAAATTCTTTTTGCGAAAAATTTCAGAGCTCTAAAATTGAATTTATGGAAGACTAAAAAGTAGAAAATAAAATTATATAAAAAAAAACTTTTTAAAAATAAGCTTTAATGTACTAAAAAGTAGAAAATAAGTTGTTTCCAAGTCACCTGTATCTTACTATTAATAAAAGCTTGTGCGCTCAATATCCATATTCAAAATATCTTTCATTACTAGAATCTATTTGCAAAAAATTATTTAAATAAAATATTGTGGTAACTGTTTGACAAATATTGAACACATGAGCGCCCCAAGCTTTTAGGGATAGTAAGATACAGGTGACTTGGAAACAACTTATTTTCTACTTTTTAGTACATTAAAGCTTATTTTTAAAAAGTTTTTTTTTATATAATTTTATTAGTTAGAGAGTATTGAATCGAAGGACATTGTTATTGTTAAAGAGGCCTTTGTTGCGCACCGTGACCGCCGAATGGATCTTTTGTGCTGGCCTGTATTTAACCCAGTTGTGTTAGGCTCTTAATGAAAAGTAGCACTTTGCTGGGTTTAGTGTTCCATATTTTCTGTGGGGGCACTGAGTAGCCTCCTAGATGGATGCTTCTTAGCCTACTAATTGCGGGACAGTCGCACAAAATGTGCTCGGACGTTTCAGTCCCTATCTCGCATAGTCGAAGGACATTAATCGAGTACATATTGAAGTGATCGTCATGTCTTTACGTACGTGAACTCTTTTTGAGTTGAAAAGTTCTATTGAGATTGGTAGGAATTTTCAAATTAAGCAGTTCGCTTGGAAAATTGTATGACTAGTAACAGATTGTAAGCGGGTGCTTAGGGCAGAAGAAGGCCAAATGACTTAAATTCGATTTGATTTTACAGTTATGTCATCACATATTGAGCAAAATGGTAAATGCAATTGTGACTTGAACTCGTGCCAACATTTCGCTACTTTTGATTTTAACTGACTTGAAAGCGCTGATATTTACAAAGGCAAATAGCTACTCATGCTAGTAAGAGTATGTAGCCAAAAACATGCGATATATTTTTAGCGACTAGCATGTATCATAGATATATCAGAGTTGTGAAGAGTTCAATCAGATTTGATTTGAATCAGTGATTTTACCCTATTTGATTTAAAAACTGATTTTCCAATCAAGCATAGCCAATCGATTCATCTTTTTCTGATTCAAATCCCAATCGATTTGTGGCCTTTGATTTATAAATCAGCCCTCACAAATCAAAAGTGAAAATCTGATTTACCAATCACTTGATTTAAATCAGCAAATTTCCAAATCTGATTTACCAATCTTGATTTGATTTCAAATCAAGTCTTGAAATCAAGTGTGCAAAAGGATGACAGAGCAGTAATTAAATGTATACTTCGAAATAGTACCAAAAATATCAAAGATGAATTCGTTCCTCAAAAATAAGAATAATTACTTGGAATCGTGAACAAATCATATGTAAATACAAGCAACTTAAAGTAATACATTTATTTTTTTGAAATGATAGTGAAATATGTAATTATTCGTTCATATTTCTTCACCGAAAATTGCAAGAAAAAAGCAACCCTGTTTCATATGACACTTCCATCAGTGATGTCAACGTTGTGAAATTCGTACCAGATTTAGTGAATTTTTAAAGCTGATACGTTTATGAAAATGCATTTATCATCTGATATCTATTTTAGTGCCATTGTTTGTTTATTTTGAAGACACTATTATTAGTCCGTAACATTTTCGAAGCAGTTTGCGTTCCGTGAAATTAAGCTGAGTGAATCGCATTATTTTTGAAGGTTTTGAATAAAAATAGGCATCACTGTCTCGCATCCGTTCTTAGCACCCGCACAAAAGAGGTATACTTTAGTGCAAACCACTGCCGCCACAAAAGTGTAATGAATTTCTACCTGCTGTCCCAGGAAGCATAACATGTTAAGTATAATATACATATAATATGTAAATTATATACATATGCATTAGTTAAAATTTGATGGTTTCAGCAAAAGAACAAAGTAATGTATTTATATGCAGACACTCCTCGTATACATTCATATATTTTGAAATAAAAAAACATAAATTGTTGTTTTTTATAAGCTTTATATTAACTTCAAATCAGGTATGTATGTCGTCAAATCTAGTAATCAATTTTTCACCCACTTCCCGACTACTTAGAGATCTGAAACTTTGCATACATGCCTAATCTAGAGCCCAATACAAGAATCAATAAATTTTATGGGCGTAGGATAAGGGGCGTGGCACTTTTTTATAAACTACAGATTTGTGTATAACTTTAGAACTACACATCACACATCAATGAAACTCGGTAGGAACTTACTACATATCAATATCCTTCTACTGGGAAAATAAGACGGGCAGTGGACAAGTGGGCGTGGCACCGCCCATATAAACTAAATCGTTTATATAGAATAGCTTTGGAACTAAAGGTCGTGCAGCATTGAAGTTCCGTATACAGGCCCCTCTTGGATGCTTCGTCCCACTGGTAAAATTTTATGGGCGTAGGACAAGGGACGTGGCACTTTTCAAGCAACTACACACTTGGGCTTCAGTTTATAATTATAGGTACACCACACATCAATGAAAAACGATAGGAACTTACTTGCCGCGCCCTGCTGGCAAAATAGCAACAACTCACCGCGTCACAAATATGCCACGAATATTAGGGTCGATCACTGCCGTATTATTTGTTAAATTGAGGATATGACATCTGACGATAGGAAACACTGTGAATACCCTAAATATTGTGTACTGCTCTGCAAGTTTTAAATTCTTTTTGTGAAAAATTTCAGAGCTCTAAAATTGAATTTATGGAAGACTAATAAGTAGAAAATAAAATTATATAAAAAAAAACATTTTAAAAATAAGCTTTAATTTATTTAATGTACTAAAAAGTAGAAAATAAATTGTTTTGAAGTCACCTGTATCTTACTATCAATAAAAGCTTGTGCGCTCAATATCCAAATTCAAAATATCTTTCATTACTAGAATCTATTTGCAAAAAATTATTTAAATAAAATATTGTGGTAACTGTTTGACAAATATTGAACACATGAGCGCCCCAAGCTTTTATGGATAGTAAGATACAGGTGACTTAAAAACAATTTATTTTCTACTTTTTAGTACATTAAATAAATTAAAGCTTATTTTTAAAATGTTTTTTTTTATATAATTTTTTTCTTGTGCATACTATTTTGTAGCATCTTATACCTGTTACTCAAATCCACAACTTTCCTTCTAATACAGAAAAATGCAGCTCTGTGTAGCTTACTTAATGTGGTGATTTGGCCAAAATTGATTTGAATCAGCCCAGCGGCCAATCGATTGGTGCTATTTGATTTCAAATCAAAATCAACTTTTTTGATTTGTGATTTGAATCAGACAAGGGCAAATCACTGATTTGAGTTTTTTGATTCAAATCAATATGATTGGTGGTGCCTGATTTGAAAATCAGAAATTTAAATCAATTGGTAGAGTTGATTTTTAAATCAAAAATTTAAATCAGTTGATTTGTAAATCGATTTTGATTTGAATCTTTTACAGGTCTGAGATATATACATATGTATATGTATATATTCATTAGAAAGTGCGTTCACCAACGCCTTGCACACTTTTATACCACAACATATTTTATCAAGAAGTGACTTAAATTCTTTAGTGACTGTTTAAAACAGAGAAATTTCATGTCAGCTTACCAGATTACAGAAATTTACTTATACTATATTTATCAAAATTAAAAAATATATAAGCCCAATTCACAATCTTGTGCAAATGGTCTGGGATTTTTGCAATTGACAGTTTTGTAGCAAACTACTGTCAAAACTACTGTAGTTTTGCTACAAAACTGTCAATTGCAAAAATCCCAGACCATTTGCACAAGATTGTGAATTGGGCTATAGATTTAAAGCCAGTTGCCAGTTTTTACAGTTGCATTGTGTTGCCTTAAAAAATATATGATCTATCACTAAGAGAAGTTGGAACCTAAATTCCTTTTAATGATAGGTTCTGCTAGTTGCTGGCATGTTAGTGCACAATAATTAGTAAAAGCAAATTGTTTGTTGCATGTCAATGGTAATCAAGTGCAACATATTTAGGTCAGCCTGAAACAAGTCTACTTAAAAAAAACAGTTCACAAGACGAGAGCATGCAGAAAAGGAAAATAGCAGAGAAGCAAAAAGTTTTATAGTCTTCAAGCGAAAAATTTACAAAAAACGGCAAATAACAAACGAACTTTCTAAAGATTTATAAAACTGAACACATGCTAAACTACGCTTCAACGAAAAAAATGTTCTCAAAGAAATGCTTGAAAAAAATACTGTAAGAAATGAAAATGAAGAACAAGCGAAATTTTTAAGAATTTAAAAATATTAACAAATCTAAAAGTAACTAAAAGACAAATAATTTTTCAAAATTACACATAACGAGAAATGGCAAAAATTTGGCAATATTTCGAACAAGATTTTCGCAAACAACAACGAAAGGATGTGCAAACCGTTATTAAAAGGAAACACGCCAAAATTGCGCCAACTCCTTCGACATTCTTCGAGCACATCTGCGAGCTTCTAGCGCCAGCAACAACTAAGCAGCATGTTTCCAAGGCACAGCTGCTCTGCTGCGACGAGCAACAGCAACGAAATCCGCAAGGACGACAACGGCAGACTCTACAGCTAGCAACTGTTGCTGATGACGCACTGCAGCAGTACGCAAACGCTTCCGTTTCCTGTCGCCGCCGTTCGAACGCCGCCGCCAGCACTTTGGCTTCCTTCCCCAGCTTTGTTGCCTGCGCATCCACCGCCGTCGCATACAATATGAATCCGGCAGCGTATACGGATGCCGCCACATTGGAATTGAAGCGCAAGACACCATTCAACAAGAAGCTGTTGCATGTCGGCAGCAATTTGGACTCACGCAGCTTCCTCTATCTAACGCTGCTCGTGCTGATCTACTGCTGTGTGCTGATACGCGCCTCGGCGGCGGCCGCGGCAAGTGCGAGTACGGCCGTTGCCCACTTAGAGGAGCTCCAACAGCGGCAGTCGCCGCCCAACAGCTTACGCCAAGCTGTTGACAACAAAGTGCCCATGTCGCTAGCGACTTCAAATGTTTCGGTTGCTTCTGCCACATCGCAAAATAACGACGCCAATTCCGCTGCTGCCGCACTTCCGCTTCCGGCGGCGGCGGCGGCGGCTACAGCTAATCCTAATCCTAAACTTGTGCATCGACGTGGCTTGTCGAAACGCGATGCCGCCAATGTGCCTGATGATGAGGATGACTCCAGTTATCATGATGACGAATTTGATGAATATGACGCTTTAATTAATAATAAATCTGGTGAGTTCAACAGTTTATTTTACGCCTAGTGCAAGACTCTGGGGGTGAACTTTAAATTCTATGTATTCCATGATGACATTCAGGGTATCAGAACCCGAGTGAATTTTAGATTTTTTGTATTTGTAACACAGTGTAACTGTTGGATTGACATTTTGATTTAGAGCCTTTTTGTACGTGCTTTCGATTTTGGCAAGTTTTAGGCTGTTGTCTTTTTTCGACGATACAATTGCTTCAGATATTTTTTTATCATAGCAAAAGCTAGACCATGGGTATCTTATTCTGACCATTGACCACTCATCATGGATGCTGAATAAAACAAGTTCTGATACTAAATAAGCTTTTAGAATATTTTATTGTAGCTGTTTTCGAGCATTTAAAAAAAATTATGTAGGCAAAATCTGCTGCGCTTGCCTTTTGTGGTCTGGCCCCTATGGACGGCTCAAGGTATATGTATATGTATTTTCTGCGCAATAAATAAGGCTCCTTTTTGTAGTCAAACTCAATGAAATTCACCTTTATGTTGCACTTTCCTTTGCCGCTTTCAAAAATGCACAAAAAGCGTATTTTCACGGTAGGCCTTCATACTTTTCCGCAGTTTGCACACAAAGGATGCTGCAGAAAAGGAGCAGTGGGCTGCACTAGCGGCAACGATGTGGTCGAGCAGTGTGGCTAGTGTGTGTGGCGAAGGGGTTGCAGGTGCAAAGCCACTGCAAAATGGGTTCCATAATTTATTTGCAATTATAATCTGAGGGGATTTTTCGTTGTTTAGTGACGCGTGATATAACTGCATGGCATTCGTTGAAAGGTCAAGGGATAAAATTGTCCCAACTGTGAGGCAAATACACACATATGTATGTACATGCATACATATGTAAATGTTCGATCGAAAAGTAGCAAAAGTTTAAGTTCAATGAAGCGATGACATACGAAGTTGACAAAGGACTATTTGCTATTATGGTTTATTGAATTTTTTCAATCATCAGCAAAGCATCCAAATAGTTATAAGGGAGAGGGGTTGAACTTACTTTTAGGTCAAAAGTGTATTAACGGAACTAGGGATTTCGATGGTGGAGCATATTCATGAAATCGGTATTGTGGTATTCAGTCTTCTTCAAAATCGGGATATCTGTATCAATACCGGTATTCATCGCTTATTTTTTCTTCTAAATTTTAATGATCAATTAAATATTATGAATATTATTGTCCCTCTGATTGTCGGATACGGTCTCAAAATGCACTGAACCGAAAATTGTTTCAGCTTCACCACAAAATCCGGCATAGCCTTTGGCTTTGAAAGAAACTCTTCGTTTCAAGCAAAAATCGATATTCGGGTTTTTTCTATCCTTTTACTTTGTATTTGTGCTCTTAGAACAGGAAACTCGTTCAGCGACCTTTCGTCTAACCTTAATTGAACTGTCATGCAAAACATTTCTGCAGCTGAGAAAGCCCTTTCAGACTTGATTAGCTTTGCTTTCCAGGGGTAAAGAACTACAGCCCAATTCTGACATGATAGTGCCATAATGTATTGCTACTTCAATTGTTACTTTTCCATTGAGACTTTTATGACTCTCGCCATTATAGGAATGTTCTTCTTATTTTGTACAAAGGCATTCTTTCAATATAATAGATCTTATCGACCTCATGTACATAAAAACTATAATCCTTAATCCTTTCTACTATTTTTTTCGCTCCAGCAAAAGGCAAATATATCGGCGCTCCCTGCGACGATATGACTTGTGAGCCGACACTTTTGCATGTCATCTGTGATAAGGAGACGCTAACCTGCGGCTGTGAGAAAAATTACCCGGTACAACTCGGTCTAATCAAGGGCTGCGACAAACGTGAGTGCCATCAGGCATGCTCTCGCCTAGCGCCATTGTCGGGACATTGCCCAAGGTGAACTATTGTTATTTCATATGCTTTGTTTGTTTGTTTTATAGCCAAAAAGCTGGGTGAACAATGCTTCTACGATAAGACATGCATATACAATGATGAAAACTCCCTTTGTGTTCAGGTGCGGCACAATGCCATGTGCCAATGTGCCAGTGGTTTCCATTCGGTGAGCTATACGAAACCCACGCGCAGGGTCTTCTGTACGCAAGGTGAGTAACTAACATTGTCGTCGGTCTAATCTGTAAAATGGGTAGATACATTTTCGTTAAAAATCCAGTCAATGTCCTTGTAAAAGCTTAACTTGATTACGGCGATGAAATCTAAACAGAAGCAAAAATTGATTTTCTTTAATTAATGGTAAAACTTTAATTTTGAGAAAATTAAATCCTAAATCTAAACGAAATTTAATGGTATTTTTTGAAAATTTTTTTCAGATCTAAAAGAACTCACTTCCGATTTGCCCACTCTTTTGGGTGTTACAAGTGGCATTGCTGTGTTGGCGGGTCTTATCTGCATGGTGCTGCACTTGTTCAGCAAGACCAAATATCCCAGGCATCGCAATTTCGGCGATGCCAATCTACCGCCACCAATAATGTATTCGAGCGATACAGGTAAAGAAATGATTGCACCATTTGCATCATATCACAATAGATATTGGATATAAGAAAGCAACATATAAAAAAATCCACCAGTTTCATCTTTATGAATAAGCTCGGCTAAAAGCATAACAAATTGATTGCTATTCTGGCAAAAGTGAAACTAGTCACAATTCAAAGTTGCGTCTTAATTGATATATTAGATAAACCTTTATGATTCCCAAAAATTTCCTGTCCAATATCTACTGTATATATGGAAGTCTTGTACAGTTGCACACGTCAAACACTTCGAAGCTTGATATTTGCATACTTAAAACGAATTGCTGAAAGGGCGTAGTCCACTTGAGTTTTTCAAAAAAAAATTATTCAACTGATAGTGGTGCTTCATATTTAATTAGATATCGAATGATCAGCTCTATCACTGAATATATCACTCAAAGGCAACGAATACTACCGTATGCTATAAATACAAAAAATTTGGTATCACAAACTCCAAGTAAGCTTTTCTCGTAGAACATTCCAGCGATTTCACCCCTCGCGAGATTTCAGTGATCGACGTACTATATGACATTTTGAATTTACGTTAGTATTCTTCAAATTCAAGCAAATCATTTTCACGCACAAAACGAGCCTGCGATGAATTCAGTGATAGTGGTGAGTATATCAGAGTTAGTAAGACTCCCCTTGGTATAGTTCATCATGTGGCACCAAATTGCTGGCACCTCAAACGCATTGTAAAGAAATTGTTTTCTTTTAAGAATCAAGCCGAACGGTTCACATTTTATTTTCTCAAATTTTATGTTACCAGAATCAATAACGAATTCGAATGTTTAAAACGTTTTGATCAGTCACATACACAACATTCCTATTCTGGTGAGAGTCACAAAAGTCACAATCCAATAATTTGCATAAGTTGGTATTTTTTCTCTGGATAAATATTGATTGTTACGAGTATGCCAGAATAGGCTTGTAAATTTATTAATGCACATTTTCAAATCAAAATTTTCCAAATTTTTCTGCAGATTTTTAATGCAGCTCAAGAGCTCAAGTGGAGTAGCTCATTTTGCGCGCGCATACCAATTCTCATTTGAATCTGATATGTCTACACCACTTCCAGGCATACCGCTGACAGTGCACTCCGGCCGACCCTCCTCCCGTTCCAGCCTACGTTCCAGCGCTTCGATCGGTTCCTATGGCAATCGACGTTCGTCCTCGGCTGGCGCTGGCCCCATTGGCGGCGGCTCCAAGGGCATACTCGTTTCGACCTCACGCACAGGTGCGGCTAGATCGGCCGCCATATTGCTTATATCGAGTCACATTTCAGCGCTGTCCAAACAAAATTCACGCGTCCAATCGCGACAAACCTCCGGCGCTGGCTGCAGCGCCAACTCGCGCGACAATCTCGACGATAACGGTAGTGGCGGTGGTGGTGGCGTAGGCGGTGCTGCTTCCGATGCGGGCAGCCGCAGTTGCGACAGCACCCTCTCGATGACGCGCCACCTACAAAAGCAGCTAAATCATCAACGGCAACTATTGAGTCTGGAGTTGTCGCCGGCGAAAACGAAAAATCATGATAGAATTAGAACATTGTTGGGCATGAATGGAATTGATAATTATAGAACCGATGACGATGATTTACAAAATAGTTTAGGCATGGATGGCAATCACCACCTGCAAATTTTTGGTGCGCTGCCGACACCAGCCAGTGATACGCCTAGATTTGCGGTAAACCAGATTGATTTATTCACTTCTGCCCAAGAGCAAAACAAAATATTCCAAATTTCGTTATTATCTATTTATATGCCTACAAAATATTTTCGTATATGTTTACTGTTTTGTAAATTCTCAAACACCAACAATCACAACCACAACCAGAACAACAACAGCCCAAGCAAAAAAATCTCTATCCATGATTCTATATATGTATACGTACAATATCTATAGATATGTATTTGGTAGTTGGTTGCGTGTTCCTCGTTTGCTGGTGCCTTTATCGGTGTGTTGTTCCAAAAAAAAGTTATTCAAAAATTTCTTTTAAAAAAATACATCAATCAAATTAATGATATTTAGTTGGTTGCATTTGAAATTCGTTATTGGTATAATAATAATTGTATGTGTCCTTTCCATTGTTGACTATATTGATTGGTATAATGTTATTTGTCCACTCTAAACTATTCTAAACTATCGAACTATGCCCAACTATCTTCCTACTCTCTTCAATAAATCATATATTCTTTGTGTACTTGTGTAATTTGGAACTGCTTAATGTGTTCCCACAAATGGTGCATCGAAATTTTTAACATGACCTCAGATTTTAAGCTATGCTCAGGGTTTTGCAATATTTTATTGTGCTTTATTTATAGTTTTGTTTGATGAAAGTTCAATACAACAACAAACAAATCTTTTGTAAGAAACTCTAATAGATTCCGGTAATATTACTTTATTTATACGAAGCTCATATACTCAACCTAAAATCTTTCATAATCCAATGAAAAGGCTTTCATTAGTTTTTAACAATTTTTGCTATTCCACAGAAAAGCAAATTTGAAAACTTTTATAAAGTTGAGAATATATTCCCAAAAGCATAATATCCTCGATGCTTTCTTTTACATGGTTTATTCGTGCGCAGTTCAATATTTAGCGTATTTTTTCGAAATCTAGTTCAATTTTGGAATTTTTTTTTCTTGATGACTTCTTTCAAAATGTAAAATCAAAATGGTTTTAATGTCTAAACTGAAAACAATATTTCACTTTTCTGTAAATATGAAACAAATTTGTAAACCATTCAAATTTCAAAACGATAGATTTTTGTTAAAGGCTCGGTTTTTCAATAGACAGACAAGCTTCAACGACGAGCTTTTATATAATTTAGTTTTTATTACAGGGTTCTAGATTTGATTCGTATGAAATGTTTTTGAGTGAGGATCTCTTGGAAAAGCAAACACACATAAACATTTCTATTGTACTGCTGCCGAAAAAAATATTGCTTCGACCATTTCGGCTTCTATACGTTCAATGTTATATATATGTATTTTCTTTACTTTCCGATTGTGTTGAATTTCCGTTTAAAGTTTTCTATTATTTTAACAAAATATATAATTAACAACTTGACACTAACACAAACATACGCCTATAATAGCAGGAAAAATAAGTATTTTGTTTGGAAAATTTCTTGAAGGTAATATAAAGTTCATCGCTTCAGGTTTTATATATCATATTCCATTTGAAAATATTTCAAATAATTAAAGTAACTTGTTGTGCTTTTATACTTTGAAATTTCATACAAACAGACTGAAAATGTTAAGAAAGAAAAGCAATATGGCGGTGACTATGTTCTCTATTATAACATAAAGCATACTTACTTACTATACTTGTTTATTTCTTTGTTGAATGAAAGTACTTACACTTAGAAAAAAGCAAAGCGAAGTACATATTTCAAATGCTGCTGCTGCCAGCTAATTTTCCCACACAAAACGCTTTGATAATGAAATGGAATTGATCATTGAGCTATACAAATTGGGCAAGTGAATATATGTACTATTACAAATTACTAAATTGGTTGAACTACTTTTTGGTAGAAATCGCTGCCTGTCTCATTATCAAACGGGATTTCTGTATTGCAATTGTATATTGTATGTACGAAAACTGCATTTATATAACTATTTTTGTACTATATAACAATGAATGAGCATTTTTCCTACACTTAACTCACACAATTTTTAAACAATTCCACACAAATTTCAATTTATATTTGTAAAATATTTTTTCTCTAACTAAAATTTCTTTGCTTCTTCTGTGCTTTTGCATTGTGTATAACGCTTGAAAATTAAATAGCAACAACAATTTGCACTATACTCTGCGTATAATCTGTAAACTGTTACTTATTATAGTATCTATTTTATTATGGTGCTGTAAACATGAAACAACTTCAAAGAGAGTGTTATGACAAAGAGTGTGAGAGACGAGCCAACTTTTCGAAAATACCTAGATAAATCCTAATGGTCTAGTTAGTCCAGACGTGTCGGAAGTAAACGTAAATTTGGAAATTTGCCCGATTACTCTAACGCATAAACGTATTGCAGCTGTCAATCCTTTCCATACTGACACGATTTCTTACTTTACTTCTCTAGTAATTCTACCATAATATTTTGTTAAAAAATACAAGTCAACAGTTGTTGGTCAATATACCAAATCTAGTTTGTTCTCACTGCGCACATAGCCTTTGACTGTGGTCTGGTGACGTTTTGTGAGAGTTAACAAGGAAAGCTGTCAATAAACTTAATTGTGTACGTTTTATGGCTTTGCTTACCATTGTAAAATGACTTTTAAATAAAACATTAATATCAAGCAGAAATATTTGAAAATATTAAGTGCAATTAAATAAACGAAATGGCAAAGTTGTTAATATTAATTCTCTTTGTTTACACTCTTTGACATTTAGTCGCTCTGCAAAAGTTTGCATTTCTCTCTTTCTCTTGGCTTTTCCATTTTACTACAAGACCCAGCATTGTGCTCCTCAGCAAGTTGCTTCCCTGCAAAGCTTCTGTGTGCTTCGCCTATTAACTTAAATTTTTTTATTATGCAAAAATCTCATAAATAAAAAATATATTTTAATTAAGCGTCACAATGGACAATCTCATTTTTGCAGGTTCACGAAGACCAAGTCTAGCATCTGTTCACAGTACTAGTTCGTCCGTGCGTAGTTATAGTATGATGCGTTTCGAGAAGGAGGCCCAGCAAAAGGAGATACGACAGGAGATGAAATTACGCTTAGCACGCTTACAGCAACAAAACCATTTGACGCATAATAAGCCGCAAATTGTTATTGGTGATACGCTGTTGCATCATCATGCTCTGGGTATTGGCATGGGCAGTGGCAACAGTGGCGTGCTAAGCAGAATCACAATGGGCACGCCCAGCCCGCTGACGCCCAGTTCAATGGATGAACTATTACCGGTGGTGGAGGAGACACTGGAGGTATCTATTACACTATGAATTATACGCTTTTATGGTTATGCTCATCCCCTCATTCCCATTTTGACTGTAGTATACAACCAAGCTGGACGTTGCCAGTGGCCAGGCTTCAGGCCCTGTTGCTGTCGCCTCTTTGAATGCCATTCGAAATGTTGCTATAATATCGGCAACAACGTCCGCGGCAGCAACCACTTCATCCTCAGCAACAGTAGCAGCAGCAGCAGCATCACCACAATTGGCCGAAGCCGCCGCTTACATAGGTCCTTGCAGTTCTTCGACTGAAGAGCTTGAGTAAAAGTAAAGCATTCGAAAACATATTCCATTAAGCAAAGTAAGTGCATATTCGTACTTACATGTTATGCAAAAAATTCTTATTGAATTGAATACAAAAGAAAGCAGAAATTGTTGTAATTAAACGCAAAAAATGGTATTAAAAAGAGTGTTTAGATTTAGAAAAATATGCCAGTGCAATATGTGTTTCGCATGTATTTACTTGAGAGCAGACATTTTATACGAATACGAGTACATACTTATAAATATACACACACGCATACATACAACATACATACAAATATATTTAAATATTGTGGAAGTACATAATTACAATTAAATCTTACCGTTAAGTGTAATCAGGAGAGCTAAACATCTACTAAATTGACTTAATTTGATTGTTACCTCGGCATTAGTGTGTTGCAAAAGAGTTAGTGTGGTGAGTTATGAATTAGGTTACCAGATTAAACACAACAAAAGCAGACCGTTTTGTAGTGAAGTAGTGAAGAAAGTAAAAAGCGAGTATATGGAGTTTGTATTTATGTTGGAGCGTTCTGAATGTATTTGAAGCAACGAATGTATAATTCTTAATATATTTTTTTACAGGAAATTTTTCATATTATCGATCGCTCAAAAGAACACACAAAATATTTTGATGATAGTAATGCAACGATATAATATCGTAAGACTTGCATTTCTTTTACTTCAAAATAGTTCCAAGTTCCAAGGAAATTGCATAAAAAAAATCTATATTCTAAGTTAAGTACTATTTGCAAATCTCTTAAAAACTATGCCGAAATAGACAGAGCTGAAGCAACTTCCTTAAGCGCTAAGTAGCAAATCGATGCTCTGTAGGTATGACATAACCTCATCACACTAACCTCATGCTTTAACTATAATTGCTACAATTTGCTTTTGAAACTAAAGTTTTTCATTTAACACTTTCTGATTTAAACAAAATAAATTTTTTCATAACAACAAAGATGGATCCATCCACATCTTTTACTATAGTTTTGCACACTTTTGTTGTCAAGGTTTTATGAAAGCACTTCAGCATATGCATTTTTCCAACTATATTATGACTTCCTACTAATTCTTACATATTCATAAAAATTATCATAATTTTTTAAAACTTACTATACCATCAATTATAACCCGCCTGGTATTATCTCAACATATCCTATTTTATAGCCATTTTTTATTCTGATCTAATATGAACACTAATGAGCGTAAGCATATATATGTACCTATATAAACAGACGGATCCGATTTTAGTATAGTCTGCAAAGTAGACATGCAAAATTAAAGCGAATACAAATTGTAGGGGTAAAACACAGCTGTTTTACTGCTGCGCCCTCCCTACAATATTTTTCTGCTTTCGCATTTGCTGATGTCTATCTTTACTGACTTAACGAAAATCAACATCGAAAGATGTGGACACCTCTGTGAGCACTCTTTGCTGTTCCCTCTCATGCTACGCCCCATGTATCTTTAACTATGCTAGTTGATATCTGAGTCTTTCACTCGAACCCACCTCATATAAAGCGCCTACGATGGGCCGCGCCGGCCGCATAGAGCAGAGTCTACTCTATGATTCGAAGCATATCCTTTTTTCGTTGTATCTCTTTTGGTTTTAGTATGTTTGGCTTCTAATGCAGAATATCTATATAAAAAGGCACGTGTATAGCTCTCTTTAAATATCATATATTAAATAAAAGCATACTACTGTTGCGACTTAAGGACTTACACAAAGAATTTATTGTCCCTGTATTGTATTAGTAAGTAAGTAAGTATTGTATTTATTAGATATCGAACATGTGAAATTCTGAAAATGTAACGTTTCCCTTTTAAAGTGTGATAGGTGGCTAAGAGCATATTTAGCTTGGAGTATTAAAACGGCACAAAATTTCATAAGCATAATTTTCATTAAACTTCCAATGGGAAAATATTAAATGCACCTAATTTTTATGTCAAGTCAAACATGCCAATGTTTTTCTCAAATTCTTTTTCCCCAATAATTTAACTAGAGCCCGACCGAACGCTCGGTCTCGGTTACCGAACAGTTCGGCCAAAAGGTTCGGTTTCGGTCTCGCTTCGGTCTCGGCTACAAAAGGCCGAGTATTTAGCCGAACAGTTGAGGAACAAATTGTATAGTTTTAAACAAAATTTAAATTTTTTAATAATACTTTTTATTGATTTTTCATACATCAGATGCTTAATGTAGGTATTTATACCTCAAAAGAATCGTTTTTTATAATAAAATGTATTTTTTCCTAAAAATGTATACATTTTTTTTCATTAAAATTCTTCTTCTTTTTTTTGCATATGTATTCGAAAGGTTCGGTCTCGATCTCGGTCTAGGCCGAACATTAAAAAAATGCCGAACGCTCGGTCTCGGCCAAAATTTCGGGTTCGGTCGGGCTCTAAATGTAACACTTTGTAACATGTTGCCCTTATAATTGGTAACATTTTTATAAGCTTTTAATTAAGTTGACTTGCTGTTAGTTTGCAGTCAAATCTAGTAATCAATTTTTCGCCCACTTCCCGACTACTTACAGATCTGAAACTTTGCATACATGCGTAAACACGCTGACAATACATGAATCAATCATACAAATATTTAAAGTTTTTTAATGGCTACAGACAAAAAAAATACTACCTTTGATTTCCAAGTAAACTGCTTAGACCTAACCACACTTTTAAAGGGCATCATTCATGCATTTTACACAATTGAACTATTAAGTATAGTAGATGGAAATGAATATTTAGAAATGAAAGTATTATAGTTTGTGTAATATTTAAATGTTCTAGTAGCTTTAAAAGTTGCATTGAAGCAAAAAAAGCAGTATTATTTACATGCCCCTAGATGATATTATCGATTTGTTAACTATATACGTTATATACATGCTATATACATACATACTATTATTAATAAGTTGGCCATGTGTATCGCTGCAGTATTAAGTGCAAGAGTCTACTACTATGCTAGTTGAGTTGTTAAGTTTTAAGCTAGTTAAATGTAACTACTATGCAATAATTTGCCATTACGCCCAGCATTACTTAAAAACGCAGTCAGCAGCAAAAAGACAGAGTTTCATATGAACACAATAAATATTGAAATAAGTGAAACATGACAGACATGATAACAGAACTAATTAAAAATCTAGTGGTTGTTTCGTATAGAACTTATTGTTAGTGCATAGTGAATTCTACAGAACAATACGAATTTCATTTGATAACTGATACCATTTCGAAATAGGCATAGACTAGAGCCCAAGCCCCGTAGTGTACTTACTAAATAGCTTTTCCGATTTACAAATACGATTTATAAACACTTGCATATATTACATATGCATTGTAATTGTATTTGTATGTAGAACTTGTCTAATATTTTTTTAGAAAACTGTTGAACATTTCTTTTTTACAACAATTTTAAGCTATGTATAGTTTCAGACGAAATAAGCGAAATAAAAGTTTTATGAAAATAATAATCAAAACTATCATTGAATCCATCGTACATAACCTATAAAAATTAACATAGGCTACAAATACAAATCGAATAAAATAACTAAATTAAGTCGCACAGAATACAAGCGAACATTTTCTCTAACGGTCAAAACCACACATAACGGCAACTCGTCGTAGTGAATTCGTACGATTTGACGTTTCGTATGAATTCAGTGATGCCACATGCCACTCTACGAATTTTTAATTTCAACCAAAATCAAAGCACTTTCGTAATTTTTACCCAAACCTACGATGGATTCAGTAATAGAGCTGAATACAAACATTCTTAACACTGCAATCTTATAAAAAATAGAGCTACAAATAATTAGCATACAAAATCTACTTAGAGTTTTAAAGCAGTACGAACATGTTTTAAAAATCCTTATGAACTAGCCCTAGCATACCAAAATGCTAAGGATTATAAGCAAACATTCAATATGTAGAACGATTTAGATTTGTCTACGGTGTTCTTGTCATTGGAGTAAAAAAACTGGGGATGCCTTCGGCCATTTAATAAGCTTTTATTTAACCTCACTTTCTGTTTGTTAGTTTTTTGATTTTCGTTTCGAAATTTTTTCCCCTTTTTCATTTGTAAAGGTGTTTATCGGAGTTTAGTGCATAAATTTTAAAGAAATATTTACTGCTTATTTTGAATATAGCATTCAAGATAAAATTTTTTCTACTGTTTTTGAAAGTTAGAAAAAAGAAAATGTTACAAACCATTTTTAAATACTAAACGCTTAAGATTGAACTCAGTTCATTTAATTTTTGTGCTTTTCAGAATTTTGATTTCAAAGATATGTTTCACCGTAAGCATACTAGATTCCTTGACTAAATTGTTCTTTAAGGTGCTAATAGTCCCTGCTAAAAGCAAAATAGATGCAGTTATATAAAGTTCAATATGCAATAATTTTACTTATAAATCCAGTTTTAAGTTGAAGTGTTTTCAGACTAGCGAAAAAAACGAAGCGACACTGTTTTAGTGCTGAAATTTATAATTTTTACAATTTCCATATTATTATTTTGTACAATGAAAATAAAATTGAAATTGTGTAAAAAAGAAAAAATTCAAACAATTGTTCAGAAATAAAGCAACGCCAAAAGATACAATAAAATAAAAATATATATACAGACATAAAAATACTACATAATACTGAGTCCATTTGCCTTTTAGTCGACCTCCTCAATGGTGGGACCACCGTGGACGCCTGCGGCTGCACCCGCCGCAGTATTTGGTGGTGGTGGCGCACCGCCCTGGTACAGTCGCGTTATAATCGGATTGCACACTCTCTCCAGCTCCTTTTGACGATACTCGAACTCGTCCTTCTCGGCCTGTTGGTTGCCATCAAGCCAGCTGATGGTCTCGTTGCATTTCTGCAAAATCGTCGAGCGATCGCCTTCTGAAATTTTGGATCTTAGTGTCTCATCATCGAGCGACGACTTCATCTGGAAGCAGTAGGACTCGAGCGCGTTCTTGGCATTGATGCGTTCGCGCTGCTGCTCATCCTCGTTGCGATAGGCTTCGGCCTCGTTGACCATGCGCTCGATATCATCCTTGCTAAGGCGGCCCTTATCGTTGGTTATGGTGATTTTATTCACCTTGCCGGTGGACTTGTCGATGGCGCTCACGTTCAGTATGCCATTGGCGTCTATGTCGAAGGTAACTTCAATCTGCGGCACTCCTCTCGGCGCTGGCGGTATGCCACTCAGCTCGAACTTGCCAAGTATGTTGTTGTCCTTCGTCATGGCACGCTCACCCTCAAACACCTGTATCAGCACGCCGGGCTGATTGTCGGTGTAGGTGGTGAACACCTGCGTCTGCTTGCTGGGTATGGTTGTGTTGCGCTTGATCAGCACGGTCATGACACCACCGGCCGTCTCAATGCCCAAGGATAGCGGCGTCACATCGAGCAGCAGCAAATCCTGCACCGCCTCCGACTTGTCGCCGCACAAAATGGCGGCCTGCACCGCGGCGCCATAGGCCACAGCCTCATCCGGGTTGATGGAATGGTTCAGTTCCTTGCCGTTGAAGAAGTCCTGCAGCAACTTTTGCACCTTCGGTATGCGCGTTGAGCCGCCCACAAGCACGATGTCCTGTATCTGCCCCTTGTCCATTTTGGCGTCACGCAAGGCCTTGGCCACCGGCTCCATGGTGGCGCGGAACAGATCAGCGTTCAGCTCTTCGAAGCGCGCACGCGTTATCGACGTGTAGAAGTCGATGCCCTCGAAGAGCGAGTCAATCTCAATGCTCGCCTGCGACGAGGCGGACAGCGTGCGCTTGGCGCGCTCACAAGCCGTGCGCAGACGTCGCAGAGCGCGCTTATTCTGCGTCAAGTCCTTCTTGTACTTGCGCTGGAACTCCTGCGAGAAGTGATTCACCATGCGGTTGTCGAAATCCTCTCCGCCCAGATGCGTGTCGCCCGCCGTGGACTTCACCTCGAAGATGCCATCTTCAATGGTGAGTATGGAGACATCAAAGGTGCCGCCGCCCAAATCGAATATCAGCACATTTCGCTCACTCGCGCCCTTCTTGTCGAGTCCGTACGCAATGGCTGCGGCTGTCGGCTCATTGATAATGCGCAGCACATTCAGTCCAGCAATGGCACCCGCATCCTTCGTGGCTTGACGCTGTGAGTCGTTGAAGTATGCCGGCACGGTAATTACCGCATCGTTCACCGATCTGCCCAGATACGCCTCAGCCGTTTCCTTCATTTTGGTCAGCACCATGGAGGAGACCTCCTCGGGGTAGAAGGCTTTCTTTTCGCCTTTGTAGACAATACGTATTTTCGGCTTGTCGCCCTCGCTATACACCTCAAAGGGCCAATGCTTCATATCCGCCTGCACAGTGGCATCTGTGAACTTACGACCAATCAGACGTTTGGCATCTGAAAAGAGGCGCATCAAGCGAGATTGGTATGGTGAATCAAGCGTACGTGCAATTGGCTAGTAGCAAAAGTATCCAACATACAGAATGCGCATCTCATACAAACAATATTTTTCTATGGCGGGTTGACCCCTGCTCTCAAGCTTTGTCACTACGCTCCCGAATTATTACGACCCGCTCTCCAATCGAGCGCAATAGAGACTCAAAGATTGCGACCCGCTCTCCATTTTACAGTTATACATAAGCTGTGTTCAAGGAGTTTTGTCTTTCTCTCTGTCTTTCGAAGAACGAAAGGTGCAAATTTTTAAAAGAAAATTTTTACTTGTAAACTCTTTCTTACCATACCATAGACGACAATAGTACGATTTTCAAGTTTGTGGCTCAGATGCGCATTCTATATGTTGCATATTATTTGCTAGTAGCTCTTTTCCAAGATGATGTGTGTGATAATCATTGGCTGGGAAAGAGTGTAACGGAATTGGGAATGCTGTGAGTGATGAGTGAGTGGGATGATTTTCAAAATGAGCATGAACTGATGTAGTGTGAGCAACTGGCGACTTCCTGCCTGGGCTGTGTGCCTCTTATATTCGCAGGCATGATCTACGATGCACTTTTGGAACAGTAAGTGTAACTGCCTTTGCTCCAAATATTTTACATCCTGCCTCCTTCGTGACGTGTAATACAAAACAGAGTTCGCATTTTAAGGTTTAAAAGTTATGTTTTTAATTTGTTGGCAGGTTCATAGGATTTAGCATGACTACGTAACATAGTAACATAGGATATACTTATTCAACATTTAATGGTTTAAACATATAAGGTCAATCTAGTGTGGTAGACATAGAGTTGCAGTCAGACAGCTTTTTTTAAAATAATCATACTGAAATAGAAATATAAAAAAAGAAAACAATTGCTTGAATTAGTGCCAAAATAAAATGTACTATATAAGAGTAATGCCTTGGTATAGGCAGTTAGGGTAACATTTTCATAAAAAATTTGTGTATATAAAAAGTACAGATGGGAGTAGAGACGAAGATAAACAAGCATGGGTGCGATAGAACACAACCTCAAATGTAAAACAACTTTCTGAAAAGATTTTGAGAATTCAGCTTAGGTTTTGGAATATTATGAGTATTCACAGCTCTGTACCGTATTTACCATGGTAATAATATCACTTAAATTTGAAAAAATTATAATTTTAATGCTCATTTATAGCATTAAATGTTGAGCATGAACGCAGCTTAAGACTTGCTAATTATAGTATGTATTTCAATTTCCAATTCCACTGACATGAAATCTGGAATTTCATGAAATCCCTCAAAGTCTCCTAGATTTCGTTTTAAATAAATGCTTTCGTTTTCGTCGACTATTTTGGGCTTCATACTCGATCGATTTGTCATATGATCCCAGATTATATCGACATTGGAAGGATATTACTTTATCCACTGGGAATATAGTTAGAAGACTGCTAATTTAATATTTATGGATGCTCACAGCACCGTTATCTTCCAATCTTATCAGTTCTCGTCTTCTCAAATACATAAAAGAAACTCTATATGTCTGCCTTTAGAGCAAAATGTTTGACTATAAATCATTTTAATGTATGTTTATAGCCATGGAGCGTGGTTTTTCCAACGAACTTTGTACATTAATTTCAAGTTCACTTGGGTGCGAAAAATACCTCATATAATATTAGAAGAAAAAAAACAACAACGAAGATTGACTAAACAAAGCTGATGCGGCGCCTGTTTGTTTTTGTTGTAGCAACGTGTGGGAAGAAAAATCAAAATTTGTTTTCGCCGAAAAAAGTAGGAAAATAATTAAATATGCCAACAAACCAACAAAAGACTAAATTTAAATGTGAGCAGTCGGAAAATTTCAGTAGACGATTTTTCAAGCATCTGAACACTTTCGGATAGTTCATAGTATGTAATTCAAAAAGTGTGCTCGATAGCTTTGCCGCCTTATTTTCGGTATTCCAAAAAGACAAATTTTGATAGAGGCCTCTGTTTTGTATTCTTTTGTTTTTCAAATAATTCACTATTATACATGTGTAAGCAAATACTTTTAAATTCTGTAATTAAGTCATTGGAACAAGAAACATCTTCACATAGAAAAGGTACACAACTCAATATTTAAAGCGAAATTCAGTAGGAACATAAAATGCTTCTTTAAAGAAGCTACTCGTCTGATGACATAAAAAGGGACATAATGTTGCTTTTTAGGCATATGAGAAGAAGACGAAGAATATATTCTTACATTTGCTTCTACTTTACTAAGATGTGCACTGCTTATTGTTTTATAGCAAAAAAGCAAAAATTGTAAATCTTTTGTTCCACTCCTTTTGTAGTTATTATACGATATGTAGAGTGAAATTATTACATGGAGAAGCTAGTAGAAGGTAACACTTTACAAACTCTAATTTGAAATCTCAACTGTTTTGTTCAGCAGCAGTTTTGAGTCAAGGAACAGATTTCCAGTAAGTAAAAATTTTTTAATAATTTGTACAAGTTTTTTTTCAGCTAATAAACTAAATATTTTTGACAACTTTGAATAGTCTTACTATCCATAGTGTAATAATATCAAGTGAACCAGATAGCTTGAAGTATCCTAGCTTGTCAAAAAATTTTTTTATTTTTCTTTTCTCCTTCTTCGTTATATGTCTTAACCCATCCGAGACATTAGTACAAAAAAGTTACTCAACATTTTTACCATGGAATTTTTATTTTCAGTAATGAAAGTATTAATAACCAGCAATTGTTTTGAGGGAACCGCAAATGGTCCCAATCGCCTTTTCTTACTGCCTAAGATCTCCTTCTCCTCAAAATGGTTAGCGCAAACACGCGCTGAGGATGAAAAAGTGGTATTGCATACTCTTAACCACTTTCGTCGCAAATCTTCATCCATTGGCAGCGAAAACATCGGCACCGCTGCATCGTAAGTGCTTTTGCACAAATAGCAAGAGTTCGGCATTGATATTTTTTTCTTTTTACTTTTTTCTTCAAACGCAAACTCAAAACACAAACTGAAAACGGGTTAATATTTTTGACAACGCAACTGACAAGCTAGGGTACGAGAATAGAATGTCATTGCTATCTGGTTCACTTGATATTATTACACTATGTTACTATCGAATTGTCGTTTTATATGAGAATTCATATAAATTTAGACGGCAGATGGCTCTCGAAAAATGATGTGACTATTGAAAAAATATGTTTTAACGTGTGAAATGAAAATCAATTTCTGTCAATTGCTCGCAGACATTGAAGCCATAGTGTTGAGCACATTATTTGGCGCCTCATGCAAATTTTAATAATGCACATACATGCATACAAAATAAACAATTTCTATTGTGCAAGCATATCTGTGCAAAATGGAGGAGAGTGGTCTAACTCGATCATTCGACCTGCATAGCTTTATGTAGGGTTATTTTTAAAATAACGTCAAAATAGCGTGCACTGGCAGCTCGCTCAGTACGAGCGTACGCGCGCAATCTTTCATTCATGACGATGATGACAACGGACAGTTGGGGGAGGGTGTGTGTGTGTATGGCTGTATTGGTGTGTGTTTAAAAACAAATTGATATTTTTGTTTGTTTGTTTGTTTGTTTGAATTCAAATTTGCTACTAAAATAGTTAGCGTGCATATTTCGAGCGGTGAATGGCTGACAGGACCAGAAAGCGAGAGAGAGAGAGAGGGAGAGAAAGTAATCGTGGGAGAGCACGAAGATGAACTAAAATTTGTCATTTTTAATATAACGCAAACAAAAATGCCAAACCACAAAAGCGCGCTGACAAATTCTAGCGGAATGTGTAAATATAACGAACGAAAAATGGCACACGGCAAAAAGAACAAATAACAATTGAAATTTGAGTGCAGAACAAAGACAGTTTTATGTTGCAACATAAACGGAGCTGAAGGTGTGTGGCCGGGTTGTGTGCTTTTTGAAACATTTTCGCTTGTACTCACCAAAAATTGTGTTATTCGGATTCATGGCCACTTGATTCTTAGCCGCATCACCAATCAAGCGTTCCGTATCGGTGAAGGCCACATAGGAAGGTGTCACCCGGTTGCCCTGATCGTTGGCAATGATTTCCACTTTGCCATGCTGAAATATTCCTACACACGAGTATGTCGTTCCAAGATCAATGCCAACGGCTGGTGTTTTGGCCATTTCGCTGGTTGGTTCTTTAAATAGCAAAAAAAAAACGGGCCAAGGTTGAGTTGACTTCAGTTGCTGATAGGCATGAACAATTACAAATTGCAGCAGCACAAATCGCCAAATAAATATTGCCAATGTGCAGTTTTACAATTACATAATGTGCGCCAAGCAATTATGTGGCGTAAGGGCACGAATATTCTATTATGTACTTACCACACTGGTATGAAGCCGCGCCTTGCGTTGCCCTTTAGAATGCAAATCTATACAGGTAGAGTGATATTATCAGGAAGAGTAGAACAAATGTTAGAATACGCAAAAATTCCAAAGTTTTCTCAGTTTGCAGCTCCACTGCGTCTTCCGCTTAATTTAACGTCGTTGAAATATCAAAAAGGAAAATTTGCTCGTTCGAACTTTGGCCAAGGGAATCGTCGTTTGAAAATCGCCTCGAAACGTCGCGCAGATTTTTGAATTTAATTTTGTGATGTATTTGATATTTTTTCTCGAAAATTGTCTTTCTTTCGCTTTTGAATTTGTACAAATCAAATAGATAAAATAAATTTGAATTTTCTGTGTAGGTTAGTTTTTCCGTCGTCGAGCTACTCAAGTGTTGTACTACACTGGTTCGTTGCTAATTTTCAAATAAAGACGAATTTCTCTTTTGCTGCTGCGGCTCGTTTTTGAGAGATTCGTTTTGGTGAAATTTGTTAAGAAGCGTTATTTTTAAAATGAAAATGCGAGCATGTATCTTTTCTCAGCATTTTATATGTTATTGCTCTTTGCATGCTCCATTTGTAAAGACTCATGCCGATGTGTGTTCCAAATTTGAAAAATGTGCGAAGAACGAAATCATGCGTAAGGTGGTTGGGAGCAATAGCATATGCAAATTAATTATGTTCGAGCGATAACAAATTTATAGAGAGCACTTCGGTTAAGGGGGGCGAAACAATTAGATCTTTGAAAAATATGAACTTTTTTGTGCATATAAAAATATTGGTATATCATATGTGGAATACTTATTTTCTATCACACGGTCAAGTTCTATTCAGGCGCCTTGGTTCTTTGCTTAGTTAGAGCTTCCTTCACTCGGTTCCACCCGGAAATTTTTCTGATTTTCGGTTCTCATCTTTAGAATGTGGCATGAACATTTTAGTAAGAACTCTAAGTTATAAAGAAGTTATATCGGTACATACATAATTATATTTAAATAAATGTATTGCATTTGCCGGTAATTAGCAGATTCTTTGGTAACTCTTTTTATCTTTATTAACCGTAATTAACTCTCGAAAATCATTGGCAGGTTGGCAATAGATTCCAATAAAAAAAATTTAAAATTTCTTAATTTCTAAAACCTGTTGCATTCAGTTTAGTTGCAATATTAATAACAGAAATGAAAAATAGTATGATTCGTTTGCTTAATTTTCGTACGCATAATCTAAATATGAAAAGTGATTCGTCAATTTTTTAGTTAAGTGTGGTCACTCTGCGGCATTGCGAATGCTCAGCTGATTTGCTGTCGCCTACAGTGCTGTCACTTCACTGTACATCACATCAAACAAGAAGAAGCATTCATACTAAATTTGGATTGGTTAAGTTTTTTTAATTAACACATAAAATATGAATTAATTGAGACTAGAAATTAAGCACAAATCAGTTAAAACTTTACAGAGACATTAGTGATTGCCTGCGCGCGTGAAAATTAAGAAATATGGTGCGTATAAGCGGGGAACTAAGATTTGCAAAACTCATGGAACCGACGATTATGAAAGAAAATTTTGATGCTATCAAAGGCACAAAAATAGACACAGCTAGCAGCTAGAGGCCTCGCATATCTCGCATATGACAACAACAACAATAACAGCATTACCTGTTTTTATTTGCAGGCCGTGCTGGGCGCGCAACTGGTGCTCACACTGATTATGGTCAGTATTATACAAAAAGTGAATCCATTTTTCTCATTTGCCAAATGGATACTCTGCTCGACGGGCTTGCAACGCTATCTTCATCCGACGGACGATGAGTTGCGCACAAAGGGCGGTGTGCCGCGTGAGAAACCGGGTAAGGGTGGCAAAGGCAGGAATGGCGTGATCGCTAATGGCAGTGGTCAATTTCACATACTGCGCAGCATTGACGTGGAGCTGGAAACAGTGCCAGTGGTGGAGCAGGATGTGGTCCATTTACGTTATTTCACCGAATATCAGTGGCTGGTGGATTTCAGCATTTATGCGGCTATTGTTTATGTACTCTCGGAGGTGTGTTAGCTTATATGCCATCGCTGACTACTAACTTATATGTGTAACGATCTTTGCAGTCTTACCATTTCTACTTTCCACTAATGAATGAAGTCAATTTGAGTATGGTGTGGTGCCTTTTGGTGACATTTTTTGCGCTGTACGTAAAAGCGATTGGAATTTAAGATTATTCATTTTTATATTTGAAAATTTGTTGCTTATAATTCCAGAAAACTTTTGTCCTCCCTAACGGTTTTATATTTTAAAAGCGAGGAGTCCATTGGTGAGCGTTCGCTAGTGATTGTCGCCTGCCTTGTTTACCTGCTCATCGCTATGATTGTTCTCATCATTGATGAAAGCATCTTAGAAACAGGTCTTGAGGATGCTTATACTAGCTTCAATGAGAGCGCTTCGAAATTTTTAACTGATCAAGGCTTGCCATCGTCGTAAGTGTACAACAAGACGAAAAGGAACCGACTCTTAATTTTTGTGCTTCTTTGCAGCGGTCCCGCTTCCAAGATTGTTGTTAAATTCTTCATTGCACTCAGCTGTGGCTTACTTGGGTCGCTATTCACTTTCCCTGGTTTGCGCATGGCTAAAATGCATTGGGACTCACTGAAATACTGCAGAAATAGCAAGATAAAGCAATTGCTGTTGCATCTCAGCTTTGTGCTGCCTTTCATTTTAGTCATTTTGTGGATACGTCCAATCAGTCGCGATTATCTGACTGTGCGCGTCTTTGAGGGTATGCAGAAGCCACTGTGAGTATTATATGTCGAATTTATAACATTTTTTAAATCTACCTTTCCTTCAATAGACTCGAGCCGCACGTTTTTGAAACCCTACGCCTGCTGCTCGTGCTTCTCGTGGTTGTGCTGCGCTTCGCTTTGATGCCCATCTATCTACAGGCATATTTGAATTTAGCTTATGATAAGATAATGGATTTGCGCAAAGAAGCCGGTCGCATAACGAATGTTGAATATCAAAAGAAGGTAACGCAACTCGCACTGCTCTGCTAAAATTCGAGCCCAACTAAATTCACACCTCATAAAATGCACACACAATTTCAGATCTCCTCCATATTCTACTATCTTTGTGTGGTAACGCTACAATTTGTAGCACCGCTCATACTCTGTTTATACCTTACGCTGATGTACAAAAGTCTGGGCGGCTTCAGTTGGATGGGTCTCTTCACGGAGAGCGTATTGCAAAATGAATGCGCTGCCGACAGTGAGCCGCTCGGATTGAGCGCGGGGAGTGGCAGTGCTGCTCTACAAACACTTGAAGGTAGCGGGTTCGAGGCCACCGATGAGACTGAGGCTGAATTTAATATAATGGAATCGGCGGAATCAATGCAAACCTCTCTCGCCAGCTTGAAGAATGTAAATTTAAGCACATAACTGTACAATTTTCTAAAAATAACTGCTTTTTTATTTGCCATTATACTTTGCAGGTTTTCTCCACTGAAGTCTACAGAGGTTTCCTTGGATTTGCCACTTGGTGGAGCTACTTCACACTATTTGCCACATCAACTTTAGGCATTGTCTATCAGAACTACTTTAACAAGACGTAAGCGCAATTTGTATGCGCCCCTGGCAGAAGCAATAGTAACAACTGTATTTTTAAGTCGCAGAGAAGCAATTTTTATAGCAGAGTTATTATGTATATCGAATTCATGCATGTAGTTAGCAATATTTTTTATTGTATTCCTAAAAAATTCTTGAAATTGTGTTCCTTTTTCGCAATGTCGTTATGTTTTAAAACAGCAATTTTTAAATTTATGATTTAATTATTGTATAAATGTTTTATTTATTTTATTATTGTAATAATAAATCATTAAACATATTTTGTCGATATAAAAAAACAAGTCAGAGAGAGATAGTGAAGAAAAGCGCACATTACTCATATGCAAATTTTTATATTTTTTATTATTTAAATGCAAATAAATTATATAGGGTGTAACAAAGCTCATAGAGTGACAGAGTAGCTCAGTTGCTATCGTTTTATTATGTTTAAATTAATGCAGTTGGTTCGATATTAATGTGTGCATAACTGCACGAGTTACCATAACATAAGACTTAAAACGCGAATTATTTGAGCCCGCTATCACGCTACGAGCTTTGCGCCGTCAGCGCTGATTTGCACTGTATAAATAAAGATACGTTCGTAAATGCAACCCAGCGGTTGCACTGCAAAGCAACGCGTTCGTAAAAGCAAAATGGCGTAATACTACTGCGTGCAACGCGTTCGTTAATGCAACGGCTTGGCACCGCAGTGACAAATTTCTGCAGTTTTCGCAGTCATTATCCTACTGTTGCCGGTTGCAGAACACGAAATAGAAACGTAGAAAATTTATTATAAATGGATCAAAATTTGTTTCTTATCATGTATAAAGATGGAATACATCATCTGGATACGTTTTTATTGTTTTAAAGTAATTATTTACTTTCGGGATGGATATAATTCTCTTTTTCAACAAGGTTTTTACCACGACATCTTTTTTTCACTCATTTTACTCTTTTTTTTATTGAAATTCATTAAAAGACTCTCACTTCGAGTTTCACAACTATCAATTAATGCGTCAACCAAAATTTCCATCCTGAATCATGTTCGTTAATGCAACAAAAGTTTCTGCAACCAACCTGCAAACGAAATCAGCTGATCGGGCAGTGACAACTGAAGTTGGCTGCATTGCTACAGTCACTGCACGAATTTACTGCATTTACGAACGTACCTTAATTTTACTGTTTAACTGCATTTATTGCAAATATTAGCGTCGCTTAGAGTCCCATAATTTGCTCCTGCTTGTAGACGCCATGATAAGCATTACGTATGAGCACATAGGGGAAACATGATTCGAGCAAGTCCATTGTGAGAAATGGTGATTGCTTGACAATTTCGTCCAGTAGCAGATATATAGACTCCCGATTGCGTGTGTACTCCTTGTCCGATTCCTGACCCAGGCGCAGTAAAGAGGAACTGGCCAAAGCTAAGAACTCCTTCATGCGATCCTCGATATCGTTCTGTCCACAAATGGTAAAGAGCGCACCGAATATGTTGTTTATGGCCTACATATACAATTATATGAAGTATATACATAAGAAAATATAAGAGTAAGTATGTATAATAGAGGTCCAACTCACCGCAGCCATGCAATGCGTGTTGTTGGAATGTCCATCGATGGAGGCGCGATAAAAGGAATTCTCGTTTCGCGCCAATTTCGGTATGGAGACTGCCACAAAAACCATGAGCAGGCATGCTATTAAATGCTCGCTCTCATCAAATTCAGGCTTCTTGGACTTCAGCGTGCTGGCTAGCGTGGGATCGACTTTGCACGTGAGTCCAGCTGATGAAGCCATCTCAGAGGCCACACGTATTTGATCGCCGCCTGGCAAATGCTCCTGGAAATCCTTCACCGAACTCAGCAGAAACGGTATGCGCTTGTCCAGCACATCCACCAAAGCCTCATGCACCAAATTGCGGAAGCACAAAATGACACCGATTATGGTCATGCGCTGCAGCACACGATCCACATCTTGAAGCTTCTTGAATTGCTCCTTCATCACCTCCGGCTTGTCAAAACTGGTGCGCAGCATCACGAGCACTTCTTTGTTAGTGCCCACAAGAGATTTCAGCTCCTGCACTTGATTGGCTATGTGCCACATTAGCGTCTCATTGAGTGCCTTAATGCCGTAGGGCCCCACCAACTCGGCCAGAGAACGCAGTTCATTTAGATCGGAGAACTCTTGCGGATTGAAGGGCACCCAACCTTCCGGCGAAATGGGCACGAATGCCTTCTGATTGATGGAGAAGACAATGCTGCCGGCGGAGACGCGACGCAACAGCACTTCGCTGTACCAAGTATTGTAGAGTGCGGCGATGGTCTTCTCGCCGTGCGAGTCCAGCGCCTGCGTCTGTTGGAGCAGGCAATTGTTGAAGACGCGTGTGATGTCGATGTGCACGTAATTCTCCACCGTTTGCAACACATTCATGTAGGCGCGCACCGAGGCCAGCAGTTCAGAGGGTTTGGCTATTTCCATGGTCTCCTGATTGAACATCACCATTCCCACAAGATCACGCGAGAAACGATGCTCCAGATTTTGACAGAGATACTCGCGCGGTGCGAAAGCAAACTCCCATACATTCACTGTCGGGCAATAGTTGATGGCATAGCAGAGCTCCGTGAGCGCCATGTGAAGCTTGTCCATGGTGGTGAGATCTTCGCGCGTTTTGCGGTATGATTCATCGCCGGGTTTGCGTATATCATCGAATTGCTTCTTAGCTTTGTCTTTCTTCTTGCGTGCCGACTGCACGGAGAGTATTTTCGCGCAGTGTTTAGGCAGCAGCGCATCTGCCATGGTACACTGCTCGTCGCAGATTGTGGTGATAATATTTTTGGCTTCCTTGGCCATCTCTTCCAGAAATATATTCACGACACTCAGCGAACGTTCGCGTATGTGATGCCGTTCTTCGGGGCACATTTCATGCGTACAGTTCTGAAAGTGACTACAGATGAGCGGGAATGCTATGATGTAACGGTTTTGCGCCGGGAACTCCAAGCACATGTGGAATTGATCGTCAAACATTTTGCTATAGAAGCAAAAGATACTCAAGTCCGAAGTCTCGACGAGTATCTCATCCAAATTGTCCACGACGCGCGTGTGAAACACCATCGAGTCAAGTAGACGTGCCAGTTCTACGTGCTCTGTAATGCGCAACGCTGCTTTGCCCACGCTCATGTAGGTTTGCAGACGGAACCAGTCTAAACGAAAGGCGCGAAAGTCAAATAGCTCGTTGTCTTCCACCTGCTTCACAGTCAAACTGGCAGCGGTGTTATAAAGCGCAGAAAAAATAATGCTCTCATCTTCTGGACAAACTTGCAGTCCCTGCATACGTATATTGAGGTCCGTCGAGTCGAAACCGGACAAATACTGCACATAGTAGCGTTGCATAACTTGGCTGTACTTGCGCACCAAAGCACGCAGCTCCTCCATGTGGAAAAGTAACTCCGGCAGTTGACGATCAACCAAATCTTCGTTGCTCTTTCCTTTTAAATGAAAATAAAATATTAGAAAAGATAACAAATGTGTATTTAAGTAGTACCCACCTTTATTCTTTACCACTGGTGGATTGTCGTTGTGTCGTAGCAACCACAAAATCTCATCACGTGCCAAGCAGAGCCCTATAAATATGAAAATAGCCTTCGGGCCCAACAGGCCTGGCTGGTCAGTCATTATAAGTGCCAGCTCCTTTAACGCAGTACGCAAGAATTTCCGCCGCTCACGATGCATAAGTGCAGCCTTCTGCACGGCAGTGCTGTAAGCCTCTTTCACCTCATTTATGCGTTTGCTGTAGCCTTTGATGCCATCAAAAGTATTCTGTATATACTGATGTATTTGTATGACTTCGTCGCGGAAGAGCGCTACCACCCAACTTGACTCTAACGCAGATAGCCAAATCTTATTAACCTCCGGATATTGTGCCAGCATTTGATGATTGAGGAGCAGACCGAAAATTATCCAGCGGTCCATAGCCTCCAAAGAAACGTATTCACAGGACATGGTATCAGTTCGAACAGCTTTCAGTAAAATAGCTGGATTACCCACTAGACTGAGTTTCTGCATTTCACGCCATTTATCTGCGGGCAGATTGCGCAGCGGATAAATTATTGTCAACGAACGTAAAGCATTGGTGAGCAAGCGTTGATGTGGTATGAACTCTTCGGACAGTTTCTTAAGCGGCACCTCATAATCAAGTATCATTTGTCCGAGTCGCGGAAAGCCCGAATCAGCTTGGTTATTTTGCAGCTCGTAGGCGGCATTGTACAGGCCCAAAACTGCTTTGCGATCCTCCACGCGCGACAGTACAATCATGAGCGACACATACGTCACCACCAGATCCAAATAGTTCTTCGTCAACTCGAAGTTAAGCGTTATATCCAAATGTATCTGGCAAGCATCCATTGTGGTGAGCAGCTCACAGACATTATCCTTAAAATCCAGTAGATCCACGAAGGTGTGATAATACAACGAGAGCGACTTGATGATCTCTGTCTTTATGTTTAAAATTGCATTCAGGCCTTTCACATCGATATTAGGGAAACGCTTCACTATAAACTTAATTGACGATTCCAGCGACTTGTCGGAAAGAAAACCCGGCTTGGATTTGGTGTCGCCGCATGCCTTCTTAATGTTGTAGATGCGCGTTAATATGCCCAGGCCACGATCATTCAATATGATCAGCTTTTCGCCAATTTTCTGCTGATTTGGATAAATGGGGCGTGCCATTGCTTCTGCACTGTTATGTAGAAGCAGACTGCAGACTGTCTCTTGCAATTATTGGAGCCTTGTTGACGATTATTAACTAGTCGCGCCCCACCTAGAAATTGATGTTGTTCTTTATCGCGTTTCAATTGATTGCAAGTCTAGTTTTCATTTATATTCAGTGCATTAATAACTAAATAACACTTTTCACTTATTTTTCTTATATTTGTGCTATTAATTCGCTAAAAATTCTACATTTTTTCCACAAATTTATCAAAGCAATACAAAAATTTTCCGATAATTGACAGTTTGTGATGACAGTTGACTTTGACTCATATGCAGTTATCCGTTATCGATAGCTCTCTTGAAGATCTGAGCCAATCAGTTTTTTCTGCCGCCTAGACTTTGTTTTTCACCTCGCCTGGGTGTATTTTCACCTTGCCTGATGTATTCACCTTGCCCTGGCTTTTCACAATAGGGTTAGCAATGCCATAAACCAAGGTATTTTCAAAATTTACTGTTATTCTAAGTGGAAATTAAGAGCATTGTGATTGTGTGATTTATTAAAAATTATAATTAAAAAGTCGCGTTACAATGGAATTAAGTGTTTATTTTCCGTACCGTAAATGTGTAAATCTTGTGTTATTGGGTGTTCGGGCAGCGCCGGAAACCGGAAACTGTTTCGGTTTCCGGTGGAGGCAGCAATGAGCACTGAATGGCTGCAGCGCATTCGTCTGCCTCCAGGTTTCAAAGCAATAAGCTCCAAGTTGGTTTGCGAGCACCATTTTAGCTCTTCCGATATTTTAAGCAGGTAGCAAAGACCGGCGTGCCCCGGAATTTCCATTTTTCTCTTGCGGTTTTCTTTGCCACAGCCACAGCCACAGGAGTCACTCGGCACACACGGTCACATGAAGTGCTACTTTGATGGTCAGTTGCGTTCGTACGATACCGTGTTCATGTATCTCTTCAAGCGTGTGTATCCCAAGTGGACTTATGAGGAGTGCCTAATACGCTGCGAAGAGGATAGCACCAACAAGCAACAGATGATGGAGTAGCGTAACTAACATGTGAAATAAATTAATGTTTGTTAAATGTATCTTTTTAATGTAAGCGCACTTGAAAAAATGTGTATTAAGAATAAAAAGATGTATTTAATTGTTTTGGTTTGGTCTATATTTATACATTTAACATTCGACTACAAATGCCTCTGAGGCTGCAAAAACTTAAGCTAATGTGGACAAAAACAAATATCAATTTTGGAAAAAAAATTGCAATGTTGAATCCGACTCTACGCAACGCAACGTTAGTTTTAGAAAGTAGAGTAGATTGTACTCTGTACGAAATAACATCCGGGGAATTATCGAGTTCCATTCACAGGAACAATTTGGTTTATAAATACAAAAGCAAACAGCCAGAATTAAAGCGCGTTGTCGATTCGACAAAAATGTCTTGCACGTTGTCGATTCGACAAAAATGTCTTGCAGTCTTGCATGTTGGTCAAACGTAAACGTTTGTTTCCTTCCGTAACTTGCCATCATCTTCAATTCACGGCGAATACGCAATTCTATGAGAGTCTTCTTTGCCTTGGTGAAGTTTTTCAATCTCTTTAGGATACTAAATTTTTAGGTGCAAGTTAATGCGAAAAACCTTGGCCTAAGATCGTTTTCTTGCCTACTACATAGATAAATATATTTGTAATAAATAACAACTTTGCCGTTTTTGAACATAAGGTTTATTTAAATCCGATTGAAATTATAATAAATATACATATATAGATATAAGTTGTATATGTAAAATATTTGTACGAAAGAAAATATCAACAATTTTAAATAGTAAACTTCAAAATCGAAACGAGTAATTTAATTGCATGGTTATTAAATAGAGATGCATGGAAATATCGGAAGCGAGCTCAATCCAGTCTTAGGACTAGAACATAATAACAAAGAAAACAAATACATACGCAAAACCGTCAAAAACATGCTAAAACTGGCAACTAATTATAAACGTAGCATATAATTAAATCAATTGTACGAGTTTAAGCAGGAACCAAAATGTTCAATTCCAAATAAAATGACAATTTATTCGAAAAGTTATGCCTCCTTTCCACGCAACAGCTCATGCCCGAAGAGATCATCAAAAGTGACGCCCATTTGACGTGTATAGTGAAGACTCCAGCATAACTTGCTCTCAGAGAGCGTCTCGTGCACGCTGATGTCGCCGCCGAGGCTCGAATGCAAACGATATGTGTGAATCTGCTGAGTGGGAAATTTATGTATGTAGTTAGAAATAAAATTATATAAAAAAAAACTTTTTAAAAATAAGCTTTAATTTATTTAATGTACTAAAAAGTAGAAAATAAATGGTTTTTAAGTCACCTGTATCTTACTATCCATAAAAGCTTGGGGCGCTCATGTGTTCAATATTTGTCAAACAGTTACCACAATATTTTATTTAAATAATTTTTTGCAAATAGATTCTAGTAATGAAAGATATTTTGAATATGGATATTGAGCGCACAAGCTTTTATTGATAGTAAGATACAGGTGACTTAAAAACCACATATTTTCTACTTTTTAGTACATTAAATAAATTAAAGCTTATTTTTAAAAAGTTTTTTTTTATATAATTTTATTTTCTACTTTTTAGTCTTCCATAAATTCAATTTTAGAGCTCTGAAATTTTTCACAAAAAGAATTTAAAACTTGCAGAGCAGTACACAATATTTAGGGTATTCACAGTGTCTCCTATCGTCATATCCTCAATTTAACAAATAATACGGCTGTGATCGACCCTAATATTCATGGCATATTTGTGACGCGGTGAGTTGTTGCTATTTTGCCAGCAGGGCGCGGCAAGTAAGTTCCTATCGTTTTTCATTGATGTGTGGTGTACCTATAATTATAAACTGAAGCCCAAGTGTGTAGTTGCATGAAAAGTGCCACGCCCCTTGTCCTACGCCCATAAATTTTTCCAGTGGAACGACACATCCAAGAGGCGACTGCATACGAAATTTCAATGCTGCACGACCTTTAGTTCCAAAGCTATTCTATATAAACGATTTTGTTTGTATGGGCGGTGCCACGCCCCCTTATCCAGTGCCCGCCTTATTTTCTCAGTAGAAGGATATGGATATGTAGTAAGTTCCTACCGAGTTTCATTGATGTGTGATTTGTAGTTCTAAAGTTATACACACGCCCCTTATCCTACGCCCATAAAATTTTACCAGTGGGACGACACATCCAAGGGGCGACTGCATACGAAATTTCAATGCTGCACGACCTTTAGTTCCAAAGCTAATCGAGATCAAAAATTTTGTTTGTATGGGGGGTGCCACGCCCCCTTATCCTACGCCCATAAAATTTTACCAGTGGGACAACACATCCAAGAGGCGACTGCATACGAAATTTCAATACAGCACGACCTTTAGTTCCAAAGCTAATCGAGATCAAAAATTTTGTTTGTATGGGGGGTGCCACGCCCCCTTATCCAGTGCCACCTTATTTTCTCAGTAGAAGGATATGGATATGTAGTAAGTTCCTACCGAGTTTCATTGATGTGTGATTTTTAGTTCTAAAGTTATACACAAATCTGGAGTTGATAAAAAAGTGCCACGCCCCTTATCCTACGCCCATAAAATTTTACCAGTGGGACAACACATCCAAGAGGCGACTGCATACGAAATTTCAATGCTGCACGACCTTTAGTTCCAAAGCTAATCGAGAACAAAAATTTTGTTTGTATGGGGGGTGCCACGCCCCCTCATCCTACGCCCATAAAATTTTACCAGTGGGACAACACATCCAAGAGGCGACTGCATACGAAATTTCAATGCTGCACGACCTTTAGTTCCAAAGCTAATCGAGATCAAAAATTTTGTTTGTATGGGGGTGCCACGCCCTTTCATCCTACGCCCATAAAATTTTACCAGTGGGACAACACATCCAAGAGGCGACTGCATACGAAATTTCAATGCTGCACGACATTTAGTTCCAAAGCTAATCGAGATCAAAAATTTTGTTTGTATGGGGGGTGCCACGCCCCCTTATCCAGTGCTCCCCTTATTTTCTCAGTAGAAGGATAGGGATATGTAGTAAGTTCCTACCGAGTTTCATTGATGTGTGATGTGTAGTTCTAAAGTTATACACAAATCTGGAGTTTATAAAAAAGTGCCACGCCCCTTATCCTACGCCCATAAAATTTATTGATTCATGTATTGGGCTCTAGATTAGGCATGTATGCAAAGTTTCAGATCTCTAAGTAGTCGGGAAGTGGGTGAAAAATTGATTACTAGATTTGACGACATACATACATACATACATACAAACATACCGGATGTGAACCTAATATAAAGCTTATAAAATAGAATTTTATATACAACTTACGGTAGGACTTGCGAAAACGCGTTGTAAGCTGCCTTGAAAGGGCACAAACAATTTGATGCCCAATTTGGGAGGTAGTGACTGCGAGCGGCGGTGACCTGGCGAAAATAAAGCGCATTATTTCATGCTGTAGTATACAATGCGAACTCGATACCTTTTCGGGGCTGCTCAGAGCTCACAGCAATACATAATTAAAGGAATGCGCCTTTAACTTCTGCCGTGCTTCACGCCTGAAGAATAGCGAACCGCTTGCCGCACAGAAAGCGTCGTGGTGTGGCTGCGCATGTGCACGTTCACCTGACGCGCGTATTTCTTGTCGCAGTTCGGACACTGTGGCTGTATTCCTAAACGTCAGTTGCGCTGCATAAGTACAAAGCAGCATGTTCCTAAACGCAAACATAAAAAGTTTGCACGTACACCCTGTTCCTAAACGCAGGCATCAAGTTGTTGATAAGCATCAAATGCGCAAACTGCTCATAACAAATTTTGTTGATGCTTTGTGATTATTGAGGTTATGTTTTTTCGGCTTCACTGAAACTTTTAGGACGCGATTAAATTTCGCCTCCTTTTTCTCAATTTTACAATTAATTTAGCGTTGCTGGGAATTTATTCGCTACTCAAATGCAAAAATGTTTTGAATATGTAGTTTTTTACAATTTCCATTTTGTGAAAACAATGTTGAGCATCAAGTGCGTTCCCAAACTAAAAAGTGGTGCCAACCTGATTTATGCAATGCATCGCAGTAGCACTCAGAAAACAAATCAGTAGAGCATTGGGAGCGCAGCACTGCTTTGCATAAGTACGTTTAGGAATACAGCCTGTATGTTCTTCTTCAGATGCAGCTTCATGTGGTTTATCAGCTGATTCTTCAGCTTGAAGGGGTTCCCGCAAATGTCGCAGAAGTGGTCGCGCTCCTTGTGTGCCTGCTTGCGGTGCTGCAGCAGCAAGTACTGCGTGTTGTACTGACCTACTGACAGTGGGGATTCACCTTCGTGCATCTTCTCGTGCTGGTAAAGCGTTTTCTTAAGTTTCGGAAGCTGTAAGGGAAGAGGAACTGTTTGAACAAATTTATAATTGCCGATAGTGTATAAATGTTTGAGTCGCAATTAGATCAAAATTCTTTATAGTGTTATGTGTCTTTTGGAGTCATGTCCATAATGCCTTCCGATTCTTGTCACATCCGGATTTGCTGTTTCAAAATATTTTCTAAAAATCTGTTTTTATATTGTTTTTTTGTTAACTTTACTTAACATGCGACCAACAAAATAAGCAAGCACCACTTCATTTTCCTCTAATGTGCATTTATTATATTTTACTTTGCAGTCTTTTTTATTGTACATTACATAAAGCGCGAAAAGAACTGAAAAGAAGAAAGAGCTTAAAAGAACTGTAAAAAGAAAAAGAAAATTATTAGAAGGATACAAAAGACAATTTTGGATTTTTTACTTACCTCATTGGTATTCAGGATGCCATCAGGTCTTCTAGGTCTGCTCCCCGACGCTCTTCCCAGAGCTCCCGCTGCCGCTCGCGCTCCAACGCCACCAGGAACCTGGCATACGGCTGCTGCCCTCTTTCGTAGAATGGGCGCATCTCTTCAGGCTCGCGCTGTTCCGGCTCGCGCTGTTGCTGCTGGTGCTGTTGCTGCTGGTGCTCGCGCTGGCGCGCTTGCCGGCGGGCCCTCTTGCGAGCGAGGCGTTCGCGCCGCCGCAGCTCGCCGCCTCCCTGATGTCGTCGCTCGCCGCGTCCCTGCCACCGCATCCCGCCAGCCACCTCATGCTTTATTAAAATATGCT